>MU105768.1:273113-687034 GCA_012274485.2 Sinapis alba
TTGCTGATTCGAATCTAGAGGAGCTGGATGAGCTGAACCAGCTGAGTGACACTGAAGAGGAGCAGGATGAGATGAACCAGCTGAGTGATGATATTGGCATGATGGATCAGGCTGGAAGGGAAGAAATTCAGCCCAAATCTTTTGTTGCATCAGATGGCCCTTTTTAAGCCCAAAAGGAGATCAAATACACAAGTTGTGGATCCATTCTCTCTTTCTGAATGGACATCCACGAAAATCAAGTCAAGAGATCAACAAAAATAATTAAAATTTAGTTTTCAAGATAATTTTAGTTTTCATTAAGTTTTCTAATTTTTCTACAATTTTAGGACTTTTCAGTTTCTTCTTCTCTACTTAAACTCTCTTTTGTTTCAGAAACAATTATTCACTCTTTTTATAAAAAAAAACTCTCTCTAAAATCTGTGAATCTCTTGTTCATCTTTGAACACTGATTGCTAGGAGTTCATTCTCTGCAAGCAAAACTTGTCTTTGATCATAAACAGAGTTCATTCTCTTGATCATATACATCTACACAAGATCTGATCAATCCATAGATCATTTCTGAAGATCATCCATCCATTCAATCCATCCATCATCACTGAAATCAACCCATATCTCTCTCAAACCATCAGATCATCCTTCATAGAATCAGGGACAAAAAGGATCTCCTCACAAGGGATTCATCACTCCTGCTTTGCGAGTGCGGGTCACCATATGGTGACCTGTGCTTTGCGAGTTTGAGTCGCCATATGGCAACTCATACCTTGCGAGTGTGGGTCATCATATGGCGACCCGTGTCTTGTGAATGCGGTTCACCATATGGTGACCCATGTCTTCCGAGTGTGGGTCGCCATATGGCGACCCGTGCTTTGCGAGTGTGGTTCGCCATATGGCTACCCGTACCTTGCGAGTGTGGGTTGTCATATGATGACCCGTCTCTTGCGAGTGCGGGTCGCCATATGGCGACCCGTGTCTTGCGAGTGCGGGTCGCCATATGGCGACCCATATCTTACGAGTGCGGGTCGTCATATGGCGACCCATGCCTTGCAAGTGTGGGTCGCCATATGACGATCCGTCTCTTGCGAGTGCGGGTCGCCATATGGCGACTCGTGTCTTGCAAGTGCGGGTTGCCATATGGTGACCCATATCTTACGAGTGCGGGTCGTCATATGGCTACCTGTGCCTTGCGAGTGCGGGTCTCCATATGGCGACCCGTGCCTTGCGAGTGTGGGTCACCATATGGCGACCCGTGCTTTGCGAGTGTGGGTCGCCATATAATGACCCGTCTCTTGCGAGTGCGGTTTGCCATATGATGACTTCTGTCTTGCGAGTGCGGGTTGCCATATGGCGACCCGTATCGTACGAGTGTGGGTCTTCATATCGCAACCCGTGCCTTTCGAGTGCGGGTCACCATATGGCGACCCGTGCCTGGCGAGT
This sequence comes from Sinapis alba, assembly GCA_012274485.2. Classification (NCBI taxonomy): domain Eukaryota; kingdom Viridiplantae; phylum Streptophyta; class Magnoliopsida; order Brassicales; family Brassicaceae; genus Sinapis; species Sinapis alba. The sequence goes on from MU105768.1 coordinate 274,548, forward strand.
GTGGGTCGCCATATGGCGACCCGTGCTTTGCGAGTGTGTGTCGCCATATGGCGACCCGTACCTTGCGAGTGTGGGTTGCCATATGGTGACCTGTGTCTTGCAAGTGCGGGTTGCCATATGGCAACCCGTGTCTTACGAGTGCGGGTCACCATATGGCAACCCGTATCTTATGGCGACCCGTGTTTGCAGGGTGTGAGTCGCCATATGGAGACCCATGCTTCTCAAGTGCAGGTCACCATATGCTGACCCGTGCTTGCAGGGTGCGGGTCACCATATGGCGACCCGTGTTTGCAAGGTTGGATTCATCGTATGGTGACTTACTTCTTGTGGCTTGATCGTTTTTTGAAAAATTTCGTGAGCCAAAGCTTTGGAAGAAGCATTTTCCGAGGACTTGAGCCGTTGATGTCGTGACCAATTTTGACCCCAAAAAAAATTAACATCTTCTTCCACTCCTTTTTCTATGGCTTTCCCTTCTTGCCTCTTGAGAAACTTCTGAACACTGTCTAACTTTGTCTTGACCTCATCTATATGCTCCCTGCTCATTGCTGAAGCATATTTCTTCTTCTCGTAGTCAGTGTTCTTGGTGCTGTTGCTAGTTGCCTAGTTCTCAATCAACCTTGTTGCCTCTTCAGGACTTCTAGTGCTGAAATTTGCATAACTAGCTGTGTCCAAAGCCATCTGGTACTGCATATCTATGAAGAATGTGCTAAGTAAATGCACCTGGTCGAAACCATGATGTGGGCAGTCTCTCTGGTAGGACTTGAATCTCAACCAAGAGCCTCTGAATGACTCTCCAGGTTCCTGAGTAAATGTGGTGATTCCGCTCCTCAAGTGATGTCATGAAGAATCATTTCAAATGTGACTGATCTCACAGCTTCCATGTCTCATGTTCCTTACACAGGCTGGTCCGAGCAGGTGCACCTAACGGCGATTTCTATCGGTCTCTCTTCCGAAAAATAGAAAGCAATCAAATTTCCCTTCAACACAGCTGACCATGTAGTCCATAATAGTTGTGAAACATTGCTCGGAGAGGAATGCGAGCAGCTGATAATGCCAATGCAATCTAGCTACATGCTAGTTCCACCTATGACCAGCCAAGATCTACTTGACAGGAGACGACAATGAAATCCCCATAGAGACCGGACTCGAAGAGACCAAGAAATATATTAGTGGGATGAGTAGCATCGATGGATTCCACCAAAAGTATTGAGTGCCATTTCCAATTTCCATTCATGGTGGAAATGATTAACTTCTCTACGCGACTTTAGATGTTTGTGGACCATCCATGAGTAAGTACCATTATTTAAAGACCAAAAATTTCCAATAGTAAGATCCCTTTTCGAGAGCACATAACCAGATGGACCCGCCTCTAAAAAATAGCATTAATATCAGCTTTACACCACATATTTCCTTACATCTCATAATTGATCTAAAACCAAAATCAACTTCATTGTGAGGATAAAATCAATATTCCAATGATACTTTTTCACCATTAGCCCCATTAACATTTCATGACAACGAAATGAGGAACATAAAGAGTTGGTCAACAGTATAACCTATTTAGGCAAAAAAAGAGTGCTAAAGTCCAAAAGCCTATAATCCCAAGGATAACGGTTGATAGAAGGCAAAATTAGCCTGCCAAACTTAAATGCCTATTCATCAATCCATTCAAGTTATATTTAATCTTATACTTATTAAGTTTATTAATGATAGATTAACATAGATTTAATTTAAATCATTAGCAAATAATCTCGTCGCCTCATTTGTCTGGATGTTAGGACGAAACATAATATAATAATTTTTTCTATATCCCATACCAACTAATAAAATAAATTACTAAAATATGATTATTTATTTTTTATAATATTTTATTATCAATCGCTTGATGAATCATCCATAATTTGATTTATGTTGAAATATTTTGAAATTCGTAATTTGATCTATCTATTTTTCTTCATAATTTAAAGAGAGGTAATTTGATATATCTTGAAATATATCCAAAATGTAATATTGTGTAAACATATCATATTGATATTTTCTTTCAGATATAACAAAAGACATAGTTTCTATCAAATGAGGTTATTAATACTTAGATACAACAACATACACGTGAATTTCCATAAGGTTCACACAAAGCAGTTTTGAAAGGTGGTTTGTCCACTCCACATCTCTCGTAACAATCTTTTCTGTTTTGACAAGGTCCTTTGAATTCACAATCGCTTGATGAATCATCCATAATTCCTGATTAGTATAATTACCATACTTTCTCAGTAACATTATAAAATAATGATAACTATAAACAGATTTTTTTGGTATATACACACAGTTATATATACATTTATGAGGAAAACAAAACATTTTGTTGAATATGATAATAAAAAAACTTATGTGCAGATTGAATATTGAGAATGAAAGAGATGATGATGAGAAGAACAACAAAGTGCAATTTCGAAGACTTCATCCTATGATAAAAGGTTTTACAGAGTTTTTTTGTATAGCTAATAATCTAAAAATGACTACAGTTTATATAGATGAAATTTTAAAAAATATTTAACATCCTAGTAAGATTTTAAAAAATTATAATTTGAGATATATTTCAGCATAATACATGTATATTCTATTATAAGATTGATTTTTTTACTAATAAGAAAATTGATAGAATCAAATGGAGTCATTCAAATCTTATAAGTCAACAAATTAGATTTCATGTTTAACATAAACAAAACTTAAAATGGTATTTAAATCAACAAAGTTTAAGTCAACAGAATCTTAAGTCAACAAACTTATATGAAATTCAAATTCTTCTTCAAAAAAATCATCATGTTAACATTCGACAAATGTTTTGGAAATACCATGTCAAAAGAACCATAGAGTCTTAGTTTAACTTCAATAATAAAACTTCATTTAAAAATAATTTATATCATCAATTATAAAACAAAAATGCACATATTGCCTTATGAGATAATTACACTAGAAACCAATTTTTGTCTTTTAATTATATTATAAGACACATTGTACTTGTGGAATACTTTTTAGTGATGATGTGTCTAAATTACCCTTTAACTAAAACACAAATAATTTAAAGATCAAAACATTATCTCTTTATTTCTTCGTGTTACAGTATATTAACAATATTTTATGTGCAAGTTTTTTTCTTTTTCTTGACTTTCATCTGCTTCTTTTTCTTTTTGATTTCATTCTTTGACAAAATTCATAGAGATTTGATTTATATCCACTTAAATCAAGTCTTATGATATGATTGTAAGAAGAACTATGTTTTAATAGATATAAACAATCTCAATGTACAAAATAATATTTTCATAAGAAGGTGATTCCTTGAAAACGAAGACATGACCGCAACGCTAGAATGTTGCATGGCACCTCCAATATAAGGAAGTTCATTGAAACCAAAAACCACAACAATGTGGTGGTAGGATACAATAAAATAAACACTTTGACTGCTCTTTCATCTATGAGGATTACGCTCACTCACCAATCCACACGTTTCTTATTCACACGTACATGTCCACACGAACACGTTCACAAGAGTCTGTTTAGCTATTTTATCTTTCCAAATTTGATGAAAGAGGGAAAAACTTAGCATTTACTCATTATCCATTTATTTTTCAGGCTTTCGCATTCAACATGTTTAACAATTCACAGTTTTTATGTGTTTAATTTGTTTGTCCACAATTTATCCTTCTATAATTATTCTATTCAAATAGAATTCCCAAACTTTTGTCCTTCGAATGTTGTCTAAAAATTTTGGTTCACATAATTTTATGGCATTTAATTTTCAAATTACTAAAATATATAAAAATATATGTAAAAATGTAAAAAAAACAATTTTTTTGTGTGAAACATATTTATTAATACATTTTAAATTTAGAAAATAAACACATAAGTAAATAAGGAATGGATTGATAACAGTAAAAAATATAAACATATTTTAAAAAATTAATATCCACTTTTGGCTATCAATTTAAGTTTCTACATGTGTGGTCTATATTTGTGCACAATAACCAATTAATCAACTGTCAGTTTAATACATATCTAAACTAATATCTTCATAGTTACTTTCTCTTTTTATCTTAACTAACATCAGTCACTAAACAAACAGTTTGCGTCCATATTTTTTTGTCCAAAAGATATATTAGATCCAAAAAAAAGTGTGCTCCTAGAAAAATGTGTCTTTTCTGATAAATAAAACTAAAATGTGCTCTATAATGTAAGACAATTTTATCTTCTAAACCTGTTTTATGAATCTTATGTAAGCACTTATGTATATCATCTTGTAAAAAATTAGAACTTAATGTGTTGACATATTTATGTATATTGTCTCGTATTAGATCCAAATAAAGTATGCTCCCGGCAAAATGCGTATTTTCTGATAAGTAAACCTAAATTGTGCTTTGTAATGTAAGACACTTTTATCTTCTAAACCTATTTTTATGAATCTTATGGAAGCATTTATGTATATCGTCTTGTAAAAAAATTTAGAATCCACACATCCATCCATACATGGTCATCCACACAAATGCATCCACTCAAAGGAATCCATGATTTGATATCAACGAATTACTAAAATATATTAAAATAGATATTACCAATATAGAATAAAAAAATTCATTTTATGACATAATCATATTTGTTTTAGTATTTTAAAAATTCAAGTAATAACCACAAATAAAATAAGAGAAGTGAAATAATAATAATAATAATAATTATTATTATTATAATAATAATAATAAAAATAATCATAATCATAATCATAATAATAATAATAATAATAATAATAATAATAATAATAATAATAATAATAATAATAATAATAATGTAAGTTCAACCAAAAATAAAATAAAAATATATCCCTCTTCTTTTTTCTTCTCCTCGTTTTATTGTTGTTTCTTTTGGATTGTAACAAAAGTTTAATTTATGGCCTTAATCTGACATCATTAAAGCACTTTTTAATCATCTGGACCTCCTCCATTCTCTCGGTTAACTAATTAATGTCACATTGATTTCTATTGGGCTCGTGACGACCTGCGTTTCAGGTCTTATTATTCATTTATGGACCCTCAATTATATGGGCTGGATCTTTAGCTGGGTTCAGTTGAAAATATGAAGCCTATGTCTGCCAGTAGCCCACCCTCGAGTCCGGCAAGTCCTTATTTTGTAGACATGTCAGTTGATGACTTTAGTCCGGTTAGCTGTCTTGGACCGCCGGTTGCCATTTGGAAATTAGAATCTGGTTTAAGATTGTGGTTCTTCACATTATTTACTGATTTGTATTGGTTCTAGATTTATTGCAGACAAGATGTTTGATGTATTTTCCTTAGAAAGTGAATCGATTTGGCGTTCTTAATAATTTCTTTTTTCGACTTTAGTGTAGAAATATAACATCATTGTCTTCCTATCCCATTTCTCACTCATATTGTCAAAAGAAAAAAAGAAGAAGAAAAAGTTTGCCTCCTTCTCTCTTTTTTAATTTTGTTTATATTTTCTGTGAGTTAGTTTAGTTTTTTTTCTTATTTCCCATCTACATTTAATCTAATCCTTCGTTTTCATGTCTTTTCTCGTTTCCTCTTCCTCCTTTTCTACTTTGCACTCATATGTTTTATTAGTGAATCGTCTGCCAAACATCTTTCTCGTCTTTCTCTTTGTATGTTTCTTTTCTTGTCCTTACTCCAGTGACACCTCTGGTTAGTAAAACTTGAAGAAGCCTCTAGCCCCAAATCCTTTATATTTGGTGAGTTCAGGGGGTTTCTTGAACAAATATGATTCTTCCCTTGGCCCTCCTTCCTTTGTCTTCATTTGAAACCCAAATCCATAGATGTGTTGGGGTTAAGGTTTCATCGTCCGACATAGATACCAGTGGTCGGGATGAAGTCACGGCCTTCGTTGAGGACCTAGCAATTGGCGGCAAACATTTTTCCTCACCCTATATTTTTGCTTTAGAAAGTTCCGTCATAACATAAGCTCTTCAGACTTTTACGGAGTCACTAGATATCGTTGCAGAAGATCCCCCGGTCAGTGTGGAAGCTCCTCAGGATCCCAAAAAGAATCCCAGTGCCTTAGGGGTCAAAACTCTTGTCATGGAGACCAGCGTTGCATCACCTCAAATGCAACCTTCTGCTCTAGTCACTAAGGACTTTGCTTCGTAGGCCAACACGAGGGCAGTTTCCTTGGACGCCGTATGGTGGTCGGCAGAGAAGAGGAGTTTGAGATCCTCATCAGAGTGCCGGTCTTATGATGATCCTTTGTGGCCGAATAGCATGCCCTAATTCTTTGGAGGACGTTAGCAAAACTCTGAGTCTAACTCCAGAAAACGTTCTTCCTCCGGCCGTCAGGATGATTCTGAGGACTGAAACAGGGATCTTGAAAAGATAGTACACTATTGGAGATCAAGTGTTGTTGTATAATTGTTGGTTAAAGCTGCCTTCCTGGAAGCTCAAATCTAGATGGTCCGGTCCAGTCCATTCAAGATAAAATAAGTTAGAACATTTGGAGAAACTATGCTATGGAACGATTATGGTGGTGAATTCACTATGAATGGCCAGAGGATAAAAGCTCTGCATGACAACAACATTTGAAGAGGAAGGAATCTCAGTTTCTCTCTCTGGTCCCTTCCTCACTTGAAACGGTAGAGAAAGTCAATCTAAGTGATTTAAAACAAGCAATCTTGGGAGGCAATCCCATGGTATTCTTGTACATATTTTATCTTAGCTATTTTTATTTGTTTTAGTGTATTTTATATTGTTTCTAGGTGCTGGAGTTGAAATCAAAAGGTTGAGATGTCATGAAGAATCATTTCAAATGTGACGGATCTCACAGCTTCCATGTCTCATGTTCCTTACACAGGCTGCTCCGAGCAGGTGCACCTAACGGCAATTTCTATCGGTCTCTCTTCCGAAAAATAGAAAGCAATCAAATTTCCCTTCAACACAGCTGACCATATAGTCCATAATAGTTGTGAAATATTGCTCGGAGAGGAATGCAAGCAGCTGATAATGCCAATGCAATCTAGCTACATGCTAGTTCCACCTATGACCAGCCAAGATCTACTTGACAGGAGACGACAATGAAATCCCCAGAGAGACCAGACTCGAAGAGCCCAAGAAATATATTAGTGGGATGAGTAGCATCGATGGATTCCACCAAAAGTATTGAGTGCCATTTCCAATTTCCATTCATGGTGGAAATGAATAGCTTTTCTACGCGATTTTAGATGTTTGTGGAACATCCATGAGTAAGTACCATTTTTTAAAGACAAAAAAATTCCAATAGTAAGATCCCTTTTCGAGAGCACATAACCAGATGGACCCGCCTCTAAAAAATAGCATTAATATCAGCTTTACACCACATATTTCCTTACATCTCATAATTGATCTAAAACCAAAATCAACTTCATTGTGAGGATAAAATCAATATTCCAATGATACTTTTTCACCATTAGTCCATTAACATTTCATGACAACGAAATGAGGAACATAAAGAGTTGGTCAATAGTATAACCTATTTAGGCAAAAGAAGAGTGCTAAAGTCCAAAAGCATATAATCCCAAGGATAACAGTTGATAGAAGGCAAAATTAGTCTACCAAACTTAAATGCCTATTCATCAATCCATTCAAGTTATATTTAATCTTATACTTATTAAGTTTATTAATGATAGATTAACATAGATTTAATTTAAATCATTAGCAAATAATCTCGTCGCCTCATTTGTCTGGATGTTAGGACGAAACATAATATAATATTTTTTTCTATATCCCATACCAACTAATAAAATAAATTACTAAAATATGATTATTTATTTTTTATAATATTTTATTATCAATCGCTTGATGAATCATCCATAATTTGATTTATGTTGAAATATTTTGAAATTCGTAATTTGATCTATCTATTTTCCTTCATAATTTAAAGAGAGGTAATTTGATATATCTTGAAATATATCCAAAATGTAATATTGTGTAAACATATCATATTGATATTTTCTTTCAGATATAACAAAAGACATAGTTTCTATCAAATGAGGTTATTAATACTTAGATACAACAACATACACGTTAATTTCCATAAGGTTCACACAAAGCAGTTTTGAAAGGTGGTTTGTCCACTCCACATCTCTTGTAACAATCTTTTCTGTTTTGACAAGGTCCTTTGAATTCACAATCGCTTGATGAATCATCCATAATTCCTGATTAGTATAGTTACCATACTTTTTCAGTAACATTATAAAATAAAGATAAGTATAAACAGATTTTTTTGGGTATATACACACAGTTATATATACATATATGAGGAAAACAAAACATTTTGTTGAATATGATAATAAAAAAACTTACGTGCAGATTGAATATTGAGAATGAAAGAAATGATGATGAGAAGAACAACAAAGTGCAATTTCGAAGACTTCATCCTATGATAAAAGGTTTTACAGAGTTTTTTTTGTTTAGCTAATAATCTAAAAATGACTACAGTTTATATAGATGAAATTTTAAAAATATTTAAGATCCTAGTAAGATTTAAAAAATTATAATTTAAGATTTATTTGAGCATAATACATGTATATTCTATTATAAGATTGATTTTTTTTACTAATAAGAAAATTGATAGAATCAAATGGAGTCATTCAAATCTTATAAGTCAACAACTTTTAAGATTTCATGTTTAAGAGGTCATGATTGTCATTAAATTTAACATCAACAAAACTTAAAATTGTATTTAAATCAACAAAGTTTAAGTCAACAGAATCTTAAGTCAACAAACTTATATGAAATTCAAATTCTTCTTCAAAAAAAATCATCATGTTAACATCCGACAAATATTTTGAAAATACCATGTCAAAAGAACCATAGAGTCTTAGTTTAACTTCAATAATAAAAGTTCATTGAAATATAATTTATATCATCAATTTTAAAACAAAAATGCACATATTACCTTCTGTGATAATTACAGTAGAAACAATTTTTTGTCTTTTAATTATATTATAAGACACATTGTACCTGTGGGATACTTTTTAATGATGATGAGTCTAAATTACCCTTTAACTAAAACACAAATAATTTAAAGATCAAAACATTATCTCTTTATTTCTTCGTGTTAAAGTATATTAACAATATTTTATGTGCAAGTTTTTTTCTTTTTCTTGACTTTCATGTGCTTCTTTTTCTTTTTGATTTCATTCTTTGACAAAATTCATAGAGATTTGATTTATATCCTCTTAATCAAGTCTTATGATATGATTGTAAGAAGAACTATGTTTTAATAGATATAAACAATCTCAATGTACAAAATAATATTTTCATAAGAAGGTGATTCCTTGAAAACGAAGACATGACCGAAACGCTAGAATGTTGCCTGGCACCTCCAATATAAGGAAGTTCATTGAAACCAAAAACCACAACAATGTGGTTGTAGGATACAATAAAATAAACACTTCCACTTCCAAACGACTACCGTTTGGCAAAGGTAGTCGGAGCAAAGCGGTTGCAGGCCTTCTGCGATTCTCAACTTGTTGCCAGTCAATACAGCGGCGACTATGAGGCAAAAAAACGAAAGAATGGATGCATATCTCGGCGTTACTAAAAGTCTAGCTTCAGAATTCGATCATTTTAAACTCACCAAGGTTCCTCGACAAGAAAACTGCTTCGCAGATGCACTTGCCGCGTTGGGGAGCAACCAACGAGATCAAGTCAGAAGGAATAATCCCAATACATACATTAGAGAAGCCGAGTATCACATTACCAGAAGGTAAGGATGTTCTCGCTATCTCCTCCAACACCACCGAGATCACCCCTCCGACTGAAAACGGCGGAGATTGGCGAACACCCTTTCTCGATTATCTCGACAGAGGAATACTCCCCGCCAATAAATGGGAATCTCATCGACTCAAGGCGAAAAGCTCGAACTACGCGTCAATAGACGGTAGGCTGCATCGGTGGACAGCGAACAAACTGCTTCTCATCTGCGTAGGAAAGGAGAAAGCGGAGCTTGTTATGATCGAAACCCACGAAGGAGAGGGAGGTAATCACAGCGGAGGTCGATCTCTCGCATTGAAACTGAAGTCTCAAGGTCATTATTGGTCGACCATGGTCAACGACTGCGAAGAATACACATCTTTGTGATAAATGTCAGCGATATGCTCCCAACATACATTCTCCAACCGAGCTGTTAAAAACTTCAACGGCACCATACCCATTCATGCGATGGGCAATGGATATAGTCAGTCCCCTACCGAGTTCTAGGCAGAGACGCTTTTTGGTCGTCATGACTGATTATTTTACGAAGTGGGTCGAGGCGAAAGCTTACGTCCAGATCACTGAGAAGGAAGTCCAAAGTTTCGTCTTGAAGTACTTAATATGTCAACACGGGTTACCCTATGAAATAGTTACCGACAATGGGAGTCAGTTCGCCTCTACCATGTTTCGCGAATTCTGCGACAAATGGAGAATACGCCTTAGTTTCTCAAACCCCAGCTATCCACATGGGAATGGACAGGCAGAGGCAACAAATAAGGTCATCATCGACGGGATCAAGAAAAGACTGGATCTTAACAAAGGACATTGGGCCGATGAATTGGAGGGAGTACTCTGGTCTCATCGCACGACGCCCCGAAGTGCAACAGGGAAAACGCCTTTTTCTTTGGCCTACGGAGTTAAAGCAATGGCTCCAGCCGAGGTCAACGTCACCAGTCTTAGAAGACTGAAGATTCCTCAAAACGAAGATCTTAATCACGACATAATGATTGACGCTCTTGATCAGCTCAAAGAAAGACAAGATCAAGCTCTATTGCGGATCCAAAACTACAACATCTCGCCGAATCCTACTACAACAAAAAGGTCCGATCGCGTCCGATACAACTCGGTGATCTCGTTCTCCGCAAAGTCTTTGAAAATACTAAAGAATGGAGAGCAGGTAAACTCGGTACCAACTGGGAAGGTCCTTACAAAATAACACACGTGGTCAAACCAGGAGTTTACTGACTTGAAACGTCCTCCGGCAAACCAATCCCGAGGTCCTGGAATTCAATCAACCAGAAGCGTTATTTCGGCGCTTAGAGGAAAGAAATAGAACTACGAGTGACTTGATCCCTTCTCGGGTACGTAGGCAGCCTTTAACCGGGTTCAATTACAGAAAAAAAAAAAAAAAAAAAAAAAAAGAGAACTACGAGTGACTTGATCCCTTCTCGGGTTCGTAGGCAGCCTTTAACCGGGTTCAGTTACAAACAAAAAAAAAAAAAAATATATATATATATAATATACGTTCGTATCACGACCTCCTTTGCTCTGATCACGTAATATTTGATTGAGTCCAATACGGATCTCGTCAGAATCAAAGCCACTTTAGTTCATAACGAAATGAATTAAGGTCGGTAGTAATCCACAGTAGGCAAACACGTCGAATGGACTTACTTACTATATGTTCTGATCAAACACTTAGAGTTAAAAAGTCGAATGATGGTGATTACATCACAGTAGACAAAAGGAAAAACTGCTCGAACTATAAAAAGGCCTTGAGTACGTTTCTTCCTAATTTTGTGGGCAGAACATTGTCGGCCTATCTAACGAGATAGTATCCTATTTGTTTACCTAGCAAAATCATTACGAACTTTGATTTGACCTTCAGCTTATCATGTTCGGTATTGTTTCAAGGATTGAATTTGGAATGATTGCATAAAAGAAAACCCGATATTTTTCATAAATAAAAGAAAAAGCTGAAGTAAAACTCGGCTATAGTTCTTACATAAAGGATACAAACAAAAGCAAAAAAAGACAATGAACAACAACATCCTATTAAGAACGGAGATCCTCGATATCCTGAGGAGAGAAGACCGCCATGTTAGAGCCATACTCGTCAACACCAATCGGCGCAAGGTCGATCTCTGAGGCCTCGATAATCTCCATCCCCTGTAGCTCTCCTTGGTACTTGGCCTCATCGGCTCTAGCTTGTTGCAGTATCTCGTCCATGGGTAGGCCCTGGGTATGGATCTTCTTGAGACTTTCTCGGATCCCTTTCGCCTGAGAATACAGAGCTAACTTAGATTGGATGGACGGTTGTTCCTCCACGAACTGGCGTATCTTGTCATACACCGGCGCTATCTGATTCTTCAAAGCAGACTCGACCTGAAGCCTCTCTTTTCTGACCTCGTGCTCCCGAGATTCCCTCAACCTCCTACTCGTCGCTTTGAATCTCAGGGCGTTCTCAGAGTTCTCCTGCTCCAGATTGTGGCACCGAGTATCAAGTCATTCCTTCAGCGCCTTCAGCTCCTCTAGCTCTTTTGAAAGAACCTCACTACTAGATCTCTCGAGCTCAGCACGCTCCACGGCTTCTTTCTTCTCGGTTTCCAACACACCGATCTGTTCTTCGTACGAACCGCACTTGTAAGCCAGCTCGGCGATATCCTTTCTCCTCTTCTTTAGAGCTCCGGTCTTCGACGCTATCTTCTCGTCCTGAGCTTTCAGCTTGGCTTCATAATCTTTTACCATGAGATTGACACTCCCAAAAAACTGGATAAGGGAGAAAACCGGATTACCAGGGTAGTAAAAAAAAAAAAACAGGTCGATACATCAAGAATAAGAGATACTTACAATGTCTCCAGCTCGAGTCATCTCTCGATATTGGTTACTCTGCGAGAGTTGCTCAAACTCAGGCATTCCCTTCCTCTTAAGCTGGATTTGGCAAAACAAACGTGATGGCGCCTCGTTGTCTTCAACGAAGGGGACAGAAGTGTGCTGATACCGGAAGTCGATAACGTGAGGGTATCTGACCACTTCTTCACGAGTGGCCGGATCAGGATCCGTAGATTGCTCACCATGAGTTTCCACCGCCAGGGGATCCCCCAAGCATTTTTCTGTTGGCACCTCGGTAGCCGTCATAGCATCAGTCGGGATGGCAGGAGAAAGAAGAAGTGACTCTTTCCTGGGAAAGTCCTTGCTGCTGACCGACGTCGTCTACATTCTATGTTGGCCCCTCGGTGTAAGGGGATTGAGCTGGACTGGTTTGCCTAGCTTCTTCCTCAACTTTCGCGGACCTTTTTCGCTTAGCAGGTCGGCCGGCACCAGAAGAACAGTCCCCATGCACTGGGGTACCGATAGTATCGGCATATGAGGGAAGAAAAGCGAGGTTCAATTTTCCCATTCTAGAGCTGCGAATTGGCGAAGTAAATGCGGCTGCATCCAATAACATAGTCGTCAGTTCCATAGACGTATGTATGGATGGAGTGTGATAAGGAAATAAGTTACCTCGGTTGATTCTATTCAAAGCAGCCTGGATGCGGGCTTCACTAATATCAGGCCAATGCTGGTGACTCAGCGTTCTGATAGCTTCCTCTTCTTCGAGAAAAGATTGGGTACCACCTTGTGACCACTTGGAGAGCCGATCTGCACCAAAGAAGAAAACATATGAAGCAGATCAGTTGAAGTGCAGGGAATTAAGATCTCAGAATCATACCAATGTTAGCATTGAAATATCCATTCAAGATGATGGAGGGATCTTCAAAGAAGGCTTCGTTAATCTTGATATAGAAGTAGCGGTGATTCCAGAAGTTGACTTTGGTCGGCTTCCCGGTGATTACGTTATACTGTGGGACCATCTTCCCATAGAAGAACCCCGTCTTCATGGTAATACTCGGTGTCGTTAGTTCTTCGAGTAGACAGGCCGACATCTTTATTCCCAACTCGGTTGCGAGAACGCTCAAAGTCACTAGGATCCGGATCCCGTTCGCTGTGTACTGACCAAGGGCTATCTTCTGCTTGGAACAGTAGGTGGTCAGGAATTCCGGTAGGGGCCACCACAGAGAACAGTTGAGGAACCATGACTCATAAACACAGGCATATCCCGCAGGAGGAGTCCATGGTCTTTGATGAATCGTCAGGAGGAGAATCGAGAATCCGGCTGGAGGGTCAGTTTGCAGAATCAGCCTGCGAACACTTTTGAACGTCGATTTCGTAGGCAAGTGGTTCTCCCACTTCTGATTCTTCTTAACACTAAAGCGACGTTCCTGCTCTGGGTCTATTTGTTCGTCAAACTTGAAGTCGGTCCCTGTCCAACGCATTGGGAGGAGATCAGCTAATGCGTAATCTATCTTCTTCTGTGTCAGAGTCTCTTGATTCCCAGTGGCGTCACCAGCTTCAGTAGGAACGATTTCCTGTTCTGATCTCGGCTCGAAGTCTAAAGTTGGGTCGTCTTCAGGAACTTGACCACTCGCTTCACGTTCTTTTAGCTCCAGACCGAATTCAACGATGTTACGTTCGTTGTTATCCAAGTCGGCTAAATCCTCGGTCGTCGGACCTGAATTGTCCATTCCTCCGATTGCAATTGATCTGCTTTGACGGATTAGAGGGGAGCCACTACTGTCAGAATCTGAAGCGGTGGCGATGGCTTTCCCCTTCAAGGAGCAGCGGCGGTTCGGGGAGGACATTCTAATCAGAAAATACAAGCTAGAGAGAGAAAGTAGAGAGAAGGCAGAGAGAATAAGAGAGTACCTTTTGATGACGTAGCGAGAAAATGAAGAAACTGAGTTGGAAATTGGTTTTTATAGGAAACTTGGCGTGGAAGACGATCAATCATCATAATTAGGTCTAAAAGACCTGTGAATGACGACACGTGTCCCACTAACTCCGAATTTCGAGAAAATATCCGTTATGGATAGATAGCGCGTAACTTCTACGCAGAATGTAATCGACCGAGATAGTATACGAAGAATCAAGTGATGTCGGAAAGACGACTTCTCTTGTCTACCAAACAAGGCCGATAACCGAGATCACACTTTAAATGGACCCACTCAACGAAATTCATCGAGAAAAACAACAAGAACGGTATTTTCGATGAACTAGGGGGGACTTATTGTTGGAGATAGATTGCATCTACCCGCACAGGCCCATTTAAATGGGATCTCGGTCCGGGAACAATATCAAAGTCGGCCCACGTGGTCCACTAAGACGACTTAGTGGATATCGAAGTGCATATATAAAGAGGAAGTGGGATGAAGATCAAAACACACGCAAACATTGGAGAACAACCCTATAACTAGGTTTTCTTTCAGATTATTTGTTCTTGCTTTGTTCTTCATAAAAACACTCAAATTCAGTCAATAAACTCTTTAATTTGTTCTCTAAATCGTCTAATTGAGAAACCCACCATCGAAATCGATCATCGATCAAGATTACCGATTTCAGATTCAACATGAACCAACTCCATATCCTCTCTTCTATCTTGCAAAACTCCAACTCCATCTAATGTCCCCAAACAAAAAAAATCAGCTTGTAGAATCTCAAATCATCACACACAAAGATGCAGAACTTACAACGCAGCCATCTTATGAATCATAAACACACATAATATGAACTGGTTCATTTACAGAAGTGTCTGATTAGGGGTTCTTACCTGAAAAACATTGGAGACCTCGACATTACTGATGGTAGTGAGAGAAGAGAGGTAGAGGTCAGCTCCTGGAGAGTTTCAGGCAACACGGCGTGTTGCAATACAGTGTCCGTGAAAAGCATGTCGGAGAGATCCCTCATTATCTTCTTAGCCACCATCTTAACTTGCCTCAGGTTCGCCATAAACTTTACACTCCCTTGGCGCACGGAGAGGTTCATACAGAGGTTAACCGGAGCCGTTGATTGCGGCCGTGAGGTTCATTGCAAAGAGAAGCTGGCCGGCCAAACTCCATCTCTTCTCTATTCTCTCTCTCTCTCTCTCTCTCTCTCTCTCTCTCTCTCTCTCTCTCTCTCTCTCTCTCTCTCTCTCTCTCTCTCTCTCTCTCTCTCTCTCTCTCTCTCTCTCTCTCTCTCTCTCTCTCTCTCTCTCTCTCTCTCTCTCTCTCTCTCTCTCTCTCTGACTCTCTCTCTCTCTGAATTGGGTTTGAGTCATCCCGTCCACCATGGTATGCGCCGGTGAAGGTACAGATTCCGGTGACGGCACCAGAGCGGGGGCTGGCCAGAAGGAGNTCTCTTCTCAAACATGAGATCTTTTCAGATCTCAGAAAATAATTTTTTTTTTTTTTAAGAGAAAATGAACAATTAATCTCTGACGTTGATTCAATATCATCGTGCAAATGGTGATTCATGCCAAACCAATAGAAAAAAGGATGAGGATAGATAAAAGATTGATTTTGGGGCTTTGATTCTTAATCAATCAATGGCTCAAACAAAAAAAATATAAATTATTTTTTTGTATTTATAATTATTATTAAATTATTGAAACTTTGAATAATTTGACATCATAATTTAAAAATTTATGTATAAATGATATTAAATGCTTGAAAATAGTATTTGCGGTTAAGAAAAATAGTGGTAACATTTAGATTTAGGGTAAAGATAAATGGTTTGAAATATTAAATAGTTCAATATCTAGAAGATTAATTAAAACTTTTATTTCATTAAGCAATTAAGTTATACGTTTACATTTATAAAAATAATTATATATGATTAACAAAATGATTAGATTTCACTTTGTATTAGCAATTTTAAATTAAGTAAAACTAATGATGAAGATTAACAAAATGATTAGTGAGTTTAGGGTTTGGAATATAGTGTTTTGGGTTTAGATTTAGAGTTATGTATATGGTTTGAGTTTTAGAATAGACTTGGATTTTAAGTTTAAAATTTATATTATGACTTAGTATGTAAGGTTTAAGTTTAAGGTTTAACGTATTAGATTTAGGGTGTAGATTTAAGATTTAGTGTTGAGGTTTAAAATATAAATTTGAGATTAAATTTTTAAAATGATTAAATTCTGAGTTTAAGTTTAAGATTGAAGTTTTAAAAATTATGTTTAGGGGTTTAAACCTATAATTATATATATATATATATATATATATATCTAAAATTTATTTAGTTAGGTACTTTATAAATATAAATGATAATTTATTTTTTAAAAATAATATTTATAAATATCATTAACAGGAGTTTATACTCTAATAAAACACAAATAAATAATAAAATACCACATGTTTTTATTAAAGATCCAAAAACATACAAGGATTTGAGATAAGGATCTAAGACAATATTTCTAAGTACATTTTTATGCCTAACTGTACATTCAACTTTTCAAGAGCTGCATACATTAAACATTCAATCTCAAACTCTAATCTCTTCTCCCATCTCATCTTCTCCAACCAGCTTCTCATCTTCTTCAATATCAAAACTCAGATCATCTCCTACTGACTATCATCTTCTGCCTCGTGTTCTGCTTCTCACTCCGTCTTGGACCTGTCTCAATGCTGCTGCATATCCGACTCGTCGCTGAAACTAGAAGTCAGATGATCAGTGGTATCCTGATCATGAGATTCATCTATAACTTTAGTTCCCTGAAAAAAAGAATAACCAAGTAGAACAATCAAAGGCAGAGAAGCTATGTCGTTGGTGTGACCTTATCCAAGACCGCTGCTTTCACAGACTCGTCATTTGTACCTTTCTAGTAGCTTGCCTGAAACAGTAAGTAACAAGAGTTATTATGTTCAATCAACAAACAAAGAAGCAGAAACTTTCAAATAAAGAAAGTACCTTTGAGATCTTCATAAGTCAATTTACCATCTTTCCTGTGTTGAGTGACCATATCAAACATCCTTTTTTCTAAAAAACCGCTCAGACCAAAAACTAATCATGTAATCAAACCCAAAACACACACATTGTATAAGGGAGGGGGTCATTCAAATTATAGACCATGAAATCATCAAAAACCTGGAAAATGGGGGTATAAGTCGTTGCTCTGAGATTTAGAAGCGAGGGAGGGGAAAGTGATTTTGAGATCTCCGAGCTTCTGAGTAAAAGCTCTGCAAATATATATACACACAATTGAAATAATAAAGATTTCAACTTTCAAATCGATAATATGTTTTTAGAGATAGATACTGATGTAACACCTGCAAAGACTAATTGAATTGGTGATTTAAGGATGACAACGAATTTGAGGGGAGATTAATCTGGAAGTGACAAAGGACGGAAATGAGTTAGTGTCAGTGTCAGCGAGCTTTATTTCCTGATGTTTCAGCATTGGAATAGGGCTTCAGATAGTGGTGGTCGCAACTCCGGTGAAGCCGGAGACCGGCGAAGACGGATCTGAGAAGCGATGGTGGTGGAGGTGGTGATGAGCGATGGCAGATGGGAGAGATGGTGATGGTGGTGGTGGTGACGAGCGACGATGTTACTGTCACTGCAACTCCGACAGCAGCGCCTTCGCGGCTTTGTCTGCTCCTCCTCCTCCACTAATATTCTTCATCTCAATTTTAGAAGAACTAAAATCACGTTAGAAAACACATGAGAACAAAACTGGTTCACTTTACAAAAAACGACAGGAAGTAGACAATGAAGCTAACCTTATTGAAGCTTTGATTCGAGAGAACTATTTGGATTTTCCGAGAAACAATGAAGAAAAAGAGGGTTTTTTTATGAGAAACACTGAAGAAAGAGTTAAATTGGGGTGTGAATAAAGCCTGGTCAAAGATCAATTTAAAGTATTTTGACTAAAATTTCAGATATTTTACATTTACGATAACATTTAATTTTGGATCTGCAATGGTAAAACACATACACTTAGCAAATTTAGGCAGCTAATATTTTTTTTCCCCACGATAACAAATATAGCGTATTAAATTGACAAACACTATAAAAAGCAAATATTGGTATATAATAGCAGAACTGTCATAAAATCTATAATCTGATGCTATTAATACCCATATTTCATGTAGTGCCTTCAACAAAGCAGACCGGATAGTCCATAATATTTGTTAAAGATTGCTCGAAGAGGAATGAGAGCAGCTGATAATGCCAATGCAATCTAGCTCCATGCTAGTTCCATCTACGACCAGACAAGATCTCATTGACAGGAGACGACAATGAAATCCCCATATAGACCGGACTCGAAGAGCCCAAGAAATATATTAGTGGGATGAATAGCATCCATGGATTCCACCAAAAGTATTGAGAGCCATTTCCAATTTCCATTCGTAGTGAAAATTAATAGTTTTTCTACCCAACTTTAGATGTTTGTGGAACATCCATGAGTAAGTACCATTATTTTCATTTAAGGACCAAAAAACTCCAATAGTAAGATGACTCTTCGATCGAAGACCACCCAGATGAACCCGCCTCTAAAAAATAGCATTCATATCAGCTTTACACCACATATTTCCTTACATCTCATAATTGATCTAATACCAAAATCAACTTCATTGTAAGGATAAAATCAATATTCCAATGATACTTTTTCACCATTAGCACCATTAAAATTTCATGCCAACGAAAGGAGGAACATAAATAGTTGGTCAACAGTATAACCTATTTAGGTAAAAAAGAGTGCTAAAGTACAAAAGCCTATAATCCCAAGGATAACCGTTGATAGAAGGCAAAATTGGTCTGCCAAACTTAGATGCCTATTCATCAAGCCATTCAATTTACATTTAATCGTATACTTATTAAGTTTATTTATGTTACATTAACATATATTTAATTTAATCGTTAGCAAATAATTTATACTAAATATAATCAAATTTCTAAATCCCCCACCAATTAATAAAATAAAATTTTAAAATGTGATTATTTATTATTTTATAATAGTTAGTAATCAATCGCTTAATGAATCCTCCCTAATTTGATTTATGCTGAAATATTTCGAAATTTGTATTTTGATATATCTATTTATCTTCATGAATTAAAGAGAGGTAATTTGATATATCTTGAAATGCATCCAAAAATGTAATACTGTGTAAGCATATCATATTGCTATATATATTTTCTTTAAGATATAACTAAAAGACATAGTTTCTATCAGATGATGAGGTTATTAATAATTAGATACAACAACACACACGTGAACTTCCATAAGGTTCACACAAAGCAGTTTTGAAAGGTGGTTTGTCCACTCCACATCTCTCGTAACAATCTTTTCTGTTTTGACAAGGTCCTTTGAATTCACAATCGCTTGATGAATCATCCATAATTCCTAATTAGTTTAATTGCCATACCTTCTTAGTAACATTTAAAATATAATGATAACGATAAAAATATTTTTTGGTATATACACACAGTTATATATACATATATGAGGAAAACAAAACGTTTTGTTGGATATGATAATAAAAAAACTTACGAGCAGATTGAATATTGAGAATGAAAGAAATGATGATGAGAAGAACAACAAAGTGCAATTTCGAAGACTTCATCCTATGATAAAAGGTTTGAAAAAAAAAATTGCTTTTGACTTTTTTTTTGTATAGCTAATAATCTAAGAATGATTGTAGTTTATATAGATGAAATTTTAAAAATAATTTAAGATCTTATTAAAATTTAAAAAATTATAATTTGAGATTTAGTTGAGCATAATATATGTATATTCCCTTATAAGAATGATTTTTTACTAATAAGAAGATTGATAGAATCAAATCGAGTCATTCAAATCTTATAATTCAACAAATTTTAAGATTTCATGTTTAAAAGGTCATTATTGTCATGATATTTAAAATCAAATAAACTTAAAATGGTATTTAAATCAACAAATTTCAGGTCAACAATATCTTAAATCAACAAACTTTTGTGAAGTTCAAATTCTTCAAAAAAAAAACATGATACTAACATCCGGAATAAATGAAGGATTGATTGATAACAGCAAAAAATATAAACGTATTTTGAAAAATTAATATCCACTTTTGGCTATCAGTTTAAGTTTTTACATGTGTGGTCTATATTTGTGCATAATAACCAATTAATCAACTATCAGTGTAATACATAACACCTTGCCTCCATGGTTTTTTTTGTCCAAAATATATATTAGATCCAAAGATAATGTGCTCCCAACAAAATGTGTCTTTTCTGATAAGTAAAACTAAAATGTGCTCTATAATGTAAGACAGTTTTATCTTCTAAACCTGTTTTATGAAGCTTAGAGATGCACTTATGTATATCGTCTAGTTAAAAAAAAAATCTACACATCCATCCATACATGGTTATCCACACTAATGCATCCACTCAAATGAATCTATGATTTGATCAACGAATTACTAAAATATACTAAAATGGAAAAAAACAAAGTAGAATAAAATTTTCATTTTATTATATAATATATTGATTTTAGTATTTTAAAACTCAAGAAATAACCACAAATAAAATATGAGAAGTGAAATAATAATAATAATAATAATAATAATAATAATAATAATAATAATAATAATAATAATAATAATAATAATAATAATAATGTTAGTTCAACCAGAGAAAAAATAAAAATATCACCCTCTTCTTTTTTCTTCTCCTCATTTTATAGTTGTTTCTTTCATATCGTAACGAAAGCTTAATTTATGGCGTTAATCTGACATCATTAATGCAATTTTAATCATCTGGACCTCATCCACTGTCTCTGTTAACTAATTAATATCGCATTGACTCTATTGGGCTCGTGAGGACCTTTGTTTTCAGGTATTTTTATTCATTTATGGACTCTCAATTGGATGGGCTGGATCTTTAGCCGGGTTCAGTTGGAAATATGAAGCCTACCTCTACCAGTAGGCCACCCTAAAGTCATGCGTGTCCTTATTTTGTAGACATGTCAGTTGATGACTTTAGTCCGGTTAGCTGCCATTTTGGAAATTAGAATCGGTTTACGATTGTGGTTCTTCACATTAATTACTGATTTGTATTGGTTCTAGATTTATTTTAGTCAAGATATTTGATTTATCCTCCTTAGGAAGTGAATCGATTTGGTGTTCTTAATAATTTCCTTCTTTGATTTTGGTGTAGAAATATAAAATCTTTGTCTTCCTCTCCCATTCTCACTTATATTGTCAAAAGAAAAAAGAAGAAGAAAAAGTTTGCCCTCTTCTCTCTTTTTGTGAGTTAGTTTTGTTTTTCCTATTTCTCATCTACATTTAATCTAATCCTTCGGTTTCCATGTCTTTTCTCGTTTCCTCTTCCTCCCTTTCTACTTTGCTCTCATCTGATTTCGTAGTGAATTGTTTGCCAAAAATCTTTCTCGCCTTTCTCTTCTCGTCATCTGGGTCTTTTCTTGTCCTTACTCCAGTGACACCTATGGTTATTAGAACTTGAAGAAGCCTCTAAGTTTTGAAAATATATTTTGGGAGGATTCATGCGACATCTCGCATTATGCTCTGAAAGTATAAGGTGTGTAAGTTGACGATTCCGGGTGTGAACTGATGTTCGACCTCTTCGAGGACTCGACCTCGATGGTGTTTTACCGGAAGATGTTTTACGAGGAAGTGATTGCATCGAAGAGTTTGGTTCGTAATTGGATAGTTAGGAACAGTTTTAGATGTTCATACAATAAAAGAGACTTTCCAAGATTTACGTTTTCTTATTATCGAATTTTTTAAAAAAACATATCGAGTACAAGGCGAAAAATTAAAATGTGAGAGTATACAAGTATATGTATAGGTACCCACTCCCCCCCTTTTTAGAGAGGGGGATAGCTGAACTTGTCGTTTGGACAAGCTGCCAACGTACCTCTTTCGAGGATCAAGCCATCTCGTAGTTCAGTGTTTTGGTGGCAAGTGTTTCTACTCGGCCATAATTGCGTCGACCACCCTAGTCGGGGTGAATGTGGCAGGGTCAGCATATTTTTCCAGGATTTTCTCCTCCGGTTGGGTTGTTGCGTTGGGCTCAGACATTTTCTTGTTTTCTTCGTTCAGAGCCGTTGCTTGGGGTGACGATTTCGGATCGTCTTTTTGAGATACATTTTCAGCCGGTGGCTAAGTGGTCTTCGCTCGTTTGGGTTTTACCATCGAAGTAGTTGTGATTTGTCTTAGCTTGTGTTCAGCTAAGAGACAGAGTCGCGACTGTTTCTGGCTACCCCAGATCACAGCAGTTCCATTTTGAGTTGGGAACTTAATGCCTAGGTGGTAGGTTGAAGGGACTGTCTTCATGGCGTTGAACCAGGGAGTGTCCATGATTACATTGTAGATGGCGGGGTAGTCAACGACTGCAAAGTCGACGATTTTTGTCACTTCTTTTGCCATGACCGGGAGTTTGATCGATCTGAGAGTCATTTTGGTTACGCCAGAGAAACTGGTCAACGGTTTTGGCGTTGGTACGACCTCTTTCAGCTCGATATTCAATGAGGAAGATGACATTGACTGTGCTCCTAGTATCAATGAGGACTTTGGCGACCTCGAGATCTTTGATTATGAAGTCAATGATGAGTGGGTCGCAGTAAAGTTGATCGATTTCGCCAGCTCCCTCTTCCTCGAAGGTGATGGAGTTATTTTGGTTATCCGAGGGCGGATACCAGGTTGGCCAGTTCTCGCTTGCTTCTGCCTTTCGCTGATAGGCCTTGATCAAGGAGACCGTGTCGCCATAAAACTGTGATCCTCTAATGACCATGTTAATCTTGCGACGGTTGTTGTCGTTACCCTTCTCGTCCTGCATTTTTCCGCGTTTATCTTCAGAAGAGTTTTCGGTTTGGGGAGATTTGTCAGTTTTTAGAGGACGATCAGAGTCGCGGATGAGGTCCTTGACGCTTGTTACCCCAGAGAGTTCTCCCGCAACTAGTTTTGCTGCCAATCTCGCTCCGAGAACTTTGCAGTTAACGGTCAAGCAGCCGCGAGTCTGATGGAAGTCGTAGAAGACGTTCTCATCGTAATTGGAGTTTTGGGTCCTTGTATTGCCCGAGGTTTGTCCTTGCTCAGAGCCGGATTTGATGGCATAGTTATGCACCCCCTCGGTTTCTTCTCCCTCGCGATTGGCAGTTTTCTTGTTTTTCGACTTCTGATCTGAAACTGGATCTCTCAAAGAAGTTTTTGTCGGTTTGTGCTTTTGCGACAGCACCTTGGTCTCTTCCTTGATCATGATGTAGTCTGTGGCCTTGTGTAACGCGTCATAAATGGTTCTCGGTTTTTCAAGGGTGATCAACTTCCTTTACTTTGATTGGTATCAGAGCGTCTTTCGGAGCGCGTCCACAGGTTCCTTATCGCTGATCCCGCTGACTCTTGCCATAACGAGTTTGAATTGGTTGATAAAGTCATAGAGTGATTCGTCCTCCCTTTGAGACAATGTCCATAGGTCGATGTCGGAAGTTTCTCGGTTGATAAACATCGATTATTGTTTGAGAAACTCTGAAGCGAGTTGGCGGAAGCTTCCAATGGAATTTCGCCTAAAGCAGGAGAACCATTCGAGTGCGGCTCCATCAAAATTTTCGACAAAGAGGCGGCATTGGCAGGCATCTCTTTCATTATCTTTGAATTGACCCTTCCCATCGTGATCTCAAAGACCTGTAGGTGCACTTTGGGATCAGTCGTACTGTGGTACGTTGGTACCTTGATCTTTCGTGGATCCGATACTCTGGTGTCTACGTTACGGGCGTGAAGGGAGTTTTACGAGCTTCCTTGAGCAGCTGGTTGATTTCAGGTGCAGAGCTAGTTGCATGGTGAATCTGCGATTTCACCGCTTTTACTTCCGCAACTGTTCTTATGAGATCAATACAAAGATCGCAGATCTCGGACTTATCGGTAGCAGTTTTCCGAGTTTGTCGGTGTTTGCTGCGAGTTTTCCAAGTCTGCTATTCGGCCAGCTTTTCCTGCTCTACCCCGAAGATGTGTTTCTTCCTCTTCCGTCATGGGTTTGTCGAGCAGGTCTTCTTGAGCCATGTGGCTCCTTCTCCTTCGTGGATGCACGTCCGCGTCATGGTCCGAAGGCTCGGACTGACTGTTGGAATCCACGTTAACGCGCTTGATTTCCCCTTCTTCTTTATCCTCTTCCAAAGGTGGAAGATTGCCCGGATTTTTCCGTGCTAGCGCATAAGTGATTTTGTCTGGATCTTGTTCCGACTGTTTTTCCTGCGCGTTTGCAAACCGGTCCAAAGAAGTCATGAAATCGAGTCTTGTTCCTCAGAGCCTAGTGGTCCCGCGAGGAAAAACAGCTCGAGTTCTCGCAGTTAGGGTTTAGACATGCTTAACGAGAGATCCCATGATCTTACCTTGCTCTTCCTCTCTTTTTTCATAGGCGGAGATCAGTTTCTTCATCTCCTCGACTGACGCGGTGTTGGGGTCAGCGTTAACCACTGCAAATCTCTAACTGAGTCGTAGCTTGATATCAAAAACGGAAATAAATGCCTATTGCTTTAAGTTTACTATGACTGCTAAAAAATCTATATCTTTGTCTCCAGCCTCGCCTTCTCTTATATACTCCTCTTTAAGGCGATTTGGCGCTTCCTTTTTTGCCCCTGGTCGAGTTTATCACTTTGGGAACATTTCTTTTTCTCTCGATCTTCCTGGTTATCTTCGGAAACGTTGCATTTATCTTCTGATTTTCTCAATATTTATCTTTGTGTGAATAAAGATAGACCGTCGTAACACCACTAGGTTTGGTTTTGTATGAAAACGTAAGCGGGCCTTTTAGTTGCGTTTTAGGCCTCTCGGGCCGTTTTTCTGACTTTAGGCATTTTTCCAATTTCTCTGAAAGACCATTTTTAATACAACATCGATTTTAGGCATGGGTTCAAACTTCTCGTATAGCTTAGGCAACTTTGGAGTTCATCCAACCGTTGCTGTTTTATACAATCGGTTTGAACTTTAAACGAAAATCATATCTTCGCGATTTTTATCGTAAAGTTCCAACAATAACTCCGATTAAGACGAAAAGAAAAGCATTTCGATCGCGGCCCGAAGAAGAATACAAAGGAGATACACATGTCACCATATGACAACCCAGGTTGGAGAGATGAGGTCGCCATATGGCGACCCGGTCTTTGAAGGGTTAGGTCACCATATGGCGATCCAGACTGTGTGGGTCTAGGTCGCCAAATGGCGACCAGGTTGTACAGGTTCAGGTTGCCATATGGCGACCTGCACATGCAAGGTACAGGTCGCCGTACGGCGACCCGTCATCCTGGTACGCAGGTCACCATATGGAGACCTGTTGCATGTGCAGGTCGCCATATGGCGACCTGTGCTCTGCACGTGTGGGTCGCCATCTGGCGACATGTGCTTGTAGGGTGCAGGTCGCCATATGGCGCCCATGCTTCCTGGGTGCGGGTCACCATATGGCAACCCGTAACTCGTCTTTTACTAGGCACGAGTTATTGTCCGATCGATGGCTCCTCCTAGGCACGAGTTCACAGTTAACTCGCCTAACAAGAGTAAGACTCGCCTTTTACTAGGCATGAAATATTGGCCAATCGACGGCTCCTGCTAGGCACGAGTTCATAGTTAACTCGCCTAACAAGAGTAAAACTCGACTTTTACTTAGGCATAAGTTGTTGGCCGAGCGATGGCTCCTAGGCACGAGTTCACAATCCACTCGCCTAGCAAAAGTAAAACTCGCCTTTCGCTAAACATGAGTTGCTGGCCGAGCGACGGCTCCCAGGCACGAGTTCACAGTTAACTCGCCTTTTACTAGGCACGAGTTATTGGCCGATCGACGTCTCCTTCTAGGCACGAGTTCACAGTCAATTTGCCTAGCAAGAGTAAAACTCGTCTTTTACTAGGAACGAGTTATTCGCCAATCTACGGCTCCTCCTAGGCACGAGTTTACAGTTAACTCGCCTAGCAAGAGTAAACTCTTATTTTATTAAGCACGAGTTATTGGCCGATCAACGGCTCCTCCTAGGCACGAGTTCACAGTCAATTCACCTAGCAAGAGTAAAACTCGCCTTTTACTAGGTATGGGTCATTGGCCGATCAAAGGCCCCTCCTTGGCACGAGTTCACAGTTAACTCGCCTAACAAGAGTAAAACTCGCCTTTTACTAGGCACGAGTTATTGGCCGACGTCTCCTCCTAGGCACGAGTTCATAGTTAACTCGCCTAACAAGAGTATGACTCGCCTTTTACTAGGCACGAGTTATTGGCCGATCGACGGCTCCTGCTAGGCACGAGTTCACAGTTAACTCTCCTAACAAGAGTAAAACTCGTCTTTTACTTAGGCATGAGTTGCTGGCCGAGCGATGGGTCCTAGGCACGAGTTCACAGTCCACTCGCCTAGCAAAAGTAAAACTTGTCTTTTACTAGGCACGAGTTATTGGCCGATCGAAGGCTCCTGCTAGGCACAAGTTCACAGTTAACTCGCCTAGCAAGAGTAACATCGCTTTTTACTTTGGCATGAGTCATTGGCTGATCGACGGCTCCTCCTAGGCACAAGTTCACAGTTAACTCGCCTAGCAAGAGTAAAACTCTCCTTTCACTAGGCATGGGTTGTTGTCCGAGCGATGGCTTCTAGGCACGAGTTTGTCTGTCAACTCGCTTAGTAAAGAGTAAAACTCGCCTTAAACTAGGCATGAGTTTACACAAACTCGGCGTATGAGTTTACTGAAACTCTCGCCTAGATTGGCACAAGCGTGAGAGCGCTGAGTTCATTGTCTCATAAACCCTTTTCCTAAAATTCGCTGAGATCAATTTCATCTCTCTCAACGAACTGGGGGGGCTTATTGTTGGAGCTGGGCTTGGCCCTTCTACAAGGCCTATGAGACAATGCACTCAGCCCATTTAAAAAGAGGTCATTGGAAAAACCTATACTTCATCCTTGTATAAATAAGGAGACACCCCCTTCTTAAGAAGGATCATTTTTAGGACCTTTGGACTTGGGATGGGAAGAGAGAGAAAAGAAGGAAACACTCTCAGATCAACTACACTTCTAGAGAGAGAATATACTCATAAAGAACACCTTAGGCGAGTCACTTCATCAGGTTGTCGCTAGGCACGTTCTGCACCGACCGATCGACAACCAAGCACATCATCAACAAGCTGTCACTAGGCACATTATCGTCGCCAACCGATCGACAGCCAAACACTTCATCATCGAGCTGTCGCTAGGCACATTCTCTTTGCCGACCGATCGACAACCAAACACTTCATCAACGAGCTATCGCTAGGCACATTCTCTTCGCCGATCGATTGACAACCAAACACACATCTTCAACAAGCTGTTGATAGGCACGTTCTCTATACCGGCCGATCGACAGCCAAATACACATCATCAACGAGTTATTGCTAGGCACATTCTCTTCGCTGACCGATCGATAGCCAAGCACATCATCAGGCCGTCGCTAGGCACATTCTCTACGCCGGCCGATCGACAGAAAAGCACATCATCAACAAGCTGTCACTAGGCACATTATCGTCGCCAACCGATCGACAGCCAAACAACTCATCCTCCCTATCACTAGGCACATCACCTCCCAACCAAACACATGCCTTCTCTTAGGCACTTGTGTACTTTGTAATGAACTACGATTGGCAGGCCTTCACCGGGTCCAGCTATAATCTATAATACTTGTTTTATGCTCATTAGCCAAGTTTGTGCTCAGTACGAAGACTTCTCCTAAACCCACCATCGAAATCGTGTATACGCCATGTACATCACCGATTTCAGATTCAACAATAGAGAACAAAAATTCCTTATCCTCCACTGTTGGGGATAGATTGCATCTACCCACATAGGCCCATCTTGACGAGATCTCGGCCCAGATGTGAATATCAAAGTCGGCCCATAGGGCCCAGAACCGACTTTGGGAGGGCATATATAAAGAAAGGGTTGAGATGAAGAGAGGACACACGCAAACACTGGAGAACAAGCCTAGAATTAGGGTTTCTTTCAGATTACTCGTTCTTGCTTTGTTCTTCATAGAAACACTCAAATTCACTCAATAAACTCTTGATTTGTTCTCTAAATCGTCTAGTTGTTAAGCCCACCATCAAAATCGATCATCGATTGAGATTACCGATTTCAGATTCAACAATTGGCACCGTCTGTGGGGAGTACAGATAGTAACGATCAAGAACATCGACCAAGACAATGACGGGATCTCCAACGAATCCACCATATCAACATCCAGTCGATCTGAACACCGTCCTCGCATCTCTCGTCGCCGTAGTTCAACGCCTTGATCAACAGGAAACCGCGAACAAAGCAACTCAAGAACGTCTAGATACAATCGTTGCTGCTTTTCTTCCTCCGGCACAAGCAGACGATCAAGATCCGGATACCACTTGACGATGTCTCTTCCAAACTATGGTGCGCAATCAAGCAACCGATCAGGCGACCAATGAAGAACTTCAACGTCTTCAAGGGACGATCAAAGATATGTCGTCCAAGATTCATCAAGCCACAAGTTTTGCACCAGAAATCGATCGAGTTTTGGAAGGAACTCAGAAAACCCTTGATCAACAGGAAACCGCGAACAAAGCAACTCAAGAACGTCTACATACAATCGTCGCTGCTTGTCTTCCTCCGGCACAAGCAAACGATCAAGATCCGGATACCACTTGACGACGTCTCTTCCAAACTATGGTGCGCAATCAAGCAACCGATCAGGCGACCAATGAAGAACTTCAACGTCTTCAAGGGACGATCAAAGATATGTCGTCCAAGATTCATCAAGCCACAAGTTTCGCACCAGAAATCGATCGAGTTTTGGAAGGAACTCAGAAAACCCTTGATCAACAGGAAACCGCAAACAAAGCAACTCAAGAACGTCTAGATACAATCGTCGCTGCTTGTCTTCCTCCGGCACAAGCGGACGATCAAGATCCGGATACCACTTGACGACGTCTCTTCCAAACTATGGTGCGCAATCAAGCAACCGATCAGGCGACCAATGAAGAACTTCAACGTGTTCAAGGGACGATCAAAGATATGTCGTCCAAGATTCATCAAGCCACAAGTTTTGCACCAGAAATCGATCGAGTTTTGGAAGGAACTCAGAAAAACCCTTTTACCCAAAAGATAACCGACATCCGAGTTCGACACAAGGATAAACTCCGGTTACCGTCTTTTTGCGGCGACTCCGACCCTAGCGACCATATGACTAGCTTTAACATCGCTATGGGCCGAGCATATTTCACCACGGAGGAACGATATGCCGGATATTGTCAACTCTTCGTCGAAAGCTTGGGAGGGCCAACCCTTACTTTGTTTTCTCGTTTGTCCGCAAATTCCATTAGCACCTTCAAGGAACTTTCTACCGAGTTCCTGAAACATTACTCCATGTACATCCGTCAAGGGGCCTCCGCCACCGATCTATGGAAAATAGCTCAAGGACAAAAGGAATCTCTCTAAGACTTCATGGAACGATTCAAGAATCTCGTCTCCAAAGTCGATGTCCCAGATAAAACCGCAGTGGAAGCGTTACGCAATGTATTATGGATCAGATCATCTTTTCGATCTGACCAGTACACCAACAGACAATCACTCTGGAGGATGCCCTCCACAGAGCCAACTGCTTCATACGTATGGAGGAGGACAACGCGGCTTATACAGCAAAACAAAACGCGTTGAAAGCCCAGCTAACTCCAAAGACAACCCCTGTCACTCAGGAACCTCGGCAGCACCAACCTAATAACGACAAAAAGGGGAAGTTTATTCGGTAGCCGAGGAACCAGGAACTACTTCATCTGTGGCACTCGCCGAGCGATCGTGGAATGTATGGGACAGAACCCTAGAGGGAAAACCCCTAACTTACGATGAAACAAAGTTCTGCACCTACCATAAAGCTAAGGGTCACGATACAAAAGAATGCAAACAACTCCAGAAGCTCTGTTCTCAGCATTCAAAAACGGTGTCGTCACTCCTGACCCGCCAAAGGCCAAACAGGCAAGGAAAAAAGGGATCTGGACAAAAAATAAACAAGCTAACACCAAGGCACAAGAAGTCCGCCCAGAAGATCGAGATGCAACAGCTCCACCAAGACAACGAGATGATACCGATACCGAGGATGAGAAACCACAAGTGGCACGATGAATTAATCTCATCTCGACATATCCCTCGACATCATCCCCTAAGGGCATCAACCACCGAGATCTTCAGGAACATATCCAACAAAAGCGTTCACATACCGACATGCGAGATATCCTCCTCCAAAGAAAGAGAACAAAGCTCTCAGACAAAGACCTCCGCCAGAAGCTCAAACCAAACGCGAGCACAACAACAGCAGATCTCAGGAAGTTGTTGTCAGATCAGCGTCCCAGTGTTTTCCGGCGAGTCAATGTCATTCTGGGAGGGTCCCCCATATGTAACAGTTCGGTAAAAGACATAAAGGAGTATCAACGCAAAGCCGTGAGTGCTCACCGATGGCCGACGAAACATGAAGCGGAAACACCCATCCCATTTTCTGATCTCGAACTTACCGATATTGACTATCCACATAATGACCCTTTGTTAGTCGAACTTCATATCGGTACTTGCGAAGTCACTCGAGTCCTCATCGATACCGGAAGCTCTGTCGACCTCATCTTTTGACAAACGCTGATTAAAATGATGGTCGATCTCAAAGATATCAAGTCCTCCTCACGAGCACTTACCGGGTTCAATGGATCGTCGACAACGCTGTTGGGCACTATCCGCCTTAACGTATTCGTCGGTGGAGTGAACAAACTCATCAAATTCTCCGTGATAGATAGCAAGACCCAGTACAATGCAATCCTCGGAACGCCTTGGCTTCATTTGATGAAAGCGGTGCCGTTAACATACCACCAATGCGTTAAATTTCCTACCAAAGAAGGAAAAATCTTCACACTCAATGGGAATCAACGCCTGGCGCGAAGTATGTTGGTCTCCGACTTCAAAAACAAGCAGGTCACCTTCGCCATCGAACCGGAAAAAAAGCTATCCCCTTCTAAAGAGGAGACGATCCAAGTCGGCATCGACGCTGAAAATCCAGACCAAACTGTAGGAATAGGATCTAAGCTCAGCAACGACCTAGTGACAGAGCTGACCGCTTTCTTTTGCGGGAATAAATCAACGTTCTCCTGGACAACTGCCAACATGCCCGGTATCGATCCTGCTGTTACAGCTCATCGACTAAATATCGATCCCACTTACAAACCAATCAAGCAGAAACGATGAAAACTTGGCCCCGAGAGAGCTAAGGCAGTCAACGACGAGGTCGACAGGCTTCTCGAAGCTGGATCTATCGCCGAGGTTAAATATCCGGATTGGTTAGCTAATCCGGTAGTCGTCAAAAATAAGAATGGGAAATAGAGATTGTGCATCGATTTTACCGATCTGAACAAAGCTTGTCCGAAGGACAGTTTTCCTCTGCCTCATATAGATCAGATGGTGGAGTCCACTTCAGGAAACTAACTACTCTCCTTCATGAACGCATTCTCAGGTTATAATCAAATCATGATGCACCCATACGATCGTGAAAATACGTCGTTCATCACCGACAGGGGGACATACTGCTACCGAGTAATGCCCTTCGGACTCAAGAATGCAGGGGCCACTTATCAACGACTTGTCAACAGA
The DNA here is from genome assembly GCA_012274485.2 of Sinapis alba. Taxonomy (NCBI): domain Eukaryota; kingdom Viridiplantae; phylum Streptophyta; class Magnoliopsida; order Brassicales; family Brassicaceae; genus Sinapis; species Sinapis alba. The sequence goes on from MU105768.1 coordinate 306,738, forward strand.
ATGTTCGCCGATAAGTTGGGAATTACTATGGAAGTTTACATTGACGACATGCTCGTCAAGTCGCTTATTGCGAAAGATCATATCCAACACCTTTCCGAGTGTTTCGAGACTCTAAACAAGTACGGGATGAAGCTCAATCCGGCGAAATGCACCTTCGGAGTCACCTCAGGTGAGTTCCTCGAATATATCGTGACTCAACGAGGTATCGAAGCAAACCCAAAACAGATCTCTGCGGTCCTGGATTTACATGATCTAAAAACGTCTTGGGAAATTCGGCGTCTCACCGGCAGAGTAGCGGCCCTCAACCGATTCATCTCAAGATCCACGAACAAGTGCCTCCCATTCTATGAGTTGCTGCGAGGGAACAAAAAAATCTTGTGGGACGAAGCATGTGAAAAGGCCTTTACCGCATTGAAACGATACTTAACGACCCCGCCGGTCCTAGCAAAACCAGATGCAGGTGACACTTTGTATCTTTATATCGCGGGATCTCCCTCCGCCGTGAGTAGCGTACTCATTAAAGAGGATCGAGGTGAACAACATCCTATTTTCTACACTAGCAAACGCCTAACCGACACCGAGACAAGTATCCCACACTCGAAAGAATGGCCCTCGCTATCGTCACCTCGGCTAGGAAGCTGCGTCCCTATTTCCAATCTCACTCCATCGTCGTCCTCACCGACCTCCCTTTGCGAACCATACTACAGAACACAAATCAGTCGGGAAGACTTTCAAAGTAGGCCATCGAGCTTAGCGAATACGACATCTCGTATAAAAGCAGGCCAACCATCAAGGCCCAAGTGTTGGCCGATTTCATTATTGAAATTCCTCCGGATCAAGCAGCAGAACTTGATATCCCAGTCAAAAGCTGGATTTTGCACGTCGACGGGGCCTCATCTAACAAGGGGTCTGGAATAGGCATCCACCTCCAATCGCCCACCAGAGAACTCATCGAGCGATTGTTTCGACTTGGCTTCGCGGCATCCAACAATGAAGCCGAGTACGAGGCACTAATTGCAGGACTTCGTTTGGCAAAGGTAGTCGGAGCAAAACGGTTACAGGCCTTTTGTGACTCTCAACTCGTTGTCAGTCAATACAGTGGCGACTATGAGGCAAATAACGAAAGAATGGATGCATATCTCGGCGTTACCAAAAGTTTAGCTGCGGAATTCGATCACTTTGAACTCACCAAGGTTCCTCGAGAGGAAAACTGTTTCGCAGACGCACTCGCCGCGTTGGGAAGTAGCCAACGAAATCAGATCAGGAGGAAAATCCCAATACATACAGTAGAAAAGCCGAGTATCACACTACCAGGCGGAAACGATGTCCTCGCTATCTCCCCAACACTGACGAGATCATTTCTCCGACGCAAACTGGCGACAATTGGCGAACACCCTTTCTCGATTACCTCGACAGAGGGGTACTCCCCGCCGACAAATGGGAATCCCGTCAACTCAAAGCAAAAAGCTAGAACTACACGTCGATAGACGGTAGATTACACCGATGGACAGCAAACAAACTGCTTCTTACTGGCGTGGAAAAGGAGGAAGCGGAGCTCGTTATGATGGAAACCCACGAAGGTGAGGGAGGTAACCACAGTGGAGGTCGATCTCTCGCATTGAAACTAAAAACCCAAGGTCACTATTGGCCGACCATGGTTAACGATTGCGAAGAATACACATCTCGGTGCGATAAATGTCAGCAACATGCTCCCAACATACATTCTCCCACCGAGCTGTTAAAGACTTCAACGGCACCGTATCCGTTCATGCGATGGACAATGGATATACTCGGTCCCCTACCGAGTTCTAGGCAGAGATGCTTTCTGCTCGTCATGACCGATTATTTCACGAAGTGGGTTGAGGCAAAAACTTACGTCCAGATCACCGAGAAGGAAGTCCAGAGTTTCGTCTGGAAGTACATCATATGTCGACACAGATTACCCTACGAAATAGTTACCGACAATGGGAGTCAGTTCTCCTCTACCAAGTTTCGCGAATTCTGCGAGAAGTGGAGAATACGCCTTAGTTTCTCGACCCCCAGGTATCCACAAGGGAATGGAAAGGCGGAGGCAACAAAAAAAATCATCATCGACGGGATCAAGAAGAGGTTGGATCTTAAGAAAGGACATTGGGCCGATGAATTGGAGGGAGTACTCTGGTCTCATCGCACGACGCCCCGAAGCGCAACAGGAAAAACGCCCTTTTCCTTGGCTTACGGAGTCGAAGCAATGGCTCCAACCGAGGTCAATGTCACCAGCTTTAGAAGACTGAAGCTCCCTCAAAACGAAGATCTTAATCACGAAATGATGATCGACGCTCTTGATCAGCTCGAAGAACGACGAGACCAAGCTCTATTGCGGATTCAAAATTATCAACATCTCGTCGAATCCTACTACAACAGAAAAGTCTGATCGCGTCCGATACAACTTGGCGATCTCGTCCTCCGCAAATTCTTTGAAAATACCAAGGAATGGAGGGCAGGTAAACTCGGTACCAACTGGGAAGGGCCTTACAAAATAACGCACGTGGTCAAACCAGGAGTCTATTGACTCGAAACATCTTCCGGCGAACAAATACCGAGATCCTGGAATTCAATCAACCTGAAGCGTTATTTTGGCGCTTAGAGGCAAGAAGAAGAACTATGAGTGACTTGATCCCTTCTCGGGTACGTAGGCAGCCTTTAACCGGGTTCAATCACAAAAACAAAAAAAAGAACTACGAGTGACTTGATCCCTTCTCGGGTACATCGACAGTCTTTAACCGGGTTCAGTCACAAAAACAAAAACAAATATATATATATATATATATTATATATATATATATGTATGTATATACACATATTCGTATCACAACCTCCCTCTGATCACATAATATTCGACTAAGTCCAACTCGGATCTCGTCAAAATCAGTCACTCTCAAGTTCATAAAAATGAATTAAAAGTCGGCAGTAATCCACAGTAGACTATCACGCCGAATGGACTTACATATTCTTATGTCCTGATCAGACACTTAAGAGTTAAAAAGTCGAATGATACCACGTCACAGTAGACAAAAGGAAAAACTACTCGAACTACTTTGAAAAGTCTCAAGTACGTTTCTTCCTAATTTTACAGACGGAACATTGTCGTCTATCTGACGAGATAGTAACCTATTTGTCTACCTAGTAAAATCACTACGAAGTTTTGACATCGGTCTTCGGCTCATTCGTGATATGTTTGAAGCTCTAAACTTCGTAAAATTATGCAAAAGAAAGCTTAATACTTCATAAATAAAAAGTAAAAAAAAAAAAGCCAAACTCGGCAGTAAGTTCTTACATAAAGACCGCCATGTTGGAGACATGTTGGAGCCATGTTCATCAACGCCATGTTGGAGCCATGTTCATCAACGCCAATCGGCGTGAGATTGATCTCCGAGGCTTCAATAACCTTCATCCCTTGTAACTCTCCTTGGTGCTTCGCTTCGTCGGCTCTAGCCTGTTGAATTATCTCCTCCATGGGTAAATCCTGGGAATGGATCTTCACGAGGCTTTCTCGTATCCCTTTCGCTTGAGAGTACAAAGCCAACTTGGAATGGATGGATGGTTGCTCTTCCACGAATTGGCGCATCTTGTCGTACGCCGGCACGATCTGATTCTTCAGAATAGACTCGACCCGAAGTCTTTCCTTCCAGACTTCATGCTCCCGAGACTACCTCAACCTTCTGGTCGTTGTCTCGAACCTCAAGACGATCTCGGCGTTCTCCTGCTCCAGATTATGACATCGAGTGTCAAGTCCTTCCTTCAAACCCTTAAGTTCTTCTAGCTCTTTCGAAAGAGACTCAGCATGCTCCACGGCTTCAATCTTCTCGGCGATCAGAGTGCCGATCTGTTCTTCGTACGAACCGAATTTGTAAGCCAGCTCGGCGATCTCCCTCCTCTTCTTCTTTAGGGCTCTGGTCTTCGACGCTATCTTCTCGTCTTGAGCTTTCAGCTTGGCTTCATAATCTCTTACCATGAGATTGGCACTCCCGAAAAACTGGATAAGGAAAAAAGAGGAAAGGACAGAATCTGTGAAATAGTAGTAAACATACAAGAGGCAGGTCGGAACACTAAAAATAGGAGATACTTACAATAGCCCCAGCTCGAGTCATCTCGCGATACCGGTTACTCTGCGAGAGCTGCTCCAACTCAGGCATCACCCTCCTCTTGAGCTGGATTTGCCGGAACAAGCGTGCCGGCGCTTTGTTGTCCTCAACAAAGGGGACAGAGGTGTGCTGATATCAAAAGTCGACAACATGAGGGTATCCGACCACCTCCTCGCGACTGGCCAGATCAGGTTCAGTAGATTGCTCACCACGAGCCTCCACAGCTTGGGGATCCGCCAAGCATTCTCCAGTTGGCATCTCGTCAGTGGTCACGGCACCGACATGGATGGCAGGAGAGAGCAGGAGTGGCTCTTCCTGCGAGAGTCCCTGCTGCTGACCGACATCGTCTGCATTCTCTGTTGGCCCCTCGGTAAAAGGAGATTGAACTGGGCTGGTTCTCCTAGTTGTTTCCTCGGTGTTCGCGGGCCTCTTTCTCTTAGCAGGTCGGCCGGCATCAGATGAACCACCCCCATGCACTGGGGTACCGATAGTATCGGCGTAGGAAGGTAGAGACGCGAGGTTCAATTTTCCCATTCTGGAGCTACGACTTGTCGAAGTAAATGTGGCTGCATCCAGTAACGTAGTCATCAGTTATAGAAACAGGTATGGATAGAGTGTGATAAGGAAATGAGCTACCTCGGTTGATTCTGTTCAAGGCAGCCTGAATACGGGCTTCACTAATGTCAGGCCAATGTTGGTGACTCAGCGTTCTGATAGCTTCCACCTCCTTAAGGAAAGACTGGGTACCGCCTTGTGACCACTTGGAGAGCCGATCTGCACCAAAGAAGAAAACAGATGAAGCAGATCAGTTGAAGTGGAAAAGAATCAAGATCTCAGAATCATACCAATGTTAGCATTGAAATATCCATTCAAGATTATCGAGGGATCTTCAAAGGAGGCTTCGTTAATCTTGACATAAAAATAGTGGTGGTTCCAGAAGTTGACTTTAGTCGGCTTCCCGGTGATCACATTATATTTGGGAACCATCTTTCCATAGAAGAACCCCGTCTTCATGGTAATACTCGGTGTGGTCAGTTCTTCGAGTAGGCAGGCCGACATCTTGATTCCTAACTCGGCTGCGAGAACGGTCAGGGTCACTAAGATCCGGACCCCGTTCGCTGTGTACTGACCAAGGGCTATCTTCTGCCTGGAACAGTAGGTGTTCAGGAATTCTGGTAAAGGCCACCACAGGGAGCAGTTGAGGAACCAGGACTCATAAACACAGGCGTATCCCGCAGGAGGAGTCCGTGGTCTTTGATGAATCGTCGGGATGAGAAATGAGAAGCCGGCTGGAGGGTCAGTTTGCAGGATCAGTCTGCGAACACTCTTGAACGTCGATTTCGTAGGCAAGTGGTTCTCCCACTTCTGATTCTTTTTGGCACTGAAGCGACGTTCCTGCTCTGGGTCTATTTGCTTATCGAACTCAAAGTCGGCCCCTGTCCAACGCATCGTAAGAAGATCGACTAATGCATAATCTATTTTCTTATGCGCCAAAGTAGCGACATTCCCAGCAGCATCAGTTGTTTCACTAGGAATGACTTCCTGCTCTGATCTCGGTGGTCAAAATCTAAAGTTGGGTCATCTTCAGGAACCTGACTACCCATTTCACGTTCTTCCATCTCTAGACCGAACTCGACGATGCAGCGCTCGTTGTTATCTAGATCGGCCAAATCCTCAGCTGTGGGGCCTGAAATATCTGTGCCTCCAGGTGCAACTGACCTTCTTCGGTGGATTAGAGGGGAGCCGCTGCTGTCAGAATCTGAAGCGGTGGCGATGGCTTTCCCCTTCAAAGAGCAGCGGTGAATCGGAGAGGACATTCTAAATGGAAAAAGAGAAGCTAGAGAGAGAGTAGAGAGAAGGCAGAGAGAAAAAGAGAGTACCTTTCGATGAAGTAGAGAGAAAGTGAAGAAATGAGAGTTGGAAAGAGATTTTTATAGGAAACATGGCGTGGAAGACGAGCAGTCATCATAATTAGGGCTAAAAGACCTATGAATGATGACACGTGTCCCACTAACTCCGAATTTTGAGAAAAAATCCGTTATGGATATATGGTGCATAACTTCACGCGAAAAATCATCAACCGAGATAGTGATGTCGGAAGGACTACTTCTTTTACCAAACGAAACCGATAACCGAGATCACATTATCAATGGACCCATTCGAGGAAATTCATCGGAAAGATAACTACGATGATACTTTCGATGAACTGGGGGGGGGGGGACTTATTGATGGGGATAGATTGCATCTACCCACATAGGCCCATCTTGACGAGATCTCGGCCCAAATGTGAATATCAAAGTCGGCCCATAGGGCCCAGAACCGACTTTGGGAGGGCATATATAAAGAAAGGGTTGAGATGAAGAGAGGACACACGCAAACACTTGAGAACAAGCCTAGAATTAGGGTTTTCTTTCAGATTACTTGTTCTTGCTTTGTTCTTCATAGAAACACTCAAATTCACTCAATAAACTCTTGATTTGTTCTCTAAATCGTCTAGTTGTTAAGCCCACCATTGAAATCGATCATCGATCGAGATTACCGATTTCAGATTCAACATCCACTCTTGCTTTTGGGATAATAACTTGGATTGGACCATGTTTCTCAAGAACCCTTTCCTCCCTCCCATTTGAAAATATAATCTCAGATTTGTGTAGCAGGGTTAAAAGCGAATATTGTGTATAGCTTGAACTGCTGGCACGGTCCATGCAGATAGTAGCAACAAGAACAGTAATCACTTTACCCTGATCATCCACCTGAAATCTAGAGGCCATATTTGCTTTTGACTTGCTATATCTTTCTTGATACTGGAATCACCATCAGTGCCAACAATCTCATGACACCAGACTTCTAAAACAGTTAGATCAGGTTCAATTGTAAAACAATGTATGTCCCAATCAGTTAACATGAAAAATTGACATCAAGACTGTCTTGACAATCCTTCGGAAAACTGCCAAACCAGAGACCTTAGATAACCCTCACTCATGGAGGAAGAGCTGACGTCCAAGTGTACTTGATTACTTTTTACGCCGGTAGGGCTACAAGTAAATTGCCATATCTCACCGTTGGAGTTGCATGCCATAGCAATACAAAGGCGCTCTGTTGTAGCAACCGAGGTGGTAGTCAAAGAATTAAGATCACTATATCCTGATATATTGCTTTATCTTACTTAGTCGCGAGCTCTTTCTAACCTTGGGTGAACTATACACACCAGTTTCGTCAGAAGAGCCGAGATTAGTAACAGGTGCAACTTCCTGACAAGAAAATACGTCTGACCAGTATACAACACCTCTAGTTATTCTGTGAACCATCACAATACCAACAGGACAACGAGATAGAGCAGCCCTGCTTGTTGCACCAGTGGACGTATCCCAACAGACAACGCTAACTAACCAGCTTTTACCATCTTGTAAAGCAATACCAGACTCTGCATTGACCACCGGAAGTTCAAGAACAACACACTTTCTTGATGGTAAGGTTGTCAAGTGACTCCAAACAAAAAGTTTACTTCCAGTGATAAACCAAGAAAGGGAGGTTTCTTTGTCCATTCCACCGGATACATTTACATCCCCTGGAGAAGAATAAGAAAACACTAAGAACGTAGTCTCTCTTTAAAAGAACTGTTTCTATCTAATGCAAAGGGTACTAACCAGGAGGACTATTGTGTGACAACCCGTCCTGTGGACCCCAAATTTCACAGCGCTGCAGCGCATCGACCCCAACCTCTCCCTTATGAGTTCTTACTAACTCCATAATTAGGTTGTTGGTGCGTCTCGAACCCATGACCTCACCCTTTAACAACTCCCCTACAGGACAAGCTGTCACCAATTAAATTGTAACATCCCGAGTTGTGATATATGGAAAGGCTTAAGAGAATTGATTTGGCTATCTATATCAAAGTGCACTTATTTTTTCGGGAGCACATCCGTTTAGAACTCCAGAGTTAAGCGTGCTTGAGCTGGAGTAGTCTAAGGATGGGTGACCTATCGGGAAGTGATTCGCGATACCGTGTGAGTGAGGTCAAAGCACGGGGAAAAGTCATGTGGTGATTGCAGGGTTAGTAAACAATGATTTCAAGCCTTGGAAAAAATAATGCACCGGCCCTTGGAACAGGATGGGCCCCACGGGCCTAGAGAGCGGGCGTGGGTGGCCCATTAGCTGTGGACGGTCGGAGCGTTATAAGTGGTATCAGAGCTAGTTAGCTATCTCGGTTCTGACCCGAGAAGAGTCTTGAGACTTTTCGTAGGGTGCAGCGAGGACATTGCGTTCTTTGAGAGGGGTGAATTGTAACATCCCGAGTTGTGATATATTGAAAGGCTTAAGAGAATTGATTTGACTACCTATGTCATCAAAGTGCACTTGTCTTTTCGGGAGCACATCCGTTTAGAACTCCAGAGTTAAGCGTGCTTGAGCTGGAGTAGTCTAAGGATAGGTGACCTATCGGGAAGTGATTCGCGATACCGTGTGAGTGAGGCCAAAGCACGGGGAAAGGTCATGTGGTGATTGCAGGGTTAGTAAACAATGATTTCGAGCCTTGGAAAAATTAATGCACCGGCCGTTGGAACTGGATGGGCCCCACGGGCCGAGAGAGCGGGCGTGGGTGGCCCATTAGCTGTGGACGGTCAGGGCGTTATATATTGTTCCTCGAGAAGCATGTTTTTTCATCTCGAACCATCTGGGGAAACTCTCCAACAAACACAAGCTTTAATTGGTTTGTATCATCACCTTTTTCACCACTGCTGATAGGGGACACTCTTAAGCATAATAAAGCAATGAAAAGTGATATTAATACAAAATCCGGGACGAGATAGGTATCCATGTAAGCAAATATTGTTAGAGGGAATCAAAATACCTAGCTAGAACAGAGAGACGAGGAGCCCAAAGTGCAGGAGTTCCAGTGGCGGGACGACCTGAGATGAAACTATCTCGTTGAGCTGATTCAAGATTGTGAGTTGCTGGTGAATCCGGCAGAGCAACTCGATGATGTGGAGTTATGTCATTGCGAGAGCTTTGCTTAGGTCTCTTCGTCAGTGGAGAGAACATGTCCACAGATTCTCTGATGAATCCCTTATGATGAGATCCTTTTTGTCCCTGATTCTATGAAGGATGATCTGATGGTTTGAGAGAGATATAGGTTGATTTCAATGATGATTGATGGATTGAATGGATGTTCTTCAGAAATGATCTATGGACTGATCAGATCTTGTGTAGTTGTGTCTAATATCAAGAGAATGAACTCTATTTGTGATCAAAGACAAGTTTTGCAATCAAAGAACAAACTCTTTAGCAATCACTCAGCTGGTTCATCTCATCCTGCTCTGCTTAAGTGCCACTCATCTGGTTCAGCTCATCCAGCTCCTCTAGATTCGAATCAACAACTGGTTCAGTCAGGGTTGCATCATTCCCTCCTCCTTTAAAAAAAATTGTCCTCAAATCTGTATCTCCTACATCAAAAGGAAACAGATTTGTCTTGACACAAAGGTTCAAGTAAAGAACCATGTAAGCAACAGGAATGTAAAGTTTCAGAAAGAAACTTCCTTGGAGTTTTGAAGCCATTTTCCTCAATAGCTTCCATCTCCAAATCTTAGGTTGATAAGTTTGGTGTCTACTTTCATCCTTCACACTCATTTGGGAGAGATCCTGCTTTTCATGGAAACTCAACACAAAGCCTGCATATCCAGTGTTATATGTGCAAGAAATGTTCTTAATCTGATCAATAACAAAGAGTTTTTTTGGGGAATATTTTTCACTTGTTTCAGACTTTTAAACTGTCTATCAAAGTAAGTGTTGTAAACCAGAATGGTTACAAGGCACGTGATAGCATAGTTCCTAAAGAAAACTTCAAAACAAGCACAAGTTTCTCAGATTCAGAACACAAAAGATCAAGTTCCAACTGAGAATTACTTAACCAAGACTCAGCATGTTTATCAAAGAAAGTGTTGTAAACCAGAATGTTTTCAAGGCATGAAGTACCATAGATCAACTTCAAAATGTGCCCACATGATCAGAATCAGAACACAAAAGTTTAAGTTCAAGATCAGATTCAGAACCGGTTAGCACATGTCTCACAGGTTTAGCATGACTTTCAAACAATGTGTTGTACACTAATATATCCTCAAAGCTCAAAATAACACCATTCTTCAAGTACGATCTCAAAACAAATCAAGATTTATCAGTTTCAGAACAAGCCTGAGCAGGTTTCAAAACAGATTCATAAACAAACTCGGTTTCTGCCCTAAGAGTTTTATGTTCTTGCAACTTTCTAGGTTTGTTCAAATCATAATCAGATGCAAACAAATCACCAGTGATCATTTTATGCTTAGAACTATTCAGAACAAAACCATTTTCATTGAAAACAAATGAATCAAACAATTTTCTAGAATACAAAACATGTTGTTGCAGAACAAGTTCTAATGACTTTTCAAGATGATCAAAGCTTTTGTTATGTTCCATAAATTGATCAAGCCTCAAAACAAGACCAGAATTGATGTTACTATCACAGTGAAAACGTTTTTTTATCAAAAAAGTTATCTGGTTCAAACACTTAAAGACTTAATCATGTTATCAAAAACAGATTTTGAAACAGAAAACTATTTTACTTTGTCTAGACCAAAACGTCTTACATATTGAAAACTAAAATAATCTTATCAAGTTCCTTACATTTCTCTTGTGAGTTAGGAGACAAATGCGCATGAGTTGTTTCTGGTTCCAAGCTTATTTTCTACTCCAACACTTCACTTTTTGTTAAACTCTTATGTTCTGTTTCTGGTGAGGGTTCTTCTGAGACCTGAGATATTGAGACAATGCTACTCGGTTGCACCGGTTCATGAAGAGTTAATTCATCATAGGTTTCATTTACAACAAGTTCAGATTGAGGAGAGAAAAGAGAAAACTCATTTTCTGTCTCAAATTCTTTACTTACCTTAGATGACTTTGTTTCCAACTCTTGGATGATCTGCTCCTGCTTGCTGCAACTCTTTGGGTCAGGAACCTTTGAGGAAGGTCGTGTGGATGGTCCCACTTTCTGGTCTTTTGCAAACTCATTGATTACTTGTTGCGCAATCCTTTTGAAACTATTGGATGTGCAAATAATCAAGTGATGCTTGTTGTTTCTGAGACTTCTTTATGGAATCACGACCATAGCAAGCTCCTGTCACTTCTCTGGCATGTCTAGGACATTCTCTTCTCCTTCTAGTTGGTTCATCTTGCCTCAGTGTTCGTGCCTTTTCCTGCACAAAATCAGAATGGTTAAAAAACGATTTTTCTGTTCTTATCAAATTCTGTCTTTTTCCAGAAAACTCTTTGTGGAAGAACTGAATTGATCATGATGTGTGCTACTCCTTTTAATCCTTTCCAGTGTCTTCCTAATCTGTATCCTCTCCTGCTCATAACCAGACTCATCAATATCATATGAATCTCTTTTTCTCATAAACTTTTTTTTTCTTTCCAGGACTGCTTTTGTAGCAGAGTCAAACAGATTGTAAGCTAACTCCTTTCCAGGACGTCTCCTTCTGCCATTGCTTCCTCCAGACATGGCTTCCTGTTAAGAAACTCAACAAGAAAAATTAGCACATATATGAATAGCCTAAGCTTCACAATCTCTCAAGTGTTTCTCTCTTGTTTTTCTGTGATTTTTCTCTATGAATCCAATAGCTCAACAACAAACAAAGATCAAGCTTTAGAGATCAATTCCCCAACCCCAAAACAGATGAAAGAGATAGACAGATTGCAAGATTTTTGTTTTGCAAGAGGCTTTACCACCAGGGTTGGATTTCTCTTCAGCCAAGTTGGATTTATCTTCAACTTTTATTTTTCTTTGTTTCAGATTGTTTCTTCTTTTTTTTTAACTGGTAGACCCTCTTGCAGATACAACAGATAGAAAAATAAGAGATTTCTGAGAAAATTGCAGAGAAAACAGATTCTCCAAAACAAAGAAAAGAAATCAAAAGTTTCAGAATCAAACTCAGATTTTTGAGAGTTTCAGATTCAAACCCAGATCAAGAGCCTTCAAATCTGCTTTGATACCACTTGATGAATCCCTTATGATGAGATCCTTTTTCTCTCTCATTCTATGAAGGATGATCTGATGGTTTGAGAGAGATATGGGTTGATTTCAATGATGATCGGATCTTGTGTAGTTGTGTCTAAGATCAATAGAATGAACTATGTTTGTGATCAAAGACAAGTTTTGCAATCAGAGAATGAACTCTTTAGCAATTAGTGTTTAAAGATGAACAAGAGATTCACAAATTTAGAGAGAGTTTTTGATGAAAAAAAAGGTGAATAATGTTTCTTAAACAAAAGAGAGTTTAAGTAGAGAAGGAAGAAATAAAAAAGTCCTAAAATTGTAGAAAAATAAGAAAAAATTAATTAAAACTAAAATTTTCTTGAAAATAAAATATTAATTATTTTGGCTGATTTCTTCACTTGATTTTCGTGGATGGCCTTTTAGAAAGAGAGAATGGATCCACAACTTGTGTATTTGATCTCCTTTTAGCTGAAAAAGGGCCATCTGATGCAACAAAAGAGTTGGGCTGAATTTCTTCCCTTCTAGCCTGATTCATCATGCCAATATCATCACTCAGCTGGTTCATCTCATCTTGCTCCTCTTCAGTGTCACTCAACTGGTTCAGCTCATCAACCTCCTCTAGATTCGAATCAGCAATTGGTTCAGTCAGGGTTGCATCATTCTCAGATAGCGAGAAAACTGTTTAGAGTTTTTCCTTGAGAAGAAGAAGCGAGTGCGAGAATTGGTTTTTGAATTGAGTTAAGCTACTAGGATGCATCGGAAGGGTGAAAGATTCGACAATGGTGTCGATTTGGTTTAGTCAATATCGGATTCAAATTTCCATGATCGGTTTGGTTTATTGTTTTGGTTTGGATGGAAGAAATACCACTTATTGATTTGGGTTCTCATGTCGGCCCATGGATTTCAATATGTACTTTTTCTAAGAATTTTTTTTTCACAATTTAGTTACATATTTAATTAAACACTAACGTCGCCGTCACCTCCATTTAACGTCATCTAAAACAATGTGTAAAATCTGTGAATTTCAAAAACTTTTGTATTTAACAGAAAACAAAAATTAGTTCATGTATTAAATCAGGATCCAAAATAGTTTGTGTATTATATTAGGAAATGAAAATTAGTTTGTGTAGTTTTAAGGAATTTTCTCTTTTATTTTTGTCAACTTGTGTAACAGATCTAGGATAAAAATATTCAAAATCAATTTATCATATTTTTTTTAATCAATTTTCGCATTCCTGTAAATTGAGGAAAGATATATAGTTCTGATTTTCCCTTGACTGTAATTTGAAGTATTTTACATTTAAATTTTAATCCAAATAATACAATTTTATTGAATATTTTATTGAATTATATTAGATTATTATAATTTTATCCACAATAATTGTGGATATATTTTTAAATGTGAATTTATATTAGGGCACTTCTCTCAAATAATCAATTTTAAATTTTTGTCGCAAAAATAGCACTCAAGAAAAAAAGACCAAAATAGTCTCTTTTTGTTTTCAAAATTTTAATTTTAACTTTTTATTTTTTGAAATTTGAAACCATAACCCCCAAACCCAACCCTTTAACTCTAAACCCTGAGTCTAGATTAATTAACCCTAGATGTATAAGTGTTTATTTACATCTTTAATGAAACATTTTGGTCATTTTTTTTCTTGGAGGCTATTTTTGTGATAAAAACTTTTTTGGGGCTATTCTAGGATATTTCTCTTTGTATTATGAGTTTTCATTATTGATTTAGTATTTAACTCGTTTATATCAAATTTTAAACAAATTACAAACTAGATATTTAGGTTCGTAAAAAATGTAGTTGTATAGTAAAAACGGGGGTTGATAAAAACAAAGTGTATAATATTAAAAAATTGGGCTCATTTCTTAATTTAAAATATTTAAATCCTACAAACATATGAGATTAAGCCCATCAAAGATGTTAATAAAAACTATCTTCTACCACAATTAAAACCATCGTTTGGCTTAGACATGGATGTTCAGATATTCAATCAGGTTTGGTTTAGAGTTAATTTGGTTTTTTTTGCAAGCACAAATTTAGTCCCATACGGATAATATAAAAGTTCATTTTGGTGTCAGTTTGAATTTACTCGGATTTGGTTAGGATATAGTAACACACTGAAAACCCGGTTGAACCCGTTTTAAATTCGAATTCGGTTTTATTTTGGGTTTCAGTTGTCCAAATGTTTATTTGTACCTCAAAAATACATATTTATATTTGCAAACTTGAAAATTTTAAACAACATGCATAAACAAAGACTTGGTGGCTTGAATAAAATTAGTTTTTTGTCATAATTAAAAAAAATGGTTGTTAAGAAAAGAGAAACATAAACAAATTAAAACTAACAAGTAACAACTTTAAGAACATAAGAAACATCATTTAAACTTAAACTAAAGTAGTTCTGAAATTGTTGAAGAAAACATAATCATAATCAAACTTTACATGCAATTGTCAAAACATAAAGTTCTCTTTGATTAGCTATCAAAAATATACATTAAGCTAAATACTGGAGTTAATTTTTCACATTATAATAATTATTAGGATATATATTCTTGAGTTTGTATATGGTATGAATTTAAAAAAAAAATCAATTTTTTTTGGATATTCGTTTGGGTTCAATTTTAATTTGAGTAAAATCTATAACGTAAAACTGTAGAACAAAATTCATTCAGATATTATATTGGGTTAACTATGGTTCAGATTTACTTTTTATCAGATTAGATCGGGTTAGATTTTTAGGTTCGTTTTTATGTCCACCCCTAGTTTGGTTTTAGTCTTTACTCATTCGAATAATGTTATTTTTGTAAAAGAGCCATGTAAAATACTGTTTTTGTAAGTCAAATTATTAATTCTAAATTTGTAATGTTAATTATGATTGAGATTTATATGTGCATTTATGGTGTATAAATTAAAATGATTTTAGGGTACAACATAATATATTTTTTGATAAAATTAGTTAATAAAATATATTGTAGATATGTAAACTAGGTTAACACTTATGCCATGGAATAAACATTGTGTATACAAATTATTGATACTTTATTTATCTTACAATCATTTACATATTATAAAATAATAAAATAATTACATACTTACTAATTGAAAAGAAAACTATTACATATAATTAATATAAACAAATAAATCAAAAAAAATTACTCTTGTTTACTTACAATCATTCTTATGGTAAATAAACTCAAAGAATCACTTTTATTTATTTTATATGGTATATAATTACATTTAAACTATATTAACATAGATATCTATTATATTTTTAATATGAATATATATTAAATAAAGCTTCTTACTCATACGGTTTTATGATCATTTGTATTCTTTTGATAACAAAATTTTTAAACTATAGATAACAATTTATTTTTTGTAATATTACATGTAACAAAATTTTCAATGTAGGAATTTTATAATACTATAAAGAGTTTGATACTAAGAAGATAGGGTTACCATTTCATCTGTCAGATTTACCAAATGAATTTGGATGTGATAACTTATCACCATTGTCTATTGTAAATCTTAAATTCATGTCATGGATGAAGTGTAATACCATATATCCACATGTGTAAAGATATCTTTATGCAAAAAATTTCAATTGGTTTTGTTTGGGATACGAAGATACAAGATTAGAAATCTCGTCGTACGACATTTTTACGTCCCTCTGTCATAACTAAATGTCATGATCATTTCAGTGAACTTTCTTACTTGCGTGAGATCTTACATATTATAAGAGGTCCATGATCCTACGTTGATCTTATTATTGTTAATGGTTTTGTTTATCATACCGTTAAAATGCTTATATAGCATTTGATGTTGATAACAACCATTAATTGCTAATTTACTCTGATATATTGTTCTACTATTTTATTTATTAGTGTTTTTGAATTAATGTAATTCTACGATGATTACAATATTTTTTCAATACTATTTATCAATTAATATTAATATAAAATATCAGACATGATACATCTTGTTTATTAACATATCTTTTTAAGTTGATTTTAAAACATCATACAAAAAACATAATAGAAAGATATACTAAAGAGTTTTGTCATATTTGGGTCAGTTTCAAAGTCTTTGACTTTGTTGAACATGATGGAGGATTTGTATTAAAACATTGTGAATGTAAAATCAAGTTAAGCCCTTCTGTAAAACAATTGAGATGGTATTGTGTAACGAACATGTAAGATGTTTCTCTTTGCATATATCCTTTGTATAAACCAATGACTTATATGTGTAAATGCTTGAAGTTTCAGATTCATCTGTCCATTCTAAATTTGAGACTTTCTTTAACCATTATATAAGTGTTTCAGATTCAGCACTTCATATTTAGATATTTATTTTGACCCAATGTCGAAGTGTTTGTTATGTTTTTTCATCATAGCAATGACAACTTTAAAGATAACATTCGCCAGGATGATTGAAAAATGTTATGGTGTTTTTATGTTAAAGAAGTCTATGGTCCAATTCATTCAACGAATTACAAATACATGATCCAGTTCCTTCTTATACAACTATTACTCACCTTAGACTACAAGGTTGATCTTTTATATCTCTAGTGCTCAAAATTCGATTTTTTTTTTTTCAAATTCGTTTAATCCAAAGTAGTTAGTTGGTATATATGTTGTGTCAGTAATATTTAAGTTTATTAAAATATTAAAATTAACAAATATTCTTTAATAATAGATGTAACTGAAGTTGTTTAGTCTGTTGGAGAAGTGAACAAGATCAGTGAAGAAACATATGATGATTGTCCCTTCAATCTTTGTTTTGAACTATATAATAAAAAGTACATTTACTATATATATATTAGCAATCAAGATTGTCTATCCTTATATATAATTACTAATTTCAGATATTATATTCCTATACAATATATATGAAATTATGTCATGTATTACAAGTTGTAATAATATCTATGATTCTAATAATAGAATTCGGTAGGATCCCATTATATGTGTATTGTAATTCAAAAAATCACTAAAGGCAAGGTATGATAATTGTATTGTATGTTTTGTAGTATGCTTTTTAAAAAATTTAGTACTACATGATATAATTGCATCTCTATATGTAAAAATTGTAGGTATTGATCATGGCAAGATGATTCTTCATTCTTATTTGCCCAATATTTGTTCAATCATGTAGTAAAGATGTTGAAATATTCATGTCCAAGTGAGTTATTAGTTACTAATGATTTAAGTTTCTTTAATAAATAATGTTGCATGTAATAATAGTATCATGATTTTGTTATTCTTCAAGTATATACTAAAAGGTCATAAATGAAACATGATGTTTTGCAAGGTGCCATTATCAAATCTTCTTGAAAGTATGAATGGATTTCTATTCTATTAATAAAATCACATATTTTAGATATATTTTTGTAGTAATGTACATATTTTAAAAACTCACTTGGATATTTGTTTTTATTTTTGTTTCAATATGATCATCAATTTGCTTATGGTTTATTTTGTAGGGTTTAGGTTAATTATTCAACTATATAATCATTAGTGTGAGCAAATTTTTGTTTATGTATCCTCTGAGAAGCTATGCTATCAACTTTGGATAAAATAACTATAATATGATGTTATCGAGATTACCTTGATATTTTTATTCCCAACATATCATGACATGCATTTTTCCCTTTAAATGTATAAACTTTGGTAATATTAAAATACTAATTTAATATACTATGTTTTATATTTATTTTATTCAACTACCAAATTATATAATATATATAATTTTAAACTTTTCGCTACTTTTGAAAGGTACTCTCTTCGCTTAACAAAAACGATAACTTATACATTTTTGTCCAGTTTGAATCGTGCTCAAGAAAACACTCAACATTTCAAGTTAATCTATTACGAATATGGAAAATCAAATTACCATCTCTTAAATTATACAACTTGAAATTGATTTTGGTTGATTTTGAAGTTATTTGTTAAACTAAATTTATAGTTCTCTTTTGTACATCATATTATTATATTAGAATAATTTGGTATCATGTACAAAAGTATGTCTTTTTGTATAATTTTTATTTCAAGGAAAGAAAATTCAAACAACTATTTCTCATGAATGTGTTGTATATTGTGTTGATGAATTTCGAGGGAAAATTGATATTCTATAAAAGATTTTAAGATAAGACAAACATTGGTAGAACCTGGACAACCAATAACATATTTAAACTCAAACTCAGTATATCCACCATAGTTCGGTCCATTCCTTTTGTATTCTCTTCATTGTACTTATAATCTTCCAAATTCGCTAATATTATCCATATGAGGCTTAACTTTAAAAATATTTTTGCTGAGTAATAATATAAGGCCATAAATGGTGACCAAGGGAATAATGGGAAATAATGATTTCCTTATTATTCCTTGCAATTTACACCACTTACAAAAAATATTTGTTACCTATAATTCATTAATATTCATTTACATTTAAAGAATAATAGACTACATTTATTCTTTGTCAAACTAGGGGAGAAATATAAGTAATAGATATTCCTTATATTTTATTCTTTTTGATTATATTCCTTTGTATTCCCCATATTTCTTTAATAGTTACCAGTTAGGACCTAAGTGAATTTCTTAAAAGGAGTTCTAATCGTTGTGTTTATTTTTAATGATAATATCTTCTTCAGATGTTATTGGCATGTTCATTAGTTGTACATCAATTCAATTTGTTGTGAAATCGAAAACAGAGGAACGCAACTTTGTCTTTATGAGTTTTTTCTATTGAAAATGAGAGATATAGTCATTCTCTGTATAATATATATATATAATATATATATATGTATATATATATATGTAATATAACTTTTCATAACATTATGAGTAGTGAACGTAAAATTAAATGTCAAGTAGTAGGTAATGTTACCATTTAGTTTGAGCAAGAACGAGTTTGTTATCAACAACCAATAGATGTTGAAATTTGCTTATTATGATTTTGACATATTAATCAATTTTCAGATGATACTTTTTATTTTTCAGTTTTCTAGTTAAATTACCAATAAGTCTCAATAATATGGCTTATTTGATTTATCTCAAAATTGTGTTATTCTTATAAGTTTCGACAAATACAATCAAATATTATAAAACCTTGATGTGATTGAAATTAATGATTTACAGTCAAAATATGTAATATACTTATTATTTAACTATATAACAAAAAAAAATATTATTTAATGTATTTAACTATTGACATTTTGTTTAAATTTAACTATTGAGTTTAAACATATGCTTTTCTTGGCAATTGAATCAGACGAACACTCATCAGATTCGAATGAATGATGATGGTTGTGCTGGAAAACTAAACTATCATTTATATTATCCTCTCTTTTTTTTTGAATCTATGACTAAAAATTAATTTAATATTTCTAATGTCATTATAATGCGATAAAATTACTGCTTTTGGCAAGTTATGTAACACCACTTAATACTATACTAGATCTCGACCCGCGCAACCGCGCGGGTATTTTTTCAGTTTTATATACATATATATTTATCTTAGATCATTAGTGGTATATATTTTTAATATTAATTATATATTTAAATGTTTATATAACTATTTCAAATACAATAATTTTATAGCTTACATGTTGTAATTGATCAATTGTTTAAAACCATCATATGTATTTGTCGCTTCTTATTATATATTTATCATATTGTATTTGCATTTATTTATTGAAAAAACTAATATATACATTAAATAACATATTAAAAATTATGTTATATTAAATTTATGCTCAATTTTGACTCACTGACCTTCAAAGCTGAATTTCCTATTAGCAGTATTTTTACATTTATTCAGTTTGGAAAATATATTATTATATATACAAAAATCTAAAATATGTCAATTTTTATACATGTATAATATAGTTTTGAATGCTAAGTCGCTATATCGTCGTATTATAGTTTTAGCATAAATATTTATATTTCTGATTTTTTGAATAATTTTATCAATTTAATGTAATGTTATCATATTTATTTCAATATAATCATTACATTTAACATGAACTATTATTATTATAAAATATATAAAATATAAATTTTAGTTTACTCATTTTGTAAATGGTAACTGAATATATATTAATGCATAATATAGTTCATTGTTAATTACGAAATTAGTTGAAATATTTACATAATTTTTTGAAAATTAATATATTTTAAAAATATTTTTCAACAGATTTGTTAAAAATATATATATTTAAAATGAAAAGATATCATGGATAAAAGATTTTATATTAGAGTTTTAATGAAATGCATGTTAATTTTTATACATGTGTTATATAATTTGTTAATGTTAACACATATTACCTACGAATTATATTTTGAAAATAAATACCTGAGAAAATAAAATATATAAATGTAACGATTTAATAGAATTTTATCATATTTAGCTCAATATAATAATTTTCTCTTAATATGACTGATTTAATATATAATAGATAAATTAGGATAAAATTTATATCTTAAATTTTTTAAAATATATAAATGTATAATAATATTTGATATCTAATTTTGAAATTAGTGAAAATATTTACATATAATTTTGAAAATTTAGATCTTGTTATAGTCTTTTAAACATATTTGTTAGAATTTTTTATATATTTATATTTAAAATGAAAAGATATCAAAATATGTTGTGATTAACTAATCCTGATTTGTAAGAGTTAATTCATATACTAAGAATGATATTATTAACCTATATTATTAGTAAATGAATGGTAAGTGATTTCTAATAAGGGTCCATTTTAAAAAAAAAAAAATCACACATGAATCTAAGGTTGTTGTTGTATCCATTTTCGGTCGGTGATGTTTGTATTTATAAGATGATGTAAAAAGTGGAGATTTTCGTATTAATAATCAAGAATAAACAAGTTCGGTCAATTACAAGAACAAAAGATGCTCGTCTAAACAGTTAGTCTAAACAAATATATTTCTATTTCGGTCTGAGGTCGTTTGGGTCGAGCTCGTCTAGTGGTGGAGATTGACCCAAACTGTGTCGGTGATGAAGAGGCGATGCTCTTATTTTTATGTACGTTTTTGTACCTTTCTGACTGTCCCATCAATGAATCTGACGTACTCTATTTATAGCAAAGTTCGTTTTGTCAGCTAGCGAATCCATCATCATTTCGTAATGGACCAGACCTGATTTTGGGTTTAGCTCTTAATGGGTCTGTGCTAAGCCCATCACCAACAATTGTTCCCCCACAGTTCGACAAGTGTCGAATCTTGGTGAATTCTTCTGGAATCTTCTGTCTGAGAAAATCAGGTCGGGCTCGGAAAATGTCGGAAAACATGGCAACACTTTACTTCCCCTATGTAAGTGGTGGTAGGGTCTTTTTATCTCTTGTCTCCCTTAGTGGCAACAAGGTAATATTTTTTTACTTCTCTTTCTTTCTTATCTTCTTATTTTATCTTCTTTGTGTGGTCCTTGCTTCTTCTTTTTGGGTCTTTGCTTCTTCTTTTTGGGGTTCTAGCTCCTTCTTTTTTACTCTTAACCGACATTTTTCTTTGGTGGTGGAGGGGGAGAGTTTTCTTTAGAGATTTGGTTTTGGTTGAGATGAGCCGGTGTTGGTCGTTGGAGGAGAATTTGAGGCGTTGTCTGGGGTTGTTATCGGGCTGTGATGGCGAGTTGTCGGCTTTGATGGTCGCCGACGAACGAAGGAATCATGATTCCTTGATGAGAGAGAGTAGGGGCCGAGCTTGTCTTGGCGTAGAACAAAGATCAAGCTCTTCTTGGTATGTTACCACCGGCAAGAAGGAATTGGGTTTGTCGTTGGCGGAGATGGAGGTCTCGAGTTTGTCTCGGCGTGTTATTGTCGATGGGAAGGAGGCGAGCTCGTCTTCGGCGATGGTGGAGATTTCGAGCTCTACGGTGGAGTTCCCAAAGTTGCCTGCGACGGAGATCCCGAGTTCACCCTTTGTTGGCCCGAGCTTGCCGTTTGCTGTCTCGAGCTTGCCATTGGAGATTTCAGTGGTGGAGGTCCCGAGGTTGCCTGCGATGGAGATCCCGAGCTCGCCTCTTGCTGTCCCAAGCTTGCCATCTACTGCCTCGAGCTCGCCATTGGAGGTTCGAGTTTTTCCTCTATCGTCTTGTGCTTGCCATATGTTGTCCCGAGGTCGTCAAAGATGGATATCCCAAGCTCGTCGTCTGTTGTTTCGTGCTTGCCTATTGTTGTCCCGAGCTTTCCCTCCGTTATTTCGAGCTCACCGATGGAGGTCCCAAGCGTTGCGTTGGATCGAGCTAGGGGGAGCTCCATTCTGAGGCCGTCGATGACTCTTGCTACTGCTGACTCAAGTTCAATGATTGCGGCGGAGCTGGTGGTGAATTCGTTAATGGTGGGTACAAGCTCCTTAATGGCGGGTGTGGGTTCTTCAATGGTAGATGCGGGGTCACCTTCGATGGCTTTTTTGATGGCGTCTATGGGCGAAATCAAGGAGTATGGGACCAATTTATTTGAGATGAGAACAAGGATTAACGAAGGAGGACCGGGATCCTCTCCGGTTGTTTTAGGTGAGATAGGGTCGAGCTTGTCGAGTATGGTTCTTGTTCCTTCTTGCTCAGCTGGTGGGTCTCAAAAATCTATGTTGGAGATACTTCTAGAGCATGAGCAAACGATGTTAACGGAAGCTACTCAATCCGGGGAGGCGTCATCAGCTACGACTACCTCTTCCGATGGGAGTTCATCTTCGGGATCTTATACGGAAGAATCCATGGATGGAGGTGGTGATAATGGTGACGAGCTTGTGGAAAATGGGGCTTTTGATGGTCAAGGCACTGTTGTTGATGAGCGAAGGGATGTTGGTGTTGCTGGTGATGAGAAGTTGCGCGATGTCGATGTTGGTGAGGCAGAACCGGGCGTCGGTGATATCGATCAGGATGCCATTACCGGTGATGAACAAAGTGACACCGTTGGTGATGAGCGTGATGACTTTAGCGAAGAGAGAGATGATGTTAGCGTTGACGCAAATGATGAGCTAAGTGTCACTGGTGAGCACGGCGACCGTCAAGCAAACGGTATCGATATTTTGAGAAAAATCAAAAAGGAAAGTTTGGCTGCTTCTCTTATTGCTATTGAGAGATAGGCCAAGGAGCTTCATAGGTCCTCTCATTGATCATCCTGCGGAATCGTTTCCATCTACTGTTTGTGATGGTGTTTTTGGGAGATGGGAGCTCTGCAATGGCTTTGATCTTCCTTGGGTTTGCTTTGATTCCTCTTTTGGTGACGATGTAGCCTAAGAATTCACTGGAGGTGCTAGCAAATGTGCATTTCGTTGGGTTCAACTTCATTCCGTACTCATTGAGGCTTTTGAAGCAAGGCGTCAAGTGTTTGATGTGATCACCGGTAACGAGAGACTTGACGAGCATGTCGTCAATGTATACTTCCATCGTATGTCCAAGTTGGTCAGCGAACATTCGATTGACCAGCCGTTGGTAGGTAGCTCCAGCGTTCTTGAGCCCAAAAAGCATGACCTTGTAGCAGTACGTACCCCGGTCTGTGATGAACGCGGTTTTTTCTCTGTCATCAGGATTCATCATGATTTGGTTATACCCAGAGAAAGCATCCATGAAAGATAGAAGCTCGTTTCCTGTTGTTTCTTCGACCAGTCGGTCGATGTGAGAGAGCGGGAAACTATCCTTGGGGTATGCCTTGTTAAGATCGGTGAAATCAACGCATACGCGCCATTTTCCATTCTTCTTTTTAACCACTACGGGTTTAGAAAGCCAGTCTGGATATCTGACCTCTGTGATGGATCCTGCATTTGTTAGGCGTTCGACTTCGTCGTTCACAGCTTTTGCGCGCTCTGGACCGAGTTTGCGTCTCTTTTGTTTGACTGGCTTGTAGATGGGATCAACGTGCAGCTCCTGGCATGTGACAGAAGGGTCAATTCCCGGCATGTCTTCGATTGTCAAGCAAATGTTGACGCGTTGGATTGAAGGAAGCTGATGAGTTGGTCCTTGATCTCTTCCTTGAGGTCTGCTCCTCTCCTATGCACCGTGTAGGATCTTGAATATCGATATTCACTTGTACGACCAACTCTCGTGCATGGTTGTCTTCTATGACCTGCTATCCACTTTGTTTTGCTATTAAGCATGTCCTTGACGAGTTTCTTAGCTTGTGCTCGGTGACGAAGCATGTTTGTGATAGTCACTGATTTACTTTGAGGGTGTAGGTCCCTGATGGTGTGGGAAACTTGATACATTGGTGATACGTCAACGGGATCGCTTTCATTGAGTGTATACATGGAGTACCGAGTATGGCGTTGTAAATCGCGGGGCTTTCAATTACGACGAACTTAACGATTTTGGTGATCCCTGCCACGTAGACCGGGAGCTTGATTGTTCCGATCGTCATTGTTGTGTCTCCGGCAAAGCTCGTAAGCGGCCTCTTGCAAGGCTTGAGCTCTTAGTCCTTAACGTCCATGCGCTGGAGTGTTTTTGAGAAGATCAAATCGACCGAGCTTCCTGTGTCGATCAACACCCGTGTAACTTTGCAGTCACCGATTCTCAGTTCGACAACGAGGGGATCGTTGTGTGGTTTGTCTAATCCCTTGGTGTCTTTCTCGGAGAAGTTGATTTTGTAGCTCTCGTCTGGTGTGTCTTCAATGATGCTGCTGCTCCCCCATTTTTGTGAGGTAAGGGTCTTGTGCTCGTATTTCTTAATTGATCGAACTGAATCCTTGCAAGTTTGCAGTTCTCCCATGATGACGTTGATTACGCGGCGAGGTGGTGGAGTCTGCTCGCGCCCTTGCTCGTTGTTTCGGTCGTCGCGTGCTTTTTTAGATTTCTCTGTATCCGTGTTTTCATGCTCGCTGGATCGTTTTTGCTTACACTCGCGCTCTTCCTGCACTTTTCGAAAACGCTCTCCTTCATTTTTGGGTGTTGTTTCGTTTTGCTGATCTTTGGACGATGAGTCGAGGTCGCGACGGTATTGACTTAACAACATTTCTTGCAGATGACGACATTCTTCTGTCTTGTGAGTCGTCGTTTTATGGTAGCTGCAGTATGTGCGAGCATCTGCTGAGCCTCGATAGTCATGAGCATGTTTGCCGGTGCACAGATTAGTTGGTTTGTTGCTGATTTGGTAAGTTCATGCCTTCCTGTTTTTGTTATCCTTGTATGCCTTGTCGTAGTGCTGCCGAGGTTCAGAATATTCATCTGACTCTTTGTCCCTTGAAGATGATTTTTTGGTGGTGGCATATTTTTTGGCAAACGCAGCTTTATCTTCCTCGATTTCGATGAAGATTACTGCTCGGTGGAGCATGCCATAGACCGTTTCGGAGAGCCAGGACTGCTGCCTCATCGAGTACGGTAATGCGAGAAACGATGACTCTGAATTTGTCGATGAACGAGCAGAGTGTCTCCGTGGGTCCTTGCTCGAGTGTCCAGAGGTCTGTGTTGGATGCGCTCTGCTGGATAAACATTGAGTAATGTTTTAAGAAGGCTTTTGAGAGTTGGTTGTAATTGTCGATGGAATTGGCCTTGAGACGTGAGAACCAACCAAGGGCAAGTCCGCTTAAATTTTCTACGAACAGCTGGCACAGACCTGCATCACGCTCCTCTGGTAGAAAGTTTGCTCTTCCCATCGAGATACTGAAGGCAGTGAGGTATTCTTTGGGATCGGATGTACCGTTGTAAGTAGGGATCTTGATTTTTACCGGATGTCGCACAGGAATGCTGAGAAGACGAGGTGTGAACGGCGTGTTCTGAGTTTCTCAGAGCACTCGATCAATCTCTGGGGCTGCGTTGATTGCCTGATGGACCTTGGATGTCATGCATTGCAACTGGGCTTTCATTTCCTCGATTTCATTGTTGGCAGTCTGTGGATGATTGATGATCTGGGCATGCTGGTCGCCAAGGTGAACTGATTGCTGGTATTTGGGGCCGTTCATTGATGTTGGTAAGTTGTCAACTTGGACTGGGCGCTGCTATCCCAAACTTGTGACTGGTGTCGGGAAATCGCTGAAGAGAGCTCGCTGGAGTCATGGAGTGATGTCAACTTGCCGGAACCTGGATGGATTAACTTCGGCAGACTGGAGTTCGTTGATGCGGTTGTTGCACGCGATCTGGAAGTGCGCGAGGTCGTCTAAACGAGAAGTAGTTCCTCGAGCGAGCTCGTCAATCTTCCCAAAGAGAGTTTGAAAAATCAGGGACATGTCTGGCTGGTTGGAATGCATTGTTCCTGTGTTGGGTAGCTGTGTTGGGTAGCTGTGTTGAGGTCTTTGCATGAGTCTCCCTGCTGGCTAGTTGGCCTGAGGCTGTAACCATGAACATCGCGCTGTCCGTTGGATGGCTCGAAGTTGTCACCACCGTCGGCTGGTTCAAGGTTGTAGCTGCTGCTAAGTGGTCCGAGCGTGTCACCATTTCCGGTTGGCTCGAGGTTATTGCGGCTGTTGGATGGCCCGAAGTCGTGGTTCCAGCTGAATGGCCTGAGGTCATCAAAGGCATGACGGTGCTAGCTGGTTGGCCCGAGGTCGTCAAAGGAATGACGGTGCTAGCTGGTTGGCTTGAGGTCGTCAAAGGAATGACGGTACTGGCTAGAAAGCCCGAAGTCGTCAAAGGCATGATGGTGCTAGCTGGTTGGCCCGAGGTCGTCAAAGGCATGATGGTGCTAGTTGGTTGGCCGAGGTCATCATGCTTATCATTCCTGGGTTGTCGGTGATTGCGGAAGTCAAGGTGCTTGGTTGCGCCGTGAGTTCTGCAACTGCCGAGCTATCTTGAAGTGGTGAAGAATCTTCGGCCCCACGGTGGGCGTC
Organism: Sinapis alba; assembly: GCA_012274485.2. Taxonomy (NCBI): domain Eukaryota; kingdom Viridiplantae; phylum Streptophyta; class Magnoliopsida; order Brassicales; family Brassicaceae; genus Sinapis; species Sinapis alba. The sequence continues at coordinate 333,672 of MU105768.1, forward strand.
AATTGTTGTATCCATTTTCGGTCGGTGATGTTTGTATTTATAAAATGATGTAAAGGGTGAAGATTTTTGTATTAATGTTCAAGAATAAACAAGTTCGGTCAATTACAAGAACAAAAGATGATGTGTCTAAACAGTTCATCTAAACAAGTATCTTTCTATTTCGGTTAGAGATCGTTTGGGTCGAGCTCGTCTAGTGGTTGAGGTCGTCCCAAACTGTGTCGGTGATGAAGAAGCCCATCACCAACAGTTGTGACTTCTGTTTTAATATATAAGATATAACTTATGTTTTAATATATAAGATATATACATGTTTTAATATATAAGATATATACATAAATGATTACATTCCAAATACTCCGTATATGTTAAGCATAAGAGTATACAGTTAATTATGAAGAATCATAGAAATATAAGCATCCATCTAAAAATCATATTAATATCCGCAAATGTATGTGTGTCCACCTAGTTAATGTTATTTTGGGTGGGGGGGGGGTGGGTGGGAATTTCTTATATGCTATATTTGTCATTAATTCTTTTTTCTTTTTGTGCAATCTAAAGTATTTAACCAAAACAAATGGAAATACCAGAGAAAATCTTTTATTACAAGACACAAACAAGTTTTTGCGGATCGCATGCAATAGCTCTCAAATCTCTTAAACCACTGGATCCAATGCAAACCAAACAAAACTTTTGGAGTTCCAAATATAAAAATCAAAACATACACAAACTTCTTCACCTGTTGATATGCATCCCAAGCAACCCCATTCTTACACAGATCATCAGAAATGCAAAATAAGAACTGTCATATCGGCATCACCTGCTCACTTGTATACTTAATATTTTAGCCGTAAAAGTAGAAGGATTCGAGCTTCAACGGATACCTCACAATCACAGGAACAAAGATGTCCAAACAAAACATAAGAAATACACAGACGTCACACGGTTTATGTCGGCCTATCTTGATCCGCCCTCCCTGAAAAGACATCAATAAACAAGAAAATATATATCTGCCTAGTATCGTTGTTTTGTAATTGAATTTTCTAAATTAATTGCAATATAGTTGAGTGGTTACCATCCAGGCATGAAGAGAATGAGTTGTTCAGTCACTAGTTTTGCTGATGATTCCTTTCCCAAAGTACTCTGCAATTACAGAAAACCCGTCTTTCGAGCTCTTTACCTGCTGGAAGAACAGAGCTTGGTCTTTCGAGTTCTGCTCCAAACTTCTCTTCATTTCCACCACTGATCTGTACTCGGGAGCACACTCGGGACATTCTGTTTCGTTGTCACCGAGGCAACGTTGATGGAATGAGTGCATACACATGAAATGGACTGCAGGGATATCCAATGTGAAAGTGCAAGCAGTGCACTTGCTTAGTTGAAATATTCTGGCATTTGTCCTAAGGTCCTCAATCTCTTTTCTCATGTTTTTTGTCGTTTCCTGCACCATTCAAATGCAATAGTTAGGGTCTGCAATTTTTTCTAGAAACAAACAGAAACAGTATTGATGATGAAACTACCAACCTGATACTTCTCAACAGCTCGCCGATCCTCTTCAATTATCTTTGATTCTTGTTCAAGTTTCCGTGCGATATAGTCTTTAATTACAGAGAGTGTGAGGCATGGATTCTTCGCTAGAGTCTGAAGAACAATGATAGGAGGTAAAATATCATCTCGTTCAATAAAAGTAAGAACCTCTTTCACCTCTTTAGTACAGTCCTCTCCGATTTCACCAAAATACTTGAGAAGATCTGCCCAAAGAGACGGATCCCCACCCTTTCCAGAATCACCTAACTTTTTGCAGCAAGCAATCAGTCCCTCGTGATCATGATTCTGCATGTAGCAAGCAATAACCTCCTTGTAAAGTTTCATCTTTTCGTACAGATACAGAAGCCCTTCTTTGAAAGAATTCATCTCACAAAGAATTATAGCAAGGTCAACATCAAAAAGTGGTTGCTCTTGGTCTGATGGCCAACCCATTTTAAGCAACTCCAGTCCCTTTTGCTGTCTTTCAACACAATTCTTTTCTATTGTATCATTCGAATCAGCAATTTTCTTCTTTCCAGAACCAGTTTTGGACATTACCGACTGATCTGTGAATGTCTGATCTAGACCATTTTCTGATAGAGAGATTGATGGAAAGTTCAAGTCCTTGGACAAGTATAACTCCAAGAGTGTGTTGTTGATTTCTGCTTGAGCAGGTGAATCTTTAACTATTTCAACATATCTCTCGAGAAAATCCATCAGCGAGTGTGGATGCTGAACAAACACATTGATGAAATCTACAGGTGACGGCAACATGGACAGGTAAACACCATTTGAAGTTCCTTGCTCAGTGCAAAGTCGCATTAGTATATCAATCGCCTCTTTTGGCTTGTGCTCTATAAGGATATTACCATACTCTTTTATTGTTACGCCAGCTTGACTTGGTTCAAGACTTGAAATATATTGCAACGCTTCGTCGTAGTTTCCAAGATCCTCGAGCAAAATTTTCAAATACCACTCATGCTTTCCTGCCTTTTTCGCAACATACATCGCATGCTCGTGGTAGTTAGCTGCACGACAGACCCTGATGGCTGTTTCCACATCGAACTTGAGCTCGCCGATCCCATCTTCCTTCCTAACGAACGTGTTCAGCTTTTCCACATCCTTCAGTTTAGTGTAACAGTTTAGCAAAAGAGTTGTGTGGTCTTTTGATGCTAGTCCCTTCTCATGCAACTTCTCCAAGTAATTAGTAAGATTGTAGATTCTCTGTGCATCCAGAAACTTTTGAATCACAAACGATGGCTCAAGATGACCAATCGTGTTGATGTACTGAGACATAGCTTCATCATAATCTTGTTTTCCATATAAGTGATCTCCATACTTCCTCATCACATTGGCAGTAGCAGCGGCATCAGCATGTTGACTCTGGACAAGATTAATCGCAACTGTGTATAGGTTCTTCTTGAACAGCATATCTAACTTGCTTTCCATATCTTTCTCCGCAACACACAACAATGATTTGTCAGCCGTTATAAGTATTACATTTCCCCACTCGCAGAGCATGTTGGAGACTTTGTCAACGACCAGGCTATACGCTATCAGCCGATTCCTGAGGTCGTAGACATTGAAAACGTTCGTCCCAGTTTTAGGATCAGCGATGACACATAGAAGGTAGCCACGGAACCACCCCATGAACTTCTTCTCTCCTTCAAAAGCCCAGCAAGGACCACGTCCATCAACTTCATAGAAATAAACAGCTTCAGGTCGACCAACTATCAATTCCTGCAGATCACAACATGCATCAAACTTTCTACAAGAAAATAAAAACGAAAGAAGAATCAAGTAGAAGTACGTACCGAACGGTCACTCATTGTAACAGTATTCACACCACTACCAATATGATCCAACGTCTGCAGTCTAGGAGGCTGCGTTTGCATAGCAAACGAGTTGACAGAGTCTGGAGTTACAGCAAACAACAGAAGCGACAGACCATCCAGCCTGAAGCCCAAGCCAGTGATAGGGGTTTGTCTTTTGTCTGAAACTCCGTCTACTTGAAGCTTAAACCTGGTGATACGCTCTCGTGCAATGTCTCCTTTGACACAATAAATACAGCCATTATCTAAGCCAATTGCTATGAGCAATATTGGTGGAACTTCCTCCAGAACAAGAAAAGAAGTAATCTGCAATGGCACATGGTATCATTCTCCGTCAAGAAACATCAGTCATATATGTTATCGCATCAAAAAAGATTATCTTCTACCTTAGCTTCAGGAAACTGATTGGTGAATATTCTTAAGATGCCAATGCATTCGGGAGCTGAGGAGCTCGTGCTTTCCTCCTGCGCTTTGTCGAGGTCAAATACCTTCAGGCACATCCCTGACTGCTGCGGCGATATCTGTTCATCTTCTCCCACGGTCACCAGGAAGTTCCTTTGCTATAATAATCACAAAGATAAGGCGAAATCTCAAAAAAAAAAAAAGATAAGGCGAAATCTCAATCTCAATTTCCAAAGAAATGTAAAATTACAACCGCTCATAGTTCCTTCGTTGATGAAACTAATAATCGGATTACAGAATGGATCATAAGCTTTGATTTTTTTGATCGAAGATGGAGAAACGGAGCGAAACCTTGAGATGCTGAAGGAAGAGGACGGAGATAGAGTGAGCTTGGAAACCGGAATCGAACTTGATACCGCGATCGAGGAAGCAGACGGATCCGTCACTGGAGCCGATGACGACTTTGCCACGGCCACTTGAACAGCATTGTATCTCTCCCGTCACGTCTTCAGGTATCTTGCCTCCGTATTTCTCCTCGAAGAATTCGAATTTCCTCCATTGATACATCGCGTAATCAATTAGGCTCTCGAATTGAATTTTTCTAGGGTTTTCCTTCTCTGTTTCTTTTTCCCCTCAGATCACCCCTCAACGTCTAATAATTTAATTCACTGCTTAGATGCCAGCACTGAACCTCATAAATGTCAAAACAAAAGTAATTGATGTTTTTTTTTAATATTTGGTGTCATAAATAATTTAACTTTTTTTTGTCTAACTCATAAATAATTTAACTAATAATTAGGGCAATTATCTCGAGCAATTTTTTAAAAAATATCATAAAATAGCTCTAAAATTATCATAAAATTATCATAATATTTATTTTTTATTTTCTAATATTTGAAACTTCACCTTCAAAATCCTACCCCTTAACTCTAAATCCTAAGTCTATATTAGTTAACTCTATGATAATAAGTGTATATTTACCTCTTTAATGAAACTTTTTACTCATTTTTCTCTTTGAACGCTATTTTGTGAAAATAAACTAAAAAGTTATCCTAGGGAATTTATCTTTGACTATTTTAAAATAGTAATTTTCTCAAATAGTATTTTCTAAAGTTTTTGTAACAAAAATAACCCTCAAAAAATTTTTACTATTTTTTCTGAAATTTGAAACCTCATCTCCTAAACTCACCCCTTAACTCACCCTAAGTCTAGATTAGTTAACCTCTTTTGGTCTTTTTTTTTTGAAAACTATTTTGTGAAAATAGACTAAAAAGAGTTATCCAAGAGAATTTCTCTTGTAAATTATTTTTCGTCTACGAATATCCAAATTTTTATCAATTAAAGAAATTTTCTATATATTTTTAAATTTATATTAATGAATTTGCGTTTATATGAAATCATTAAAATGGTTATTGATGTAAATAGTAATTTTATTTATATATTTTACATTATGATAAGTAAATTTTTAATATTAATAATTGAATATGAGAGTATTTGGTAGAAAACTTATTTAATCAAAGAAAAATAAACATAAAACACATATTTTTTATAAATTTATCAATTGTTTTTATATTTTTGATAGCAACAATATAATATTCCGTTTTTATTATTTTGTATATTCTTAACATCGAAAAGCTATTTTATTATTTAAATTTAAAGTATTTTGGATAATTAGACTAGAATACCCAAACTCAACAGAATAACCAACGAAACAAAAAAATCTATAAAAAAAACGTTCTAACTAAAAAATCAACTTTCAATGTCTATGTGGAATGTAGATAGCCTGAAATTTTAGAATCTTCTCTTTAGTTTTTGTATCTCGTTCAACTCTATCGAAAAAGTCAGCCATGCATAAGGTTCATCTTATTGATCAAGTCCTTACAATATGTCCCCAAGTGCTGACATATTGAATGATTCAACATACTTTCCAACGTCTAGCCTAACACTTACAGCTATGAATGTGAGGCATATTCTCTATGTCTTGATTTGTTGTACCCATGAGTGGTATTTGTCCAGAGTTTCTTTCGAAACTCATTAGCTGAAAATCAATGTAGAGGTCAAAGAACCATCCACCATGTATATATTCTCTAAACATAAGACTTGCGATGCTACTACTGGTGGTTTAGTCAACCCAGCCTCTGACTAATTTGCCGTGAACCATGCTTGGAATTCTTCTGCATATATATGATTATTTTAGTGGTTCTCTATCTATTCATGTGAATAGTTTATCATTCCTTGCTTTCCATACATACTAAATTTTCCATAAATAAAAGTTTTTGTCCATTTCTACATCTTCAACACTATTCTTTCTTCAGAGAGATACTAACTAAAATAAATATTTTTGTTCAAATATAAACCATAATCTTTATATCTTTTAAATAAATAAAATTATAATTACTTTAGTTTCTTTCAAATATAAATCGAGGAAAAGTAAATTTTTGACAAACTTGTTGGGAGCAAATAATTTAGGAAGACAATACTCATGCGTTCGAGCAAGATGCCAACCTTATGGTTCCTGTCTGGAGGAAATCTCGCTTCAAACCCGATTTCATCCCTTCCTACGGGTAAAAAGGAAGATTTCTATTAAAAGAGATTCTTCCATATTTTTGAATATGGAAGTCTATAACCTAATTGCCGACTACAAACTACCTATATAAGAGGAGTCCAAACCCTAGAAAAAGTGATCGGCCATTCTATACAATTATATTAGAATTAGGCGGGTAGACTAGAGTTTATATACCAACCATTGTAGTTCATTCTCTAAAGATCAATAAAACACTACTTTTAATCTCATTTCCTGCTTTTCCTTGCTTGATTATATGTTCTGTAGTACCATAAACGCACATGAAAGAACTTACCCTAACATTTTGGCGTTAAAAGAAGGAGGAGTAGTTTAAGCTTTGAGGCGATGACGCAAAGTGAGTATAAAGAGCAGCCTTCAGCCACCCTGGTCGAAAAAAAATTGCAAGCTCATAACTCGGGAAAACAACGCTTCTACAGAGAACCCTGAACTCCTCTCAGAAGTTCAAGTCTTGAAGAACATGATGAATGAGCAGTCCAAAATATTGGAGCAAAGCGTGGAAAAGCTGTCACAATTCGAAGCTGAGAACTTATTTCTTCGCAAAGAAAGCTCAGCTCTTCATATGATGAGTAACAAGTGACGCCTGTTTCGAGCCCACGTCCAATGCATGCAGCCTCTAGAAACTCCAACCGAGGGAGGCAACACCACCTGATGGGCTCATGACTATTGGGATTAATGCTACTAGAGGAACCTAAGAGAATCATGCAGACAACAATTCTGAACCAAATACTTACGAGGAGATGCTAGAAGCGGTAGCAAGAAAGAAATCCACGATGACGACCTACCTCGAGCAAGTCTTCTCCAAGAAGTTCAAAGCCATTCAATCGACGATTGAGAGACTCCCAGGTGTTGCTCCCCCCAATCCGACGAAGTTCTCCTAACTCCTATGCTGACACCCCTTGTGTGGACGAAATCGCCTTAATAGAGATGTCAAGGAAGTTCTCCTTCCCTAACATGAGGATATATGACGGTACCAGCAACCAAGACAATGATGTTGCATGTGTAAGCATCAGATGCTTACTTTAGCAATCCAGAATGAACTCAGGGAAGCCACAATGGGCACGGGTTACAGCTCCACTCTGATCGGGTATGCCTTGCAATGGTACATCAATCTGTCAAACATATCCATACAGTCCTTTGCAACCCTGACCGACCAGTTCGTGGAGCAGGTTGCGAGCAGCAGGAATATGGAGAAAAAGACATACAACCTCTATGAATTTCTTCAACACCAAGCTGAGCCCCTAAGTAACTATATAGCACGCTTCAACCAGAAGAAGGTATCTATCCCATGATGTGATGCCTCAACCGCTATCTCCGCGTTCAAGAGAGGGCTAGACACAAGTAAAATGGGAAGAAGACCTAGCGTACTGGTCCAAAGTCCCCCATAAGCAAGAACAGAAGGGGAAAAGAATGACAAAGACGAGAAACCCTATCAGAAGCTTGAAAAAAAACAGGAAGCATGAATCGTGGCAAGTATCACAATGATTGTGTTACTAATTGAGATGCATTCTTGCTTTGTGATAGTTTTGACTATTGATTAGTATGCATCATAAGTTATCAGTGCATGAATTGAATGGTTGAGGAATTGAAATCAAAGCATTATAGGTGACTATGTCATCTATGTTTTGCTTGAAACCCTTGTAAGTGTTTTTAGTTTCTTTGAGTTGTTAGGACTAGTTGAGTACGAAAAGCTTTTATGAAAGTAAAAGTGTAAGTGTGAGTTTATTAGAATATCATAATCTAAAACCTCATGCCAAACCAATTTTTGAAGTTTGATGGATTAAAGAAGTTGTAACAAGATAATGGTTGTGACGCTAAGTGAGTAAATATTTATTCATTAAGGAATGGAAGTTAGGAGGTAATAGAAGAAGAAAATGAACTGAAAGAGACATAATCAGAAGGAGTGGTTGTTGATAGAGTTGTGGACAAAATATGAGTTGAATAGTATGTAAATTAAGGAAAGAGATGACCTCCACAATGGAAAATAAGAAGATATAAGATAATGTAAGAAGGAAATCTGTAAAGAAGAATATGCTCGTCTTCTTCGGAAGATAGAGCATGTCGTACACCGTCATCCCCCTAACTTTGCATACTGAAACTGACACAAAAGAAAGATTTTTCGTATGCTCTACTTGTAACCGAGGATCATGTAGTTTCTGTATAAATGATCCCAATAAGAATGTGGATTTAGAATAGATATAAAATGTGCTTCTTTTGTTGAGCTACTCGACCATATAGCTTATCCATATCACCCCAGATTTATTTTTGGGTTTAGGGATTAACAATTTTTTTCCAATATTTTAGTTATACTAATGTAGTTTAAAAAATAAAACTCTAAACTATGTGTCTTTTATAAAGTAGGGTCCTAATTTTTATGTAAAAATGAAAGAAGAAGGAGGGGCCAGTGCAACTGCACTCTGAACACATTCTCACAGCCGGCACTGATCCATATCCTCTTATTCTGATCTTGATGATTTTTGGTTGTTATGTTCTATATGCAAAAACGAAACATTGAGTTGGATGATTGATCCCAGGACTTGCAATATATTGTTAAGTTAGATGGGCTTCTAACCTAAAACTAATTGGTAATAAGTAGATTGATCCATCTATCTTTTATATTAGTTAATGTCTCTTCCAACTTTCGATGTGGGAGACTATGTCTCTAATTGATATAACTATGTTAGAAATGGTTGCACATCGAGTTTACTGGTGTGAGATCTATGAAGAAAAAACAATTATCGATATCAGTTGGAACCTTCTTCTCTACACATGCGACAAATGTTTTACCATAGTATATGCTGATTTCATCTTTTTTTAATGAATGTTAAATTAATTTAAAAAAAAAACAGCTGGTACATCAAGTGCAGCAGTGTTTGAATGTGAAAATTATACACAAATTTTATCTACTCCTAAACCAAAAAGACAAAATGTTACCAAAGCGCTTTGGATTGGATTGCAGCAGAAACAACCGATTTCTAACCCTCTTGTCTATGCTTTTACCAAGAGTAGTATAAGGAGTCGGGGACTCCCCATGCTGGCGCTGATTCTTTTCCCTCCAGATGGTGTGTACAGCGGTTTGAAACGCGTATCAAGTGCAGAACTGCAGGTGAGAAAAGGTTTTTCTCAGTTGATCCATCAAATATGATCAAGACCAAAGTCGGCCAGCTCTGGGTGTAGCATCTCGGCAACATCCCCCGGGCAAGTTTCCCCCAGATTTGAGAGGTGTAAGAGCACTCAAAGAATAAATGATCTCAAGTTTGTAAGGTATGTTGGCAGAGAACGCAACTCGTGTTAATTGCTCAATTCCAACTCAAAACCCTGTCCATGGTTGAAATCATGTTGAGCATAGCAAGCCAGCTGAGGAAAGGAAATTTTTGAATGGCTCGACTAAACCAGACGTCCGACGTCCAGTCGCATGCCGGTAGTTCCTCTCAAATCATTCGCCAAGTCTTATACGTCAAAAATTTATCCTTGTAACCAGTTGTCCTTTTCCATTAATGAGTATCTTCTACTGATGGTCTATGTTTTTCTTTACAAATAACAATATCCTTCTCCACCTCTATCACAATATCAGTGTGGTGTCTTGTACGACGTCTATGCATGCTTAAAACTTCTGCAACTATGGCTGTGCGACTTATCTCCAGATCAGTGACCCCAAGATCTCCCAAAAGGTCAAAGAGAGAACTTAATACAGACCAAGGTTCAAACCAGAACAAAGTTTGCTGACCATTACCAATAGCTTTCTTGTAGAACTGTTTCGATTTGCTTCTCAACTTCAGAATATTCATCCACATCTAGAAACCCATTTGAGTATGATCACTGATTTCCCAAAAACATTTGTGACAAATAAGTTGATCATTCACCCATTTTCCCGATAATGATTGATTCAAAATCATCTTCCAGATCAACTTCAACCCATTAACCATATTACCCTGCTTCAACAGCTGAAGCCCAAAGCCACATTCCTTGTGGGGCAGACAACAATCAACCCATGCAACTTTAGCTTTCCTAGAACTCAGTTCAGGGTCAGACCAAATAAAAGCTGAACATATCAAATCTATTTCTTTCATACATTGGCTATGGAGCCTAAATCCTGAAGATCAGAAATTTACCAAGCTCATGATCTCTGATTTTATTAACTGCAACCTTCATGCGTAAGAGATGAATCTATTTGTCAAAGTAATGACCCGAGCTCTGACCTTTTCTACCAATGACAAGTAATCTTGTTTAGTCATACCCTTTTTCATTAAAGGAAAGCCTAAATATCTAACTGGCAGCTCACCTGCTTAGAATGGGAAATTTGTGAGGATCAAATCTCTCGTATTATCTGGGATACCCTCCATATAGATATTTGACTTCTCCAGGCTGATCTTTACACTATACCACCCCGCAAATTCATCAAATACCAAGATAATGCCTTATATAGATTGTTGTGTCCCTTCCACCAAGACCATAAGATCATCCACAAAGCAAAGGTGTGTGAGAGAGATTGATTTACATTTTGGGTGATAGCCAAATCTCTTCTCCACTGCTGCCTTTTGTCCATTTTCAGTGATAAAACATCCATGCATATCATAAAAAAGATAAGGGGAGAGAGAGCATTGATGTCTCAGCCTACACTCACTTTCAAAGTAACCCGCTAATTCCCCATTAACCTGGACCGAAAATGACGGTGTAGTGATACATAGGTGTTTCCTGTGGATGAATTCTGACGGGAAATACCATTGTTGTTAGTGAAATTAGAACAAAATACCATTGCACCAAATCAAATGCTTTGGAGATGTCTATCTTCATGGCACAACGGGGTGATACAGAGGGTTTGTGATAGTCTTTGACAAGCTCAGTAGCAAGTAATGCATTTTCCATTGGCAGTCAACCTTGAATAAAAGCATATTGATTGGTTGCAATGTCGGAAGGATAGTTTTGATTCGGTTTGCCATAATTTTTGATGCCACTTTGTAGAGAACATTGCAGCATTGTAATTGGCATGTAGTCCTTCATTACCTTTGCCTCTGTGTTTTCGGGAATAAGATTTAGGATAGTTGAGTTCACTCCTTTGGAAGGAAGCCTAATTTGAAGATCGATTGGACTGCAATAGTGAAATCTTGCCCAAGAATATCCCAAGTAGTTCTGAAAAATTCCACAGGGGACCCGTCTAGACCTGGGCACTTATGTGAAGGCATAGAAAATAGAACATTTTTCACTTCCTCATTCGACACTTCCTTCATAAGAAGTAGTTTATCGCTTTCAAAACAACGAAATCAATAAGATCATCAAGTTCTTCCACAGTTTCACCAACGTAATCATTCGGCTTTTGGTTCAAAAAATTTGAGAAAAAAAATTCAGCCTTTTTTTTATTATCCTCATGCTTCACATCAACATAACCATCCAATGTTCAAAAAATCACCCTAGTCGGACGGCTAGTCGGCTGTGCGGTCCTCACCGATGGGATTTTAGCTAAATCGGTGAGAAAAATCGGTCAACCAGTCCAGGCGGTCCAAACCGGGAAAAATCGGGCTAATTGGCCAAATTTTGGTTTAATATCTGGTTTATAATTTCTAATTATTTATATTGACATATGTAATACGACTTCGTTTCGTTTGACTAAAGAACTTTTGTGGCTTAGGGTTTAGCTAATTAATCATCTTATGTTCTTCAGTTACCGTATAAGCTTTTTCTTCTTCATCTCCTCTACTTATTTTTTATTTTAGTCACCAAATCCACAACAGGTTTGCTAGATTTTTTTCTTCTTCTCTCGTGCCTATATTTTTTTATTGAAATATTGTTATAGTAATTTATCACTTTATCTTGTGTTTCAGTTTCCTCTGTTTCCAGTTTTCTCTGTTTCAAGTTCCACTTACATATGTTTTTATCTCTGTTTTTATTTATGTGTGATTAAATAATTTAAATTAGTGATGTATGTCTACCCATGTTCTTTTTAGTTTATCTCTAATATGATTCTAAATTTTACAGGTATTCATGGACTCACAACCTGTAGCTCCAGCGGCAACACTACCATTGAAACGTAACTCTAACGATATCGGTTGGGAATATGGAATTTTGTGTGATATGAAGAATCCATATAGAGTTAAATGCAAGTTGTGTTCAAAAGAGATGTCTGGAGGAGTATATTGGATTAAGGAACATATTGCCCACATCCCAGGAAATGTGGCTGCATGTTCAAAATCATTGAAAGATGATCAAGCTAAGTGTAGAAAATCGATCGCAGAAGCAAGGAAGAAGAAAGTGACCAAGAAACACGAAAGTGATCTGCTAAGAGCTGAAGTGAATATAGATAAACAAGAACTTGGGGATGAATTAGAAGAAAATTTTGGAACTCTAAAGCCATGCAACTTTCAGGGTCCTATGGATAAATTCGCAACATCGATCCGTCCTGAAGCTTCTCTTGGTACCCAAAAGAGACAACAAAACATCAATGATGCACTCTTCAAGGAAAAAACTCATCAAGTGCAGCAATATTGTTCTATATGGATATATCAGTCAGGTATTCCTTTCAATACCATTGATAATGATGCTTTTAGGATGTTTTGTGAAGCTCTTGGACAATTTGGACCTGGCTGGACTCCTCCAACTCAGTACCAACTAAGGGAACCACTGTTAAAGGAAGAAGAAGAAAGAACTAAACAGCAATTAAAGATCAAAGAGGTAGAATGGGAAAGATATGGTTGTTCCATCATGACTGATGCATGGACTGATAGGAAAAAAAGGAGCATAATGAATCTATGTGTCAATTCTAGAGGAGGAACATGTTTTCTGTCCTCAAAAGATGCTTCCTCAGAATCTCACACAGGGTTGTACATCTTTGATTATGTTGATCGTTGCATTACCGATGTTGATGCTGAAAAGGTTGTCCAAGTAGTAACAGATAATGCTTTGAACAATGTTGCAGCAGCAAAGATGCTTAAAGAGAAGAGACCAAATATTTTTTGGACAGGATGTGCTGCACATACAATTGATCTGATGCTTGAAGCCATTTCCAAGTTACCTAAGTTTGCAAAAATTATTGAGAAAGCTAAAGATCTTACAGTATTCATATATGCTCACCGTAAGACCTTATCAATGATGAGATCCCATACTAAGAAGAGGAATATTGTGAGACCAGGAGTGACAAGATTTGCGACAACTTTCTTGACATTACAAAGCTTGTTGGAGAAAAAGACAGAACTAAAAGCAATGTTTACTTGTGAAGAATGGGACAAATGCAAGCACTCAAAGAGTACAAAAGGGAAAACGAGTTTCTTAACTGTCATGAGTCCAGCATTTTGGAATGGTGTTTCATATGCGTTGAAAGTTTTTGTACCTTTGGTGAAACTGTTAAGGATTGTTGATGGGGAGAAGAAGCCTTCTATGGGTTTTATTTTTGGAGAGCTCTTAGAAGCAAGGAGTAAGATTAAACTGGCTTCTAATGACTTGGAAAGAAATTATAAACCTATCTTTGATATCATTGATGAGAAAATGAAAGGTAGGTTGGATTCTCCTTTGCATATGAGTGCATATATCTTGAACCCATTCTATTTCTACAAAGACACAACCATTGAGCATGACCAGATGCTAATTAATGGATTTATGGACTGTGTGGAGACTTTTTATCATGGTGATTTTGAAAAAAAAGATAAAGTTGTCAATGAGGAGTTTAATGCCTACAAGACAAAATCTGGGGCTTTCGGAAGAGGACTAGCTTTGAGAGGATGTCAAGTAAATGATGAGAAATTTGATCCAGGTATTATTTTGATTTTAAAACCATTTTTAGCCAATTTTCTAACCTAGTATACAATTACATTTTAGGGAACTGGTGGTCACTATATGGTTGTCATGTGCCTACTTTACAGAAGTTAGCCACAAAGATTCTTTCTTTGACTTCTAGCTCATCTGGCTGTCAAAGAAATTAGAGTGCATTTGAAGGGGTTGGTGTTTTTTACATTAAGATTTCATATTATTTTTCTATAAGTCTAACTTACGTACAAAAAAATTTGTTGGCTGCTGGTTTTGAGATTTTTTGTTGCTTTTTATTTTTGTTGTTACAGATTCATACTAAGAAAAGGAACAGGCTAGATGTTAATCGTCTTAATAGACTTGTTTATGTTCAATTCAATGCCAAGTTGTTCAACAAGCAAAGAAGGGTCAAAGACAAAAATATTGATGTGATTTTAGAAGATGGAGATGAAAGAAATCTAGAAGAGTGGATTGTGGAGCCACACTTAAGGGACAACGAGTCCACTGATGAACCTATTTTCCAAGCTCCAGGTCATGATAATAGAGAAGATCTTGACTCTGACGAAGAGCATGACATTGCCATCGATATTGAGTTTGAATCTGATAATGAGCAAGTGATGAATGTGGAAGAGCTCACTCGAGAAGAAATTTAGTCTTCTTTTATATTTTAGTTTTATATTTTAAATTAATTTTTATTTTTTATTTGATTTCTTTGTTTTGAAATTTGCCATGTTAAATTTGACTTTTTCTTTTGTGTTGGATTTAAAATTGAACTTTGGAACAAGTTATTACATTGATAGTTTTTTTTATTTATTAAATAGATTCTATATATTTAATAGCATATATAATTTAGCATATAAAAATAAAAACTACGTAAATAATGTTTAACGCCTAGGTCCGATTACGCACCAACTAGTCACTCTAGGCGCTAGGCTCCTATCAACCGCCTAGCCACCGCCTAGCGATTTTTTGAACATTGTAACCATCCATGCATACTATTTCTCTGATTGTGTTCTGAGCTCTACGAGATCAAACAGCAGTATGAAAAGTCTTGTTGTTTTGATCCACGATTTCCAACCAATGCAGCTTAGATTTTTGCTTTAAATGATCCTCTTCCAACTCGGCAATACGGTACCACTTGTCATACGTCTCTCCTCCAGCGCTACTTTCCTCCTCCAAAAGATTCTCAAGAGTTTCCTTTTGCTTTTTACACAAAACATTGTAAGCTTCGTTGGCTCTTTTTGTTAAATTATCCAGGTGCTCTCTGACAGTATCTCGAATCAGCGGTTTTAAGTAGCGGTGGGCAAAAAAACGAACTGAACCGAGTCAAACCAAACCAACTGAACCAAAAACGAACAAAAGTCTACTATCAAATAGTTTGGTTTAAGATTTTCCCAACCCGAACAAACCAAACCGAAACCAATCTGAACCGAACCGAGTTAAACCGAACTAATAAACCAATGTGTTTTTGCTATTATTTGAATTAAACATACTAACAATATACAATATACTAAAATCCTAAGATTAAAATCACTATTAAGTTTATTAACAATGTTTTTTTTAATTTTCTATTTACTTTAGTTAACTTTGGTTTGATTGTATTCTTATAAAATTTTGTGGATTTTTAAGATTTTTATTTCAGTTTTATATTAGTTTTAAATTAGATAGTTTATTTTTAAGGGGAATTATTAATGATTTTTTAATTTTCTCTTTACTTTAGTTAAATTTGATTTGATTGTGTTCTTATAATTTTTTTGTATATTTTAGAGTTTTTTTTTTAGTTTTACATTAGATTTAATTTAAATAATTTGTTTTTACATAGTCATCACATGATGATTTCTTGACTATGCGTTTATATTTTAAAACATGGTTTTTTACAAGAACTAAATTTGGGGAACCCGTTCGAACCGGACCAAAACACAAACAAAACCGAATACAAACCGAACTAAAACCGATCTAAACCAAACTAATTATTGTTTACTTCAGTTGGAAAATTTCTAAAACCAAATCAACCGAACCCAAACCAAACCGACAAAATAACCGAAGTGCCCACCCCTTGTTTTAAGTCTTTTAGTTTCTTGGAGAAACGAATCATAGCTGATGTAGATGACATAAACTCTATGTATTTGCCCAGAACTTCTCCACCATCGGCAAGAACTCAGGAATCTTTGAAGTTGCTCCTACATACTTGAAAGTTCTCTTAAGATTAATATCCTCAGCTCCTAGTTGTATTCGACAGCGTTGATGGTCCGAGCACCCTTCTAGCTCAAACACTGAATATGCATTAGTAAATCTTTGCACAGCGACATTATTCATCAAAACCTGATCTAGTTTTTTTTTGCATATTAATCCAGTGTCTCTCTTATTACACCAAGTGTGTAATGGACCCTGATATCCCATGTCAGAAAAAGACAGTATTTCGCAACCCTCTGAAAGTCCCGCATACCTTGAGGTATCATTTGTGAATCCTCATATCCAGAATGTTCCTCACCATCCAAAATTTCATTAAAATCTCCCATTATCATCCAAGACTTATCCCTGAAGAGAGCAGAGTCATGAAGATTTTTCAAATCCTCCCAAAGAACCTTCCTCTCCTCCACCTCATTTCCTGCACACACAAATGTGCAAAAAGAAACTCAATTTCACCATCCAACAAAACTGAAAAAGTGATCAGCTGATCACTCTAATGCACAGGAGTCAGACGCACTGAGTCCCTCCAGACCACCCATATTCTTCCTCCTGCACTACTTTCATAATTCGACATTGACGACCAATCATTGAATACCGAATTTAAAATCTTACTCTCTTTACTTTCCTTCACCTTGTTTCCAATAAGCAACCAAATTTGAAATCTTTTTTTTGTTTGTCCATTGATGAACTACGGAATGTTTGATAGATTTGTTAAAGACTTAGACATTCCAGAAGAACCCTAACATTAACAATTCTTTCGGAAGGACTGTTTGCTCGATGCAGGAACAGTTTTTGCAGCTGGGTCTTTTTTCTCTTGGAAACGCGAGACTGGTGTCCTTTAATAGGAGCAGATTCTTTTGTTTGTCCTACACCTGCTTTCTCCTTCTCACTATTAGCTAGTGTCAGTGAATTAACCTGCTCCGTAGAAACCTTTGTAGCTGTCTCCGATAGTATTTCACCTTCCTCTTCCTCTAGACTTAGTATCGCAAATTTAGAAGCCGAATACTGTATTAAGACCATCCTCAGCTCTTATAGGACTGCGACCAACTTTTGATGGTGAGACATTAGACCAGGGTATATGCTCGTCTTGATTATCTATTGTTATCTTCATATCAAGTTTCTCCATGTTTCCATTCTTGGTTTCTTTCAATCCAGACTTTAAAATCGCAACATCCACTTCTTTACCATCCATCACTCCTTCTAACTTCTCCATTGCTTCATTAGAAAAATCAGCACTTACTTCTTGCTCTTCTCCACTTACTTGGACCAAATCCCCATTTATTTCCTTTTGCACCAACTACATTACTCAGAGCACTTCCAATGGGGATTCTACCCATTAGAGTTTTTAATACACATATATGTATGTATATATTATATAAGTGTATATATGTGTGGAGTCCACAATTTTCTTAAAAACCCAACCAATAGTTTCTTTAAAAAAGATTTAAGAAATTATGGATTGCGTTTTTAAAAAAATTGTGGACCCGACATTCATATACATATATAAAATATATACATACACATACATACACATATGTGTGTATTAAGAGCTCCAATGGTAGAACCCCCATTGGAGTTGCTCTCAATAACTTTTATTTCTTCGAGAACACCTTATTTCTTGAAATTTTTCAATAACTTTTATTTCTTCGAGAACACCTTATGTTTATTCGAGAACATCTTTGTTGTTTTCGAGAACATCTTTGTTGTTTTCGAGAACACCTTTGCTGTTTTCGAGAACACCTTCGCTATTTTTGTTCTTCTCCACACACACCTTCTTTAGATGACCCCATTTTTTTATAATACGAGCATCTGATAGGCGGCAACCATGGGTAGATGAAGTCCACCATGAAGTCCTTGCAATTTTTTGAAAACTTAATGCTCCTTGGTAATTCCTTCGAAACATCCACATTGACAAAGATTTTTCCTATATCAAAGTTCGAGCATGATGCACTTTCCGGATGCAGTCTGACCGGGTGGCCAACCGTGCTACTGATGAAACTTAAACCTTCCCATGAATACATATGCATCGGCACTTTTTTCAAGTGAACCCACATAAGTATAGCTTTCTCCTCATGGTGTTCAGCCTCTGTTTTTGGGTTCCACTTCTGCACTATTAGAGGGACCTCTGCAATATTCCACATACCTCTTCTTAAAGTTCTCTGACAAGCCTGTGGACTACGAACTCTGAAGCGCATCACTGTCGGATTCACTTCGTAAACATCAATGTGGTCTTGGGAGTTGCTTTGGTTCCATATTTTATTGACAATCACGTGCACCTTAGAAATGTGAGGCGCAGTTGAAAGAAATTTCCCCACAAGGAAATCTTTCCATAGGGGCGTTGCACTATCCAAAACTTCATCTGGGATCTCAACAGAGTGTTGACCATTCTGCATTCTGCAAACAGAGATCGATTTCGTACTTTTTCAGAGTTTGTTTGTTAACTACGACACAATAACTTTGCACTTGAGACTTCTTAACTTGTCCTTCCCCTTCACCATGATGAGAACTTTGACTTCCACCCTCTCGCTCCATCCTAATCACCGGAGGCGTTGGCCACGCCGGCGATTAGACGTGAAGAAGACGGAAAACACACAAAACCTTAAAAATCGTCTTGAAAATCACCCTCACTCTAAATGGTCTGATTTCACCTTAGGAAGACACCCTTACATGAAACATGGGCATGAGATCAAAGTGAACGGTCTTGAGGTTCAGATTGCTTTAAACAATGTTGTTTCTCGTCAAAAGTGTCATACATGTCAATGCATCTGCGAAGACAAAGTGGTTTTCATCAATAGGAGAAATATATGTTTTTGTTCTATGAAATGTAATAATTATCTATCTATCTATACTATTATTTAAGAAGTGATTTGGCTTAGTTGTCATGTTCTCCATAGTTTTAGGTTATTTTACTTACTTGTCATGTTTTTATTAATTTTGGAATCTTATGTGTCATATTTTTCATAATTTTAGTTTTTTAATTTATTAGTCCATGATTTTAAGTTTAGTCATTAGTTTCAATTTTTGAATTGTTAGTATTTAAACAATTTTAGTGATTATTTAATAATTTTTTTTGATTATATTCAAGATAATTATTAATTTTAGCAATAATTTTATAGATATGTTCATATTATGTTTAATTTAGAAATATTAAATCATATAATATTATTTTATTTATTTGTCATTTTTATTTAGAAGCTTATGTATCATATTTTACATGATTCTAAAGTAGTCAATAGTTTTAATTAATAAGCTTTAAAAAAAAATTAATCATTATTTAATAAATAATTTTTATTATATTCAGGATATTATTAATTTTAGAAATAATTATATAGATAAGTTCATCTTATGTTTACTTTAATAATATTAAATTGCATAGTATTATTTAGCTTATTTGTCATATGTTTATTAGTTTTTAAAAACCTATATGTCATATTTTCATGATTTTAAGTTTAGTCATTTAATATCTTTTGAATTATTAGTCCATGAATTTATTTTTAGTCATTAGTTTTAAATAATAACTTTTTAAATTGTTACTTTTTAAATTTTAGTGGTAATTTAATAAATATTTTCATTATATTCAAGATAATTATTATTTTTAGCAATAATTTTATAGATATATTAATCTTATGTTTATTTTAGAAATATTAAATCATAAAATATTATTTTGCTTATTTATCAATTTTTTATTAATTTTTAGAAGTTTATGTGTCATATTTTCCATGATTCTAAGTTTAGTCATTAGTTTAAATTAATAAGTTTTGAATTATTAGTTTTAAAATAATTTTGTGGTTATTTAATAAATATTTTTATTATATTCATGATAATTATAAATTTTAGAAATAATTTTATGTTTATATTACATTTACTTGAGTAATATTAAATTGTATAATGTTATTTTGATTATTTGTCATATTTTTATTAGTGTTTAGAAGCATATTCGTCATATTTTCTTTGATTTTAAGTTTAGTCATTAGTTTTAATTAGAAAAATATTTATTTTTAAATAATTTAGTGATTATTTAATATATTTTTTAATTATATTCAGTATAATTATTAACGTTAACTTACCAATCAAAAGCTGCGAGTCCAAAAAATATAATCTTTTGCTGTTATAATTCAAAAATCTAATTTTTAATAGAGATATATAATTTATTAATTTTATTTAATAAGTTTTTTGTAAATAGAAGTATATTTTTAATTATTGCAGAATTTGTTAATAAGTGTTACTATAGACTATGATAAATAGATAATTTATATAAAATCTAATTAAATTGATGTTCATAGGAATCATGCATGGAACAAAAAATGTCCAATCAGTATATTATTATTTGATGTAGAAAGGTTTGTTTTCATACGCTTTACTGATAATTAATAATTATGGTTTTATTATGTAGATTTGTATTTTTATGTTATTTTAAATATTAATAAAATTTTGTTAGGTTATTATGATGATTATTTTTTTACATATAAGGTTTGATGACATAAGAAATAAAAGATTTTGTAATTAATAAGCCACTATCTAAGGTTTGTTGTAATAAAAAAGTCAAATTATATCTTCAGATTAATTTAATATTTTAAAGTAATTAAATAATTTAAATTAAAATAAAAATTTATATTAGAACTAAATTTGGTTGAGTATATATTAGTCTGCACAACGTGCGGGACATCATCTAGTTTATTCTATTAAAACAATTGAAGATATTAGTTATATATATGGACGATGTTGTACTAAATGTATAATCGAAAATTGCTCACGAGTCCCGTCAATGCTTTCCATGAGAGACTTTCTTTAAAACCAAAATGGTTCGAGTTTCAGAATAAAAACACTTAAGCTCTCAATTCTTGAACTGCACCAAACTTTTTACCATTACTTATCTTTGCAAGTGTGTGGATACAGTTGTAACAAGTTTTGCAGTCTCAAGCAAAGGGTCATGAACTATCATTGTTAAAGCCACTGATTCCGCTTCAAGTGGAGATTAAGTAGGAGCAGTTGAAGAACTGCCTTTCATGAATCATGATTGGCTGACCTTCTTTACTTTGGAGAGACAAACCTATTAAAACTTCAGTAAAGGTCATAGGCAAAACAACAATAATAGTTCTACAAAACAACAGTGGTCATTACTCCTTATCAAAGCTTTCAGTAAAGGTCATAAGCGAAATATTATGGTTCACATCCTCCTGCTCGGTGTAAGATTCTTCTTCTCTCAGGGCTGATGTTTCATCCCAATTTTTTTTCCATGATAACTTTACAGATAATATGAGGAATATATTCCTATCTACTCTGGAAGAGAAAGTGTTTATAATAGGGGATATATTTACTTTGGCTGAGATCTTTCAGCTCCCGAAGGTTTTGACGTTTGCATTGGCTAATCGAAGGTTTTGATGTTGAATTCGCCAGTCGAAGCTTCTCAATATGTGGTTCACCATACCACTGAGAATGTCTTCTATGGTTTAGATTGCTTTCATATGTTCAGAGTGAGTACACTTGGTGGCTTGTAATAACTACAAGTGTTGCAATACCATCAAGTTTAGAAGCCAATACCACTTTTTGAGTTTTATTGATAAACTGTTTCCAATTCTAATATGGTTTTCGAATTTGGAGTGGTGGAAACAACATAGTGAAAATCAAAATAAAATATTCTAAGCAAGAACAAAAACAATGGACTGCAAAGGTTAACCAAATCGTCTTTATCTGAAACTGATCTTAATGGCCAAAGACAAAGACATCACTAAGTGCCACACACATACACATGGCTTAAGTAAAACTAAAAGCATACAAGTAAAACCCATAAACACCAAGTTATATATTTAGGAACTAGCTTGTTGCTTAGATTGACATTCGTAAAACGCCATTGATCAACCTACAATATTGAGTTTCAGTTACATCAGTAAATAGTCTTATGATTCAATCTTACAAAATGGTAATATTCTTAGCACACTCACCGTTATTCAGACAAAAACTCTGGCTTTTGTTTTCCTACAGAGAGAGCTGTGTGAAGAGAAGCTCTAACTCCTTCTCTTGCGACAAGGTTCTCTGTCGTCAAAACAGGGAAACGAAAATTCTCAAATAGGTTTGACAGTGTGATTATTTTCTGTTGATCCAAATGTTGAGATTTTTACTTACTTGGACAGATAAAAGGTCGTTGATTTTGTTGAGAACCTTGAGACGGTGAACTGCATAAACGCTGTTTGAAGGAAATTTACTAACCCTTTTGATCTCTTCCTGGATTACGCTCGATTTTTCTTCATACCCCATCTGATTCCATCTTTCTCCCACACGATTAGCTCTGCTTCCCATACTTAAAAGAGCTTTCGAAAT
Source organism: Sinapis alba (assembly GCA_012274485.2). Taxonomy (NCBI): domain Eukaryota; kingdom Viridiplantae; phylum Streptophyta; class Magnoliopsida; order Brassicales; family Brassicaceae; genus Sinapis; species Sinapis alba. Next base: position 356,253 of record MU105768.1, read on the forward strand.
CGATTACGCTGATCAAGAAGAACTTTAGTTTAAAATTGAATCGGTAACCATAGCAGATATCAAAGATGTTTGGTTGAAACAGAAAAGTTGAAATTTTACCTCAAGGTAATGGATTCAGAGCTCACAGTTTCGGATCTTTTTCAGAGAGATTGTGATGAGAATGAGTCCGGGGATTAGATTCCGCTTTCTGAACTAAACCAAAAAGGATCAAATGCAGAGGGATCAAATGCTGGTATGGACCAGTTGGAGTCCAAAAAATCTAAAATTGATCATTTTTTTTTTTTTTAATAAATTAAAAATAAATCGAAAATAGAATGTAAAGTCTAAAAAACCTAAGTTTACTACTTATTTACAAACCCAACCATCCAATATCCAGAACCACAAACCTGACCCTACCCGATCTAACCCGACCCGCAACCTAAACCTAAAATCCCTAATTTCTCTCTAACTGTCGGACGATATAAACAAGAGAAAACAAAATCCCTAACTTCCTCCACCATAAACAAAGACAATCCCCACGATCTCCATCCCCAAAAACATGTCACCCAAAACTCGAGCAACCGGAAAGAAGAAGAAAGAAAGAGAACCGGCGAAGACGAAGAAACCTACGCCGGAGAAGAAGAAGAACGACGCCGGCGTGAAGATGAAGAGAGATGCAGCGGCGAAGAAGAAGAGAGAGGTGGCGGCGAAAAAGAAGAGAGAGGCGGCGGCGAAAAAGAAGAGAGAGGCGGCGGCTAAAAAGAAGAGAGAAGCGGCGAAGAAGAAGAGAGAGGCATCAAAGAGGAAGAGTGAAGGCACGACGAAGAAGAGAAAACGAGACGGTTGTGTTGACGGTGGAGCTGTGGATGGAGGTGTCGACGGTGGTGTCGACGGTGGTGTCGACGGTGTTATCGACGGCGGGTCCTCCTCGAATCAAACCAAACGGGCTCGGAATGCGGAGACAGAAACATCATCTCCACCGGACCCTAATGATTTCCCAGCAACTACAACCCCATTGCCATCTGAGGCAGGTAATGATGCTAATCCAAGCACACCGCCTCCTATTCAATCCAATCCCGAAAATCCAGAACAACCAGTAAACTCACTTTCAGTCTCTTCCACAAAGAGTCCTTCTCAGTCCGTTTGTGATGATGAGGAGGAGATTGAGTCTAACAACAGAGAAGCAAACGCACCTGAGGCACACGATGACAATGCCAATGTTCCAGAAAGAACGGTAAACAATTCAATTTGAAATGGTTTTTGAAAATTGTTTGGATTTAAATGATATAACTAGTTCAACTATGTCGTGTTTTAAAAGTGTAACTAGTACAACTATTTGTTTTTTTTTTAAAATAAGTTTTAAAACAGATATAGTGAAACTAGTTTAACTAGTATAATTATTAGAAATTTAAGTAGTGTTAAGTAATACTAGAAATGTTTTTTGAAAATTGTTTAGATTTAAACAATATAACTAGTTCAACTGTGTTGAGTTTTAATAGTGTAACTAGTACAACTGTTTGGTTTTTTAAAAATAAATTTTAAAACAGATATAGTGAAACTAGTATAACTAGTATATTTATTAGAAATATAAGTAGTGGTAAGTAATACTAGAAATGGTTTTTGAAAATTGTTTGGATTTTAATAGTATAACTAGTTCAACTGTGTTGAGTTTTACTAGTGTAACTAGTACAACTAAGAAGTAAAACGTGTGTATACTGCTACAAGTATACAATTATCATTAGTATAACTAGTCTAACTGGTACAACTAGATAAGTATAGCTAGTCTGACTAGTACAACTAGACAAGTATAACTAATTTGACTGGTACTAGTAGAAAATTATTATTAGTATAACTAGTATGACTGGTACAATTAAACAATTATCTTTAATATAACTCGGTATTTATTCAGTGAATTTTGTGTTTTCAGGTTGTGGATGAGGATATGACCGTAGGACCAATGAGACCTGTTGGGTTTTTCTTCCAGCCGAGTGAGTATGGGAAGAGTTGCAAGCTTTCCTCAAGGTGCCACCAACATGATTTTCTGAAGATGATTGAAAAGTTTGACGATTCAGAGAAGAGTTGGTTTCAGAATCACCCTCAGTTCAAGCATATATTCCACATGGATTGCGGCGCAACAAGAAAGGTGATGGGAATGTGGATGTTGCTACTTCGTACTATGCATACGGAAAAGGGTCGACAAGCTTGGTTTGGGGTAAATGGTGTTCCAGTCAGGTACTCTATCAGGGAACATGCCCTCCTCTCTGGTTTACACTGCCACACATACCCAGAAAACTATCCGAGCATAGGGAGTATGAAGTTTGCGACAAAGCATTTCAAGAAGAAAGAGAAGAAGACTAAGGAGAAGAAGGGGAAGAAGGGGAAGGAAAAGGGTTTGAGAGTGACATAAATGGATGTCGAAGAGAAGCTTCTGAAGATGAAGGCTGATGGTAGTGACGAGCGTCTGAAGATGGCGGTTCTCTACTTTCTGGCCAGAGTATTAAGAGGAAGGTCAAAAGGAGGATACTTCATTGAGCATTTCATTCTCCAAGCGGTAGATGATCTGGATTTTGTCGACAACTTTCCATGGGGCCGTTACACATTTGATGATTGCATGAAGGAGATTTTCCACTTGAGGGATCATTTCCGTAATGGGATCCCAGAGAAGGCTCAGTGGGTATTTCCAGGGTTTATCAACCCTTTGGAGGTATGTTGTATTTTTAATAAGCATATGTGTTACATTGTAACTAATATGATTGTGTGAAATAATGTGTAGATATTAGCGTTTGAATGTATCCCTGTCCTTAGGGATGCATTCAGAGACCCTGTTCCTAACTGTTTCGCAGATTGTCCAAGAATGTGCAAATGGAAGTACAAGATAACCGGGACAACAAGATATCCATTGGACGTGATTTATCAGGCGCTTCCTTTGTGTTTCCATTTTGGAAAATCAATATATTGATTATATTGACCATGTTGATGATTATATTGACGAGTATAAAGTCCACTAATGGTCATAAGATCTTGGTCTCCCTCTTCTTTATCTGGAGAACATGTGTTAGTACCTGCTTCCCTGAAACCTTCTGCACCTCGTGATAGATGATTCAGATACGGCCGACATAGTCATCGATAGTTGGAACCAGATCCTTATTCAACCGGGGGGGAAAATATTTTGGGAGGATCTATTTGAGATGGATGTGAAAACCCGACCTACCGAGCCTCATCAGGAGGAAGAAAGAGTGCCCGTGGAACCCGAGGTAGGGGGCGAGGCAGCAGGCGTGGCAGAGGGGGAGGCAAGACGTGAGAGGGTAACATAATTGGAGTTGAGGTTGAACAAGAGAATGGATGACGAATTTGCATTGAGGGATGAAACAATTCGTCTTCTAGCAGCAAGAGTGAAGGAACTGGAAGATGAAAGGAATCAAAGGGAAAATTGGTCATTCCAGTATGATCAATATCAAACCGGTAGAACTTCAAGAGGTAAAAGGTTATTGGTTTTGTGTATTATTAGTTATTGATTTTATGATATCAAACATGAAGCAAATGTTATTGGTTTTGTGCATTAGGTGATGCAGGTGTAGGTACTCCTCTTCCTACTGGTACAACACCTGAAGGTGATGCAGGTGTAGGTACTCCTCTTCCTACTGATACAACACCTGAAGGTATTTGTTTTGAGCTTTTTTTTTGTGATTTGGTTTTTACTTAGTTTGCTTTTTGTGATTGTTATCCTTGTTTGTGATTGTTGTCCTTGTTTGTGATTGTGGTTTTGTTGTAGATATTATAGGACTGGTGGGAGAGGAGCCTGAGAAAAGGGGCGAGACTGAGACTGAAAAAGAAGGCAAGACAGAAGCTGAGATAGAGGCTGACAAGGAAGGTGAAGAAGGTGGGAATAAGGACGACGAAGATGAGCCATCTACACTTCAAATTATGGCAGAAGCTGCAGAGAAAGTTGAGAGGGCTGCTGCGGAAAAGGCTGTTGCAGACAATAAGGGTGAGGAAGGTGAGAAAGAGGACGATGGTGGTGAGATGCAAAAGAGGGTGTCAAAGTGTTCTTATTTGTTGCGGTCTCCTTTTACGCCAAACTGATTTGATTGCAGGACTATGTTGCTTTTAGAACTTATATGTATGTGTGTTTGAAAACCTATAACTTAGAACTTATATGTATGTGTGTTTGAAAACCTATAACTTAGAACTTATATGTATGTGTGTTCTAAAACCTTTACTATGTTGTTAAAAACTATGTGTGTGGTATGTTGGTACAACAAGTAAAANTTATTGGTTTTGTGCATTAGGTGATGCAGGTGTAGGTACTCCTCTTCCTACTGGTACAACACCTGAAGGTGATGCAGGTGTAGGTACTCCTCTTCCTACTGATACAACACCTGAAGGTATTTGTTTTGAGCTTTTTTTGTGATTTGGTTTTTACTTAGTTTGCTTTTTGTGATTGTTGTCCTTGTTTGTGATTGTTGTCTTTGTTTGTGATTGTGGTTTTGTTGTAGATATTATAGGACTGGTGGGAGAGGAGCCTGAGAAAGGGGGCGAGACAGAGACTGAAAAAGAAGGCGAGACAGAAGCTGAGATAGAGGCTGACAAGGAAGGTGAAGAAGGTGGAAATAAGGACGACGAAGATGAGCCATCTACACTTCAAATTATGGCAGAAGCTGCAGAGAAAGTTGAGAGGGCTGCTGCGGAAAAGGCTGTTGCAGACAATAAGGGTGAGGAAGGTGAGAAAGAGGACGATGGTGGTGAGATGCAAAAGAGGGTGTCAAAGCGTTCTTATTTGTTGCGGTCTCCTTTTACGCCAAACTGATTTGATTGCAGGACTATGGTACTTTTAGAACTTATATGTATGTGTGTTTGAAAACCTATAACTTAGAACTTATATGTATGTGTGTTCTAAAACCTTTACTATGTTGTTTTTAGAAACTAGTTAAAGTAGTTAAAAACTATGTGTGTGGTATGTTGGTACAACAAGTAAAACTATGTAAACTACACCAAAAAATTTGAAACTAGTACAACTAGTTAAAGTAGTACAACTAGTGTTCAATTAAAACGTGTAAGAATCATCTGAAACACATTTAAAATATGAAAAATGTGAAAGCAAACACATTTAAAACGTGAAAGCAAACACATTTAAAACGTGAAAAACAATATGAATTCGGAGAAGGAAAAATTGCACATAGTTGTACCAGTTTTGTAGTTGAACCAATTTGTACATAGTTGTACTTTGACAGTGAAATAAGAAAATATTAGTTGTACCGTATAAAAAAAACAATAACCTTAGTTGTACCACTTCTTTATGCTTACATACCTTTGTCCGAAGATAAATAAATCATCATTGATGGTAAAATACATTTCATGTATGTTTTCCAAAAATTATGGGGACAAACAAGTTAACAAACCTTAAAAGAATAAGGTAGATCATGCAAACTTATGTGATCATATCAGAATTGACAAAAAAAAAATTGAAATTCATAAGTAAGCTATCTAAATACTTACTAATTTGGTTGTTGATTGTTTTTTTAAGTCTTGGAAACCACAAAGGAATATTTGAATTTCATAACCTGAGTAGTTATACTAGTTATACCAGTTTAATTAGTCTGGTGAACATGGAATAGTTGTACTAGTTATTCTAGTTGTACCTAATTCTGGTTTAACTAGTTGTATCAGTAATACATGACAGAGTAACACATTCAGAATCGACCATTACAAAGAGTAGCAAACATAACATATAAAAACATCCATAAAAAGGTACACAACATATTAAACATCCATAATTAAGGCTCATTCAGTCTTCTGGCCACTTTCATTTTCATCATTATCACTTCTATCGATGCTACTTCCATCGCTGCTACTTCCATCACTGCTACATCCGTTATTCTCACCAACCAAAGGTGGATATTTCTTCTTTCTCTTCCTCCGGTATTCTCCTGCAGATGGGAATCTAGTAACTTGTAGTCTTCCTTTCTTTTTACCCACATTCGGAGGGAAGACAACCTTAGATCGGATTTCCTCAGGAATTTCATAACTTTCCCATGATGAATGATGAGGCGCTGGATATATTGTTCTGTAATATGCCAAAGTCCACTGCTCCATCCAGTAATACCTAGAACAATAATGTTCAGCCATTTCTCCACGCGCGAGGATAGCAACAAGTGCATGCACACAAGGATACGGATCAATATCAAAACACCTACAATAGCATGTTCCGTTGCTCAAATCAACAAAATAACCTTGACCGTCCTTCCCAGTCACATTGTAGTGACGTTCAAATCTGTTTAGCTCCATCACCTTGAGCTTTTTTGCCTTCGGATAATTGTGATGCAATATCCCATGCACATGCGGGACAAGCAGCTGCCTCTCTGGTACCCGTAAAGATAATTGACGATATTTATTAAACCATTCTACAATTTTCCCCACCACCACATCAATCATTGGCAACAATGCATATTTTCTTGGTTCCTTTAAAACACCATTGATAGATTCAACAGTGTTTGTTGTATCTATGTTATACCTTTCTCCCGGAAATTTACATCTTGCCCATTTGGTCTCATAAACACTCTCATCTAGATAGTCGGCAGTTTGAGGATATGTTCTCCTGAAATCATTGTAGCATTTTCTGAACTCTATCTCTGTCTACATACCAGCAATTTTTCTAAACTTTTTGGCAACCCCTTTCTTGTTAACATTGCTGCATGCTCCGCTGACATTATTAGACAAGTAATAAATGCAATATCCATGGATCGCCAATGGGTACACCTTGTGCACTTTCTTGATGATGCATTGGTTTCGATCAGTACAAAATACAAGCTGAGGATCATCGGGTATCAAAGTTTTCAATATAGTCAAAAACCACTCCAACTCGCATTTTTCTCACCATCTACTACCGCAAAAGCAAGGGGATAATGATGATGATCTGGATCCTGAGCAGTGGCAATGAGAAGCACTCCTTTGTACACACCCTTCAGATGAGTACCATCCATTATTATCACTTTCCTCATTGCCTTAAACCCTTCGATGCAAGCTCCAAGCGCAAAGAACATATACTTAAACTGATTTGTCTCATCCACTACTAATCATGTGATGGTACCAGGATTCAACCTTTCTAGCATGTACAAGTAAGTTGGCAGTCTTGCAAAACTCTCCACAGGGTTACCATGCAGATCCCTAACAGCTTGGTGTTTCCCTCTCAAAGCCGTAGAATACGAAACCGTAACACCTAGTTTGTGCTTCACCAAATCTACAAGAGTCTTTGGATCTGGAGTCTTGTATTGGCCTGGATAATCGGCATGCACCACTGATGCGACCAAGCTTGGTGTGCCTCTTTTCCCTCTCTTGGTTACACTTCCCTCTCCCCGAGAACACGTATGCATCTTTCTGTACGTCCTTATAGTGAAAAAGCCGAGTTTTTCAGCTTTGCAGCTCGTAAATACCATCTACATCCAACTCCACGACATTTCAATACATAAAGAACATGATTCGACTTCAATATATCAACCTCAAAACAATTCAAATGCACTCCTTTATCCACTAAATCCCTCACTTCATCCTTAGTCGCAAATTCTTGATGTAAACTCATATCAATACCATCATCCCACTCAAGATTGACAATTGTTTCTTCAGCTTGTGTAATAGCCGCCAACTCCTCCCTATCAACCATTTCATCACCATCTTCATTGTTTTTCTCAACCATTTCATCACCATCTTCGTTGCTTTTCTCATGCTCATACCCATCTGATTGTTTTTGAGGAACAATTGCCAGCTCCTCAACTACAACCATACCATCCTTAGCTCTGGCATCACTCATAATTTCCTCATTGATAGAAAATTGCTCGTTACTCTGATTTTCTGAGACGATTTCAGATACCTCTACATGCATAACACTACGACGGTTTTTCTTATCTACCTCCATTAAATATCCTAAGACATTTTCATCATCCAAAATATAACAAGGCCTCTTATTATCCACCACCAGAGGAAAGTAACTCAGTTGAAGCTTCGTCGCAGCTACATCGATATTTATTTTCTTGCATATTCTATCAACCAAGTGAGATATTCATTAAAGGAGTATAGAAGGAAAGTAGTGATTACAACTTTATAAAACTAGAGATGGTACTAGTTTTACATAGTGGTGTCGAGGTGATGATAGGTATCAAGGACTTTTACTCATTTTATGTTGTAATGGTTGATTATCACAATGGTCAATATGCTCAATATGACCCGCTAAATTGCTGGTTATACTTGTTTTACCAATTACACTGGTGTACCTTTAACATTAGTTATTAGTTATACTAGTAGTACCAGTTATACTATGTTCACTTGCCACTTGACTACTGTAAATTATATAAGTTATACACATACTATTATTCAATACTACTTTCGGTTGTACCAGGTTTACCAGATGTACGTTTCGTATGAAAAATAACAGTAATACTAGTTATGCCAGATTTACTACTTACACTTTTTAAAAGTTGTACCAGTATAACCGGTTCTTAGCGAGTTTCAACTTCAAAGTTGTACTAGTTTTACCATATGCAAAAATGATTTATTCTACAATATCATGCTTCATATCTTAACTACATTATATTTAACCTTAGAACCTGACTCATAACGTTAACATACATATTATGTGACTAAACTGAAACAGAAAACAATAAAAAAAGCAGATACACAGAAGAGTGAGAGAGAAAGAGAGGGAAAAAGAGAGTGAGAGAGTATACACTTACCAAACGATTTCAGCACCAAGAACGACTCACATGTACGTTTTCAAGGCTTCATAAACTCTAGAAACACCTTAAGAAACAGAGCTAAAAGTTTGTGGAAGAAGAGTTGAAGAGAAGAAGTTTGGTTGGTGAAAAAATGAATTTTCGTGGGTAGTTGAGGTGAAATGAAGAAGAAGAAGATGGATTTAATTTTCAGGTGGGCCCAGATGAAAGAGAGGAGTATGACAAGAAGATTCGATGGCTCAGATTAAAACGTGGAAGAACAAATCTAACGGTCTATAATGAAGTTTCATTAATGGCATTTGTTGTAATTTATACTCCCTTGGTCTATCCAGATTTTTTTTGAACGTGGAAGACTCTTTTTGGCCTTTTAGGCCATAACAAATTTCAGTCCAATGCAGAGATAGACCACATGACCACCAAAAAAAAATCTAAAAAAGACCTCTTTGTTATAAAATAACTTATAATTTTATTGTATCGGGAAAATTTTATTAGGAACGAAAATTTATACCCGCAGAATATGGTAATACTGATATATGAATAATATGCGAGAGAGAATATACTATGAGAGGGAGAAGAGATGTTGTGTAGGTGCGTCATTACAATCGAACGAAAACGTTCGTATATATAGAAGTAAAAAGTTAAAGTTACTGTGCGTGCATAGTGACGGTGGGCTCCACATAATAAATGTACACACTAAAATGTCAAACTTGGTGCGTGTATTCTTGACAACCCTTTTCACGTTTATAACACTCCCCCTTGGAGACCAGCGTCACCATCGTATCTTGTTTGACGTCTTTGTTGCCTCGTTAAAAACCTTTCCAGGAAAACCCAATGGGAAAAACCATAGTAAGGTAAAAAGAGTACAATCACGTAAGCTCCCCCTCGAATGAACAGTCATAGATCTTTTTGATGATGCATTCCAATGTTATGGACATGTTTTCTGAATATCGGGGTAGGAAGTGATTTTGTGAAAAGATCTGCAGCATTGTCACATGATCGGACATACTTTACTTCAATCTCTTTATTCTTCTCGAGCTCTTGAGTGTATGAGAAGAACTTTGGAGGTATATGTTTGGTTCTATCGTTTTTGATATATCCTTCCTTCGTTTGTATGACGCAAGCTGCATTGTCTTCATATAAGATTGTTGGCTCTGTATTTTCGCCAATCCCGCTGCTTGAGCAGATGTGTCGGCTTATCGATCTTAGCCATACACACTCTCTACTTGCTTCGTGTAGTGCGATGATCTCAGCATGATTTGAAGAAGTGACCACGAGAGTTTGTTTCTGAGAGCGCTAGGATATAGCAGTGCCTCCGACAGTGAAAATATATCTTGTTTGTGATCGAGCTTTGTGTGGGTCAGAAAGATATCCTGCATCTGCAAAACTAACCATTTGACCTTTTGAATTTTTAGGATAAAATAAACCTAAATCAATGGTCCCTTGAAGGTAACGAAAGACATGTTTAATTCCTTTCCAATGTCTTTGCGTAGGAGACGAACTGAATCTTGCTAAAAGATTAATGGCAAAAGATATATCAGGTCGAGTACAATTTGCAAGATACATAAGAGCTCCAATTGCACTTAAATATGGAACTTCAGGACCAAGTATTTCTTTATTTTCCTCAGATGGTCGAAACGGATCATTTTCAACATTAAGTGATCTAACTACCATCGGGGTGCTGAGAGGAGTTGCTTTATCCATGTTAAAGCGTTTCAATACTCTTTTGGTATATGTAGACTGATGTACAAATATACCTTTTTGAGAAGGCTCAATTTGCAAGCATAGACAATATTTTGTCTGCCCGAGATCTTTCATCTCAAATTCTCCTTTTAAATAATCTGATGCCTTTTGTATTTCTTCTTGAGTTCCAATAACGTTAAGATCATCAACGTACACCGCGATTATCACAAATCCGGATGTTGTTTTCTTTATGAAAACATAAGGACATATATGATCATTTGTGTATCCTTCTTTTGTTAAATGCTCACTGAGACGATTATACCACATACGTCCAGATTGTTTTAAGCCATATAATGATCTTTGCAATTTTATTGCACATAACTCTTTTGGTTTGGAACTTAATGTTTCTGGTATTTTAAATCCATCTGGGATTCTCATGTAGATATCAGTATCTAATGATCCATATAAATATGCCGTAACGACATCCATGAGACGCATTTCTAAATTTTTATTTGCCGCTAGGCTCATCAGAAATCTAAATGTGATTGCGTCCATAACGGGAGAATATGTTTCCTCATAATCAATTACAGGTCTTTGAGAGAAACCTTGGGCTACGAGGCGAGCTTTGTATCTTGTAATCTCGTTTTTCTCATTTCTCTTACGGACAAACACCCATTTGTATCCAACAGGTTTCACATCTTTGGGTGTGAGTACAATAGGTCCGAATACATCTCGTTTGTTAAGCGAATCTAGTTCGATTTGAATTGCATCTTTCCATTTTATCCAATCATGTCTCTTTTGACATTCATATACCGACTTTGGTTTTGGATCTTCGTTTTCTTCATCTATTTCCTTTGCTAAAAGGTATGAAAAAACATCATCAATATCATCCATCTCATTTTGTTTCTATATCTTTCCACTCTGGATGTAATTGATAGAAATCTCGTGATTTCGTTCAGATTCATGATGCTCTATATTATCGTTAGATTCATAATTCGCTTCTTCCAAAATATTTTTTGTTATTTTGGGAGTATCATGCTTTTCAGTTTCCTTTCGTTTTCTAGGATTTTTATCCTTTGAACCAACAGGTCTACCGCGTTTCAAACGTGTCCTTATTCACGTGTATCAACTGCTGTTTCACATTTTTGTGGAATTTCAATACGAGCAAGAGTATTCGCAGCGGGTATATGTGATTTAGTTACCATTTTGGTATCAGCAAATGCATCAGGTAATTGATTTGCTATATTTTGTAAATGCATGATACGCCGAACTTATAGTTCTGACTGTTTCGTAGGAGGATCAAGGTGTAATAGAGATGGTACACTCCATTTGATTTCTTTCCCTACTTGTTTATTGTCTCCCCCTAGAGTTGGGAATTCTTTCTCGTTGAAATGACAATCGGGAAATCGTGCCGTAAATACATCACCAGTTTGTGGTTCTAGGTATCTTATAATTGATGGAGAATCATAACCAATGTATATTCCCAACCGTCTTTGCGGTCCCATCTTTGTACGTTGTGGTGGTGCAACTGGAATATAAACTGCACAACCAAATATTTTTAGATGAGAAACATTTGGTTCTCTACCAAATGCTAACTGTAACGGGGAATATCTATGATATGCACTTGGTCTTATCCGAATGAGTGCTTCTGCATGCAAAATGGCATGTCCCCATACAGAGGTTGGAAGTTTAGATCTCATGATCAATGGTCTTGCAATCAATTGCAGCCGCTTAACTAGTGATTCTGCCAATCCGTTTTGTGTATGAACATGGGCAACTGAATGCTCCACTTCAATCCCTGATATCATGCAATAATCATTAAATGCTTGGGATGTGAATTCACCAGCATTATCTAATCTAACTCTTTTAATTGGATAATCAGAGAACTGAGCTTTTAGTTTGATTATCTGAGTTAGGAATCTCGCAAATGTCATATTTCGAGATGATAACAAACAAACATGTGACCATCTACTGGATGCATCGATTAGTACCATAAAGTAATAGAATGGTCCACATGGTGGATGTATTGGTCCACAAATATCTCCTTGGATTCTTTCCAAGAATTTTGGTGACTCTTTATCAATTTTGGTTGGTGATGGTCTTATGATTAATTTTCCAAGAGCACATGCAGCACATGTCATTTTATTACTCTGATATATATCTTGAGTTTTCATTGAATGACCATGTGAACTCTCAATGATTTTTCGCATCATTGTAGTGCCTGGGTGACCGAGACGATCATGCCATAGTGTAACATCTTCTGGATTTCTTTTGATCACAAGATGTGATTCTATCGCATTAATATAAGTATGATGTAATCCAGAAGGAAGTTTTGGAAACTTTTCCAGTACGAGGCTTTTGTCTGATTTTTCAGAAGTTATATACATATACTTCTTTCCATTCTCAGTTGCAGACTGAGTGTCATAGCCTTGAAGGTATATATCTTTGAAACTCAACAAATTTCTCTTAGAATTTGGAGAATATAAGGCATTATTTATAGAAAACTTTGTTCCATTAGGCAACATAAAGTTTGCTTTGCCAATTCCTTCGATCATGTCCGTAGGACCTGATATTGTGTTGACAGTCATTTTTGTTGACTTTAAGTTAGAGAAATATCTCTTATCTTTCAGTATAGTGTGTGTAGTACCACTATCTGGTATGCAAACTTCTCTATCAGTCTGCTTAGTTGTTGTTCCATTTGCTTTCTTATCCGTTTCTGTAACACACAACTAATATTAATAGAGGAAATAAAAATTCATAAGCAAACATATAATTATACATTGATTATAAGCACACAATAGTTATACATTAAACTATAATTATACATTAGTTGTTTCCGATAAACAATATTATTCTGAAATTAAAATACATAATAGTAGTAATAATCTTATGGCATCACTGGGCATTATTTAGCTTGATTACTACAAGCATCTTAATTATCTTGATGAGTGGTCTCGTCGAAGTCTCCCATAAAGTCAGAGGACTCAATGTATGTAGAGGTTGTACCCTCAAAGTGTTCATTAAGATTCACTTCCTTTGCCTTGCCTTTGATGGTTTCTTGGTACAACTTGCACAAATGCAGGGGAGTTCGGCATACTTGAAACCAATGTCCCTTCGATCCACATCTGTAACAGATATTCTCATTTTTGCGAGTAGGGTTTTCTTAGACTTCTTTCCCTTTTACTCGATCAGATCGATTCCATGTGTTGGATCCCCTTCCTCTTGGGTTGTAACTCCTTTCATGGCCGCGATTAAATCGATGACCACGACCATGACCATGACCATGACCACGACCACGACCACGGTAGGAATAATTTCCTCTTTCCGGATTTTTTACATCCGTTGCATTCACCTCAGGGAATGCTTTGGTTCCCGTGGGTCGGGTATTGTGGTTTTTGATAAGGAGCTCATTATTTTTCTCCGCTATCATGAGTGCCACAGCGAGTTCAGAGAACCTTGTATAACCACGGTTTCTGTATTGTTCTTGTAGAACATAATGATTCTTGTGGAACGTTTGGTAAGTTTTCTCAAGCATTTCTGCTTCTGTCACAGGCTTACCGCAATATTCTAATTGCGCCGCTATCCTTAAAATAGCGGAATTGTACGTTTCCACCTTTTCAAAATCTTGAAACCGTAGGTTTTCCCACTCATCGAATGCATGGGGAAGAGTTATTTTCTTTTGGTTATCGAACCTTTCTTTTAGAGCTTTCCAAAAATCTAGAGGATCTTTTATCCTTGCATAGTCATGCGTAAAGTTTTTATCTAGGTGCTTTCTCAAGAATATTACGGCCTTGGCCTTTTCATGAGAAGCTGATTTATTTCCTTCCTTTATCGTATCGAGTAATTTCTCCAAATCTAGATGAAGCTCCATATTTGTAATCCATGCCGTGTAATTTGCACCAGTTATTTCCAGAGCCGAAAACTGAAGTTTCTCGATATTTGCCATTTGGATTTCTAAAAACACAAAATAATAAATTTTATTAGAATTTTATAATTTCTTAAAACGAACTGTTTACATTAATTATACACGCAATTACAAGGAGAAACAACGCATAAAAAAAGTAAACCGATATTCATCGTACATTCTCTCGAAGTAAATTCTCCAACAAATAGGCCATACATAGAAGCAAAAATTAAAATTGCACAGAGAATCAAAAATATTCGAATCATCTTTCTTGAAACAGAAAAACCGGAGGAGAGGGATTTGAAATTATTTGAGGGAAGATAAAATATTTTGATGAAGTGAATGAGTAAATAATGAGTGTATTTATAGATGAAAAACACTGTTCATAGCCGTTTGAAAAAGGGTAGAATTTTGAAAATTTTCTTTATGACCGTTGGGATTAAATCGTTTTGAATCGAAAATCAATCCGAAAATATTGTAATAAGCAGTCAACCAAATTCTGTAAATTTTATAATATTTTATATAGATGATCAAATATTTATTTAATAACCATAATATAATAAACAAGTAAATATCATTACATTACAATGATAGATTAGTTTCCGTTTTAACATTAGATTAATTTTGCGGCGGCACAGCCAAGCCAAATAATTATGGTGTATTTAGCAATCAAGGTTTATTAACGAGGCGACATACCGCCCGCATTAATATAGGTAAATAATAATAAATAAACAGTTACTACAAAATAATAAATAGTAATATAGGCGGTATACCGACCATTATAGCAGGGTATATATGATACATATAAACTTTACCGAATCGCATAGTGATCGTGCTGATAACGTGTTATAAAATAACTTATAATTTTATTGTATCGGAAAAATTTTATTAGGAACGAAAATTTATACCCGCAGAATATGGTAATACTGATATATGAATAATATGCGAGAGAGAATATACTATGAGAGGGAGAAGAGATGTTGTGTAGGTGCGTCATTACAATCGAACGAAAACGTTTGTATATATAGAAGTAAAAAGTTAAAGTTATTGTGCGCGATAGTGACGGTGGGCTCCACATAATAAATGTACACACTAAAATGTCAAACTCGGTGCGTGTATTCTTGACAACCCTTTTTCACGTTTATAACACTCTTGTAATTTTATTTTTATTTTGAATTAATTTTAAATATAAAAATGGATAAAAATCTATAAAACCCAATAATATCTATTTATTTACCAATTCAATCACTATCTATCCAAACCCAACAACCCAACCCAACTTAATATGAATATTTAAATCTCAAATTTTTTCTTCTTCTCCACATCTCTCCTTCTTCTCCATCCTCCTCTTCATCTCCATTGTTATCATTATTTTACAAAAAACAAACTCAAATTCAAATTTAAGTATCATTTATCTATTCTTTTCCATATTATTCAGTTTTTATTTACTCTATGTTGATTCAAAACACTAAGAACTCATATTTAAATTCTTTATATTAAAAAAATTTGCCATCACAAAATCAAAATCAAAATAAAATAAAATCTTCATACCTTTTGAAATTTCATTTTTATCTCAAATCGATCAATCTTCATCTTTCTCAATCCATTTTCTCTTATATAAGGTCGAATCTCGTGTTCAATGTACAAAATTTCTGACAATGAAGAACACATAGTTTTACTAGTACAACTGGTACAACTAAAACATGAATAACTAGTACAACTACAACAAATATAACTAGTATAATTAGAAGGTGTATAACTAGTACAACTTTACAATTAATATGGTTATATTTTGTTTTTGTTTTCAGCATGTAAATGATGTTATAAAAAAAGATGATAAAGAACCAATGAAAAAGTCGGTATTATCTTCCACTATATGAGTTTATCAAAATATCTTAAAATTTATTTTATAATATTTATTGGATATTTATTTGTTTACCAATTGTACAAGTTGTATTAGTTATAAAATAAAATGTTGTTTTATGTTGTAGTTTAAAGTGGATTCCAACAAGAAAAATTTAGTAATCTAAAAATGTAATTATCCACTAATTCCTTGTTGTATTTCATTGATATTGCAATAAAAATAACATATATACTGATAACTTCGGGATCTCAGATTGGCTGCTTCCATCTTGTCGTTGTGTAGATAATGGGCCAATTTGAAATATAACTACTGGGTCTGCTTTCTCTCTTTGATTGATTCCAGCCCAACAGCCGGTTTGAAATAGAATTACTGAGTTTACTTTACATAATAATGTTCCAGTTGGTGATGTTAATTGGTTATTTACATGTGTTTTAAACATTTTTAGTTCTTAGGAATAAACAATTTTGTATTGGATACTATTTTCAAGATAAAATATTTCATGTTAATTTAAAATATTTTTAATTCATAAAATATTTCATGATAAAATATTCTATATTAATTTAAATTATTTTAGATTATACCATATTTGGTTAGTTAAGATTTTATACTGTGATTTTGTAGTAGAACATTTAGTTTTCTACTATGAAGTAGTTTTATAAAAGGAATATTTGTGTTTCAAATATTTCATTAACGATTCTAATTAAAAAATTGTCATAATTTTATATACGTGATAGTATATATGAAAAGAATCTTCTTGTTCATTTCAATTTTTGGTTTTCTAATAATGAATTGCTTATTAATATATGATTAGTCAAGAATATAGATGTATACAAAAGATTGATTTCTATGTATAAATTTTATCATCATATACCAATTATGATATTTGCTTGTTTATTTATGTATAAATTATAATATTTAAATACTATTTATATAATTTCTTAATATGTTTAATTGTACGAGTTATACTAGTTGTACCCACTCGAATGAAAGAATGAAATAAATAAAATTTTGTGGCTCTAAGTGGTTGAGATTAAAAAAAAGAATGAGAAGTGATGATAATATATATGAATGGTACAACTAGTACTACTACTCAACAATAGTGTACAATAACAATGTTTAAAACATGATACACATTGAAAACGCGATTCACATTTAAAACAATACTAAATAAAATTATAAGTGGTTGTACCAGTTTTTTAGTTGTACCGATTGTGCATAGTTGTACTAGTTTTTAAGTCGTATCTGTTTATGCATAGTTGTACTTTGACAGTGAAATTAAAAAATATTAGTTGTACCAAATAACAAATACATTTACCTCAGTTGTACCACTTATTTATGTTTATATGTCTTTGCTCGGTCATAATGAAATCATCAATTTTGTAAAACTACATTTCATGTATGTTTTCCAAAAATTATGTGGACAAACAAATTAAGAAACCTTAAAAGTATAAGGTAGATCATGTAAACTTATGGAGTTGTGTAATAATTTTTATTTTTTCTTACCAAAATTTTAAATTAATTTAAGAGAAAATTTTGAGTACATAATAATTGAAATATTTGATTGTTTTTCTCATATGAAATACCAAATTAGTTTTGTCAATTTCTGAAATGTTAAAATTGTACCAGTTGTACCAGTAATACTCGTCTAATAAAAAATAAAAAATTATATCAATTATTTATATGTATAGTTTTAGGGGTTGTACCAATGTTTTCACATTATAGCTTTGTAAAAATATGTTCAATAGTTGTTTATCATAATAATATGTCTAATATAGTTAATAAGCCTTAATATATATATAAAGTATATAATGTAAAATTAAGAGTATACTGTAATAATGTAACAAATTTTTTAAAAACCTCAAATAAAATAGATGAAATTTTGTCATTATATACCATACCAACTAGAATATTTATTTATTTATTTCATATGTAAATTATTACATTTATGTATCAGTTATATAATTTTTAATTATATTCAGTTGTACGAGTTATACTAGTTGTACTTGGTCAAATGAGAGAATGAAGGAACAAGATCATGAAGATTGTGGGGCTGTGAGTGGTTAACATTAAAGAAAGAAAAAGAGATAAAAAGAGAAAAATGAAAAATATGTGAAATTGTGTGGCTAAGATTAAACATAGATAGAATGATCCAAGGGTTCATGTTACTCTTTCATTAATGGCAAATTTTTTATTTTTTTCCTCTTGGTCCATGTAGAAAAATTTAGAAGGTGAGAGATTACTTTTTGTTCATTTAATCCATATCAGATTTTAGTCCTAAACCAAACCCGATTTGGGACAAAATTCTGTTATGGACTAATGGCCAAAATAAATTCTATAACATCCTAAAAAATCAAAATAGACTAAAGAGAGGGAAATGATCATTTTGCCCTTAATAATGGCTTAATATCAACCATCAAATTAGATTATCTTACTTATAACATCAGCCGTCAGATCTTTAGAAGCAAAATAATAAAATATTACAAATACCATTAATAAAAATTATCCTTAGCGTTGGATATTCCGTATGTATTATAATTTTAACTATCCAATCTCACCATCAAAATTTCTCATTCTCTCTTGCCTAGTCCCACCAAAAAATTTAATTAGTCTTCTTTTTTTTTCACCCTCAACCACACTTTACCACTACGAAAATTCATTCCTTCACCAACCAAAGCTTTCTTCTTCAACTCTTCATCCACAAACATTTACCTCTGTCTTTAGTTCTTTTTAACAGCTTAGGACGCAGTGAAATAACACATGTGCGTCGTCCTTAGTTCTGAAATCGATTGGTAAGTGTACTCATCTCTCTCTCTCTCTCTCTCTCTCTCTCTCTCTCTCTCTCTCTCTCTCTCTCTCTCTCTCTCTCTCTCTCTCTCTCTCTCTCTCTCTCTCTCTCTCTCTCTATCTTATTGTTTTCTGTTTCGGTTTAGTCATATAAAATGTATTAACCTTATGAGTCAAATTCTAAAAATTAATATAATGTTGTTAAAGTATGAAGCATGATATTATATAATAAATCGTTTTTGGCTATGGTAAAACTGATACAACTTTTAAAACAAAATTTGTTAATAACCAGTTACACTTATAACTTATAAAAAGTGAAAGTAGTAAAACTGGCATAACTAGTATTACTGATATTTTTTCATAGGAAACGTACAACTAGTAAACCTGGTACACCTCGAAGTAACAAATTGAATATGTGTATGGGTACAACTTGTATAACTTACAACAATCATGTGCCAAGTAAACGTAGTATAACTGGAATTACTAGTATAACTTATAACTACTGTTACATGTAAACCAATCCAATTGGTAATACTAGTATAACCGTCATGATTGCGACAGTAGATCTCGTATAACTAGTATACTTGCTAAGTGGTAATGTTGGTTTTTACTCATTTTCAAGAACTATAGATAGTCGTGGAGCTGTGGTAATACATTTTGATCATGGTGGAGACCAACATATTTCTATATTAGTGATGAAAGAAAGATACAAGGAGATTACTTATTCTCACTTGGTTGATATAATAGGCAAGAAAATGAAGATCGATGTAGCTGCGACCAAGCTTCAACTGAGTTACTTTCCTCTGGTCGTAGATAATAAGAGGCCTTGTTATAATTTGGATGGTGAGGATGTTTTAGGATATTTAACGTATGTAGATAAGAAAAACCGGCGTAGTGTCTTGCATGTGGAGCTTAGCAAAATCGTCTCAGAAAATCAGAGTAACGAGCTGTTTTCTATGAATTTAGTGATGCCAGAGCCGATGATGGTATGGTTGGAGTTGAGTAATTGGAAATTGTTCCTCATATTGAAAAGGATTGATATGAGCATGAGAAAAGTAATGAAGAGGGTGATGAAATGGATTATAGGGAGGAGTTGGTGGCTGTTACGCCAGCTGAAGAAACAATTGTCAATCTTGAGTGAGATGATGGCATTGATATGAGTTTGTATCAACAATTTGCGAATAAGGATGAAGTGAGGGATTTAGTGGATAAAGTTGTGCATTTGGATTGTTTTGAGGTTGATATATTGAAGTGTGGGCTTATAATAGAAGTAAATGGAGTGTGGTTCTCGCAGATTACTTGTGACATTTGCTACCGAGGATTAGGTTCTCCTCATTCGCATTTTCTTATTGGAAAGTTATTTTGCATGATACCAATCTTGTTTTCCCGTAGGCTGTTTCGTACAAAATGTTTTGGTTTCCCGTAGGTTATCTTGATGCCAAGGTAAAAAAAATTTGAAGTATGAGAGTATACGAGTATAGTATACGTACCTACTCCCTCTTTTTTATTTCAAAAGAAAACGGCTGAACCATTCTTTTGAAAGGTTGCGTATGTTTTTCTTTCGAGATTGAGATGATCTACAATCTGGGTCGATTTAAATATGACGCTGGGATTATGATCTTCAGTCGTTTTCAGGTTGGCAACTTGGAATAGGTTAGTTTTAAGAAAAGTGCTAGGACCGAGTCGGTTTTAAGAAATGTGCTACGAACGAGTCGGTTTTAAGACAATGTTCGTGTCTCTAGTTCTTTTTTTCTGTTTATGCTTGAATGTGTGATGATCGTTTCTTGGTTCTGAGAGAGGTTAGATCGGTCTTTTAATATCTATCTGAAAAGTTAAGGAACAATAGGAGGAGATAGGAAAATCGTCTAAGACTTAGTTTGCTAGACTATCCACCTAGATTCCAAGTTTCCTAAAGTCTACGGCAGTTTTCAAGGTGTTTTTATTTCTTAGTACTTTCCTATGAAAAATTCCAATTCCGATAAAATTTTCTAAGTCGGACATACCTTAGTCTTATCGGAGATTCGGGTTTGCCTCTTCTTCATTTTTCTCTTCTTCTCCTCGTTTCTTCTGATCTGAGTTAAAATTTTCGTAGTGTTAATTTTTACGAGAACAAGTATGTATTTCATCGAATGTTTTTGCGAGTATGAGTATGTGTTTAATAATTTGTTTATGTGGCATTTAGGAATAGCCACTTTAGACTCAATGTCAACGAACTTTGCAAAGTTTGATTCTGATTTTCATATGATTTGGTTTTCAACGAAACTCTGATGAGAATATTGTGGCGATGAAGAGTTACAACATCTACGTTTCTGTTCATGTTTCTTTGTACTTCTGGTTTTACTAGAATGACCAAGTGCGCTTCGTATATTGTTGAGAACTATATCAAATGTGTATTAGTAGATGTTTTCGACTCAATTGTAGAAGAATTTCGTAAAAGTGGATTGCCTCTTTTGTATCAAAAGAACTTTACAAAATTATTGAAACAAAGTGAGGAGAAGCAGATGACGACTCGAGGAAGAGTGAAGTAGGCGATGAGGAAAAAGAAGCAACGAACATGATTTCATTTGGGTGAAGTGCTCAGTTCGTCTTACTGTGAGCGAACTGGTCCTGTCTTAGCGCTTATTGTCTTTGTTTTTCATTGATCGTTTCATATGTTCTTGTTTGAATTCCTGAAGATTGTCGAATTGTTTTTAATTTATGAGAATAGTTTCGAAAATGTTGTCGAGTTTAACTTTAATAAAAAAAAATTCTAGGAAGGTTTTATTGTAAAATACTGTCATGTTAAATTTTACAAAAGTTGTCTCGTAAAATGTTGTCGAGTTTAACTTTACGAAAACTGTTTCACAAAATGTTGCCGAGTTTAACTTTACGTTAACTGTTTCAAAAAATGTTGCCGAGTTTAATTTTATGAAAGTTATTTTGAAAAATATTTTTGAGTGTGGCTGTACGAGAGCTGTGTTTTGGAAAACTCACATTTTGCTGCGATGAGCTTAATTACCAAGATCAAAATTAATCGAATTTTTTCTCACTTCCTTATGATTGATCAGAGGGAGTTATGAATAGTTTTTCCAAAGTAAGCTTAGTAGAAAATATCGAGAATTCGCAGAACATGTTGCTATAGAAGTGACACTTGAATTTTTACGAAATCTTATGTTTCAGAAAACGTTTTAGCAGTAAGAGATACGATCTCCTGTTTTGCTTTGTTTAGTCTTTGTCCACCGTTTTATTTTTGACTGATTGTATAGAAATCAACTTCGTTTCTTCAAAAGTTATTTGGAAGAAGTACAGCAGTGGGGGACTGGCAACCCGATTCGCTGTGTTTCTTTTTCCGCTAGTAATCTACAGTTTCTCTGTTATTTCGGGAAGTGGAAGCAAGTTTTATTTCTCCGAAGACTTTTACGGAAGTTATTCGGACGAAGTACAGTGGTGAGGGGGTGTGTACCGGATTTGCTATTTTTCCTTTTTCTGCGAGTAACCTATGGTTTCTCTGCGAATTAGGAGAGAGCAAGTTTTATTTTCCGATTTTTTTTTCAGAAAACGTTTATTGGTTGAACTCCTTATGCATCGAGATTTCTCTAATTCTGTAACGAGACGATTTTTTGGGTTAGAGAGATTTTATCGTTTCCCTTTATGTTTAAACAGAGAAATCGTGAGCTTGTTTCGGTGCTCTTTTTGTTGCAAAAAGTCGAGACTAAGTTTTCCATTTTTTCGAGCAATGTGGCATTTCCGTAAGTGCTGGCCATAGGAGCAGTCGTTGCTGGAGTTTTTTTACCAGCGTTGTTGCGAGCTGCGAGTTTATCTTTCATATATCCATACATATCTTCGATCAAGCGTTTTGCGTCCGCGTGAGTAAGAGTAATCCCCCCCCTCCTTCTAGCGCCAAACTGTGGGAACTAAAATTCACACTGTCGATTTGTTAATGGAAGAAAATAGAGTTTTTGGATTTTCTTCAAGGATCCAGATTCTCTGCGAAGGCCAACGATAAGTGATCAAATAAATGAGGAAAATACATAAACAAAATAAAACGAATCTATAAAAAAGTATATCTTTACTTCGAATCCGCCTAAGAGTATTGCGATCATTAAAAAATATTATAAAATATTTAGCCACAAATGCTGTCAGTGAGTTCTCTAGTTCTAGCCACCTAAACCCTTAACCCTAGTTGAGTCGCAGCTCGTTAACAAAAGACGAAAATGATACAAAAGGTTTTGTTGATTTCGGACGGAACCTTTTGTAAGGCTCATACATACCCATTTCGAGGATCAAGGCAAACATAGTTCAATTAAAAGAGTGGAACAAGAGATCCAACTGACTGTGCGAGTTCGTGTAGTAATCGAGTGCTAATTATAGAAACCAAGCTTGTCAAGAATAAAGCCTATGGTTTCTAAGTGTAAAGAGTTGTAAGTCTAGAAAATCCTCTTTGTGCTCCTCGCCTTGGCTGTCCCTATATATGCCTCCAAGGTCGGTCATCTTTCCTTTTATGCCCCCAATTCGAGTTTACTCTTTGCGGGAATATTCCTTATCTCCTCCACCTTTGTGTTTATCTTGGAAGTTTAACATTTATCTTCTTTTCAATTAATCCTCTACCAAAATTGAATAAACCGTCATTGTAGTCTGGACCTACTCTCGTTATGAATCATAAGTGTGCTTTTGTCGCGTTTTAGACCTTCTCGAGCTGTTTCTCGACTTAAACGTTTTTACGATTTCTCTTGGAGAGATAGTTGTTTATGCGATGCTGGTTATCATATTGTGGGTTCGTATGAAAACCAGTCATATAATTAAGACAACAATGGTGTCAAATTTACCAGTATCGTTTTATACGATTGATTTGAACTTTTACGAGAAAACAAGTCTTTGTTGTTTTTATCATAAAATCTCAACGGAAACTTCGATTGAGACGAAACTAGAGACATTTTGATCGAGATTCAAAGGAGAACATAGTGAGAGTCACACTATGCCCCGTAGAGCTCAATGAGGGTGATAAGAGCCCATGTAGGCTATGTGGGCAATTTGAGAACTCAAGAGTGATGAGAGAGAGAGAGAGAGACTATGAGGGTGATTAGAGCTCATGGATGAGGAGAGAGTGTCTATGAGGGGGATTAGAGCCCATTGTGAGGAGAGAGGCTCTATGAGGGCGATTAGAGCATGCTATGAGGGCGATGAGAGTTCATGTGTGAGCTATGTGGGCGATTAGAGCCCAAGAGTGATGAGAGAGAGAGTCTATGTGGGCGATTAGAGCCATGTGTGAGGAGAGAGAGAGAGTCTATGTGGGCGATTAGAACATGCTATGACGGCGATGAGAGCTTGTGCAAGCTATGTGGGCGATTAGAGCTTGTTATGTGGGCGATTAGAGCATGATATGTAGGTGATTAGAGCTCATGTGTAAGCTATGTGGACAACTAGAACTTGTGTGTGAGCTATGAGGGCGATTAGAGAGTTCATGGGAGCTATGTGGGCGATTGGAACACTCTATGACGGGGATGAGAGCTCAAGAAAGTTATGTGGGCGATTAGAGATGGCTATGTGGGCGATTAGAGCCTTGTGGAGTGATGATAGAGGCATATGTGGGTGATGTGAGAATGTTGGCCCATTTCTTTCGTTCTCATTATCTCCGTTGATTGTTTCATGAACTTTCAGAACTGCTTGGTTTATTTTAGATAAGTTTTTCCGTATAAATCTTCCTAAAGTTATCCTGCAAAAGATTATCTTATAGATTTTCATATAACGTTCTGCCGTGGAAACTTTCTGAATCTTGTCTTGCGGACGATTGTGTGTAAAACTTGTCATTTATCGCAAAAAAATTCCGTACGAACGTTTTTCGATGTCTTCATGTTTGGATAGAAACTCTTTCATATCTTATCCGAGATTAAATACATATAGTTTTGTTCTCGTATTCTTTTTAAATAGGTTCAGCTTATGCAGTGTAGTTTCTTCGACATTTCTATTTCATATTTACTTAAGGTATTATTTCTCAGAAGCTTTTAGCCGTTGATTTTACCATGACCGATTTTGACCATAACAATGGTCCTTGATAAAACAAGTGCAAATTTTATCAATATATTCTATACAGGGATATATTCTATACGCACACTAATGTATCATTATCGTTAACGATTCTCGTAGTGAACAACATCAAAAAAAAACCATTATCACATTAAACTCTTAAACTTATTCTAGTGTTCGGTCATTTGGTGGCCTTTGCTAAACCAAGTTGAAACTTTTATCAATCTTTCCTTTTTGGTGTTCTAAGTCATGGTTATAAACTACACTAATATATAGTCTTAAAGTACACTAATATATCATTATCGCTAACATACGAAAAGAAAATATGTACTACAAATTAAGTGCATCTTGTATAACATAGTTTTTTTTTTATTTCATAATGAGCCCATACATTATTTGACTTCCCAAATTAATTATTACACATTACTGCAGATTGGGAATCTCATGGGGAACAATACATATTAAACATGAAAATTGGCCATATATCCCACATCTGACATATACCAAAACACTTCATTAGAATGACCTCTTCTTAACCATTAACGGTTTCATATTGACATTTTACAGGTAGCTCGGTTGTGATCCGTTCCACCGCACTTCCTACAAATCCTTACTCGGCGCCCAGGGCACCGTGCTGCATAAACAAGCAAGACAAAACCAAACTTTACTAGTAGTTCATACCAGTTGACTTAACATCTAACAAAGATCATAACAGCTAACATTATAAATGAGCATCATATTACCGTGAATTCACCTCTTGACAAGATCTTTGACTTTTTCGGCCAGACCGGTGGTCGCCTTCTGTTCGGAGGTGCTAGTTGCAGCGACCCCAGAGTGTCTGGCTCAGGTGTAAGTGTCTTGTGGTCTCCTGTCGGGTTGATGCTCATGGAGTACACTGCTGCCCAAGTGTTTCTTGTGAACTCTTCACCCACCAGAGCATCCACCCTTCTATTCGAGTGTATCGCAGCAGCAACAACATATACACAAGGTATACAGATCATATCAAATTCAAGACATCTACATACCTTCTTCTCTAGGTCCACTCTGAAAGTGACTCCTTCCATACCCTGCACCTCGGACTCAGCTTTGCTGATATGTGATATGCTCAAATTATCCTTCGAGCTACTCCTTCAAATAAGAGGTTCGTAGCAGTATTTAGGGATCAAATCCATAGGGACTCAATATTTCATACAATATATTTTAGTTTCAGATCAAGCTGGATCAGTAATATAAAGAAAATAAGAAAGCAATAAAAAGATTGGTTTGTAAGTTATCAAGAAAGCGCTAGACTTAGAAAAATAAATTAGAAAATTTAAAACTGTAATAAATATATGCCAATTGTTTTAAGAAGAACGATTCTAGAACTCGATTTCAATAGTGTGCTATCTAACTCTCGCTACAATAAACAATCAGATGTCTAACTCTAATCAAACACCAACTCTTGTTGCGTATCTGATGAATCAAACAAGCAATATTCCACATTCGATATTTTCAACTAAAATCCTAAGCCAACTCTCGCTGTGAATGAATATCTAGTTTATCATGATTAGATTCAGGTAGACTCTCATGCTATTCCAACTACTCTAGAAGCTAGTATTATAAACAATCATGGCGTAGAAATCTATAAATAACCCTAGCAATCCTATAATTATCAGTTTGACTTTAACTCATGAAATCCCTTAATCTAACAAGGGGATTACTCTGACATTAAAACAATAACACAAATCATACTCTGAATAATTAACATAGAGTGAATCAACATGAGTTATAAAAAAAATATGAAGGAGTTCTTCTCTTTTCTCCAATCTAAAAACAAAGCTTAACCGTCATTGATTGTTTTTCAATAGATAATATAGGTTAAAACACGCTAGAGACTTTTTTATAAATAAAGAAAACTTCTGGGAAAAACTGTAATTCTTGAAATTTAATCAAACCTCGTGGGGGACTGATAAGGATGGTCGTCGTTTGACACCCAGGTAGTGTCAGTTTACGCCCTTCATCAACTTGAATTATCGATAGCTTTTGCTAGCGCATCATACATACCACTCTTCAGTAAAACAAGCATAACATTCGATCTAGGATTCTGATTGACTTTAAACCGGTGGTATTGGAAAGCTAACTCAAATTTTTATCTTGTGTCAAAATATGAGCTCATTATCACTCTGGTCACTTCTCCTTCCTTTTTTAAACTTCTAGCACATCTATGAAGTTCTGCATCTCAAAAAGCTCCAAAACCTCAAAAAAACTCAAAATTCTCCAAAGTTGTCCAAAACGTACTTAAACCTAAAAATACCCTAAAGTAGGCTCAAAATGAATAATAAAGACTTTAAAAAGACCGATACCATAACTTAAAAGTGGTAAAATCCATGGTATATCAACTCCTCTAGACTTATTATTTGCTTCTACTCAAGCAAAACATAGAACAAACCTGTGGAAGAGGTATGAAAACGTAGGGACTCAACAAATCTTTAGAATTACTACCATTACCTCTATAGTGTTGCAAGCCACATCAAATCAATGTCAACTTTAGAGGCACTTCCATGTACTTAGCCTTAGCTTAGCAACCTGACCATCCAACCCACATCTCACTAAACACCGTCTGACATACCCCTATACTGACCTCATTTTGTAATAAATGTGTAGGGTTTATCATGGGAGTATCGATCACTAGACACATAAACTCTTACCCCAACATGCATCTGAACAAACATGCAGTCTTCTCTGGTTCTTTTTTTCTCTCTCTCTTCACTGAATCTTTTTCCCTTCTTTTCTCTTTTTATTTTATTTTTCTTCTATTTTCCAACTCTGCAAATTGTAGGTGAATAATGAGATCATAGGAAATGTTTCTACCCCTCTCTTGCTGCTTTGTGTGATCATTCCTTTGAATTAAAATAGGGTGGTCGTATGAAATTTTCCTACCCCTATGCATCTCAGGAAATCATCTCAATCTTTTCTTTCTTTTTCTAGATGCCGAAGAGAGGTTGAGAAGGGAACAAGAAACACACATACTTTTACTTTTCAGACCCACATGAGGAATCTGATCTAGTGTATACCAAGCCCCAAGCCAAGCGATTTTGTTTCCTTCAGACATTCTCAGAAAGCGTGGATGTTACTGGCATGTCGATCAACTTTGTTGTTTTCATTTAGTACACCCTGCAGTCAGAAAATAAATGAATGATGCTAGAGAGTGATTAGGTAGTTAGTTTCGAGAAAAAAATCATCGTCCCTAACTGAATCAATTTTGACTCAGGAAAACGACATAACTGGCACTCAAAACAAAACATAATATCAGTAGACAACTCCCTCAGACTTAAACAACACTGTTCCTAGTGTTATTCAGCCTCAGATTGGTAAAGGAAATAAAGAAAAGCTATAAAATTTGAATAAGAAGAATTGAGTCATACATATGTCTGTGATGAGCGTTGATCGATGTTGATCAGGTGTCACTCAATGATTTATTGAAAGTTCATCGACCGACGCTTGCAAGCCATTGGTCGATGCTAGTGATCAACTCATATTCCTCATATTTTTTTTTGATGAACAGTTTTGCTCGACACTGCTACAATGTCGTTGGATGCTACTATAGTGTCGTTCAAGTTCATCATTTTTTTAATTAAAAAGCTATCTAACAGTAGGTTGCCACCCACTCAGTGCTTTCTTATATTCATTAGCTTGACATTTAAAGTTCAAATTCAGTCCGGATGATATTGGGAACTTACTCCAAACAACTCCCAACATCCAACAGCTTCAGCTTACGAACACTGCCCATGAAAGATTACATAGAAGCCTCTCCTTTGTATATCATCTCAGAAGTGAATAATGCTCGAACTTTAGCAAATGGTTGTGAGAAACCTCTGCTGCACACTTTGTACTCTATAACATTTTATGAGAAGCTCTTAAGAACCAGTGTCAACTGAGGATCACCGTTGGTCTTTTTGCTCTTCTTCTTTTTCCTTTCCCTCTTTCCCCCAGACTTAGGCATTTCTGTCTTAGATTGTTCTGAAAGTCAGAGGGTCTCAACCAACGCTAGGAGGGTGTTGATCGACGCTGAATGTGCTTCTGCAGTCTCTCGACACGAATCTGTTGTAGGTGCTGGATCTTCAGACAGCTTTGTGCAGGAAAAAGCTCCTCGTTTTTGTTCTTCTTGGCAAGATCGTAGAAGACAATTTTATCAACATTAGTC
Organism: Sinapis alba; assembly: GCA_012274485.2. Lineage (NCBI taxonomy): Eukaryota > Viridiplantae > Streptophyta > Magnoliopsida > Brassicales > Brassicaceae > Sinapis > Sinapis alba. Next base: position 385,373 of record MU105768.1, read on the forward strand.
AGACACATCTTATTCTTTTGTAGATCACAAATTGCCCCTACTGTTGCCATGAAGGTTCTTCCAAAGAGAATAGAAGATTTCCAGCCTGATTTGATATCCACAACATGAAAGTACACATGGACAATGCATTCCCATACCTCTGCTTCTGCATTCTTGATCATGCCAGCTGAGTTTGTCTTGGAGTTATCCACGAAGGTGAAACTTGTTTTTGAGAAATGTGTACCTTTAATCCTACCAGTTCAGCTGGGTCTTTGGCCATGATGCTGACCGCTGATCCAGTATCGCAGAGGGCGTACAGAAATCGTAATCCTTTATACAATAGTGAATCACAAACTTCCCATGATTTTTTTTCTTCTTTAATGTCTTCTTGGGTTCACAACTAAATATTTGAAACATCATCTCAATGTCCTAATTTGTCTCCTTCCTCTCCTTGAAAAGCATACCAAGCTTGTATTGATGATAAGCATCCCGAAAGACATGTCTTTTTGAGTCTTCTTCACTCTCTTGTGAAATCCATCAAGTTCAGCTTTGTTGGCCTCTCTCCTGAGGTATTTGGGAACATAAGACTTCCCAGATTTCACTCTCTTTCCTGCTGGGATTCTTTCCTTTTTGTCTGTTGATCCATGATAGGCTCAGTATGTATTATGGTAGATGGCATCGAGCGACAATTTGGATGAGTTGTTCAATGCTTGCTTCAAGCATGGTTGTGTCTTTAGAATAGAGTCAACCAATGCTCATTGTGTGTCGTTCATTATGTGTCGTTCGGTGCCGTCAGCTGGTGTTGACTGCTTAGGTGCTGGTGTCGCATGACACCAATAACTACTTCTGAATGACATGAAGCCTTCTACCTGAAAATGAACTTCTTCCAGCTTCTCATGCTTGGACACTTCCCAGAATTCATCATCTATGATGGCATTGACCTGGTGCCTCTTGCTTGCATCATCTTTTTATTTAATCAAAGTCTCTTGCTTCTTCACATCTTTTGCACTCTGAAGAACCTTAGTGCCTAGTTTTGATGTGCTCAAATTACCCTAGAGCAACTCTCTCAAATAAAAGATTGATTGCAATACTTAGGGATCATATCCACAAAGACTCGATATTTCACACAATATACTTTGGCTTCGGATAAAGCTAGGTTAAATAATAGAAAATCAGTAAATCACAAAGTAGATTAAAGTAGTAAATAATAAGAGTTGTGAAATAGATGGAAGAAGAGTGCTAGACTTAAGGTTTCATTTAGGTTATCAGAACTCAAATCTATATATGCTAAGGGTTTGATCCTAGAACTCGAATTCAATAGTAAGATATCCAGCTCTCACTCCGAGTCTAATCAGATGACTAAGTCATATGTTCCAGATCTTGCATGCGAACAAGGAATGAGTCTTGATCGATACTATAAAGTGTTGATTGATAATTCCTTAGGAAAGTACTAAAGTCTTAATCGATATGTTCACTAGATTAATTAAACCAACTCTCATATGCGCCTAACAACCTAGCTCAACAAAATTATTATCAGAAGCTTAACCTATTCTCGTAGTTGTCAAAAATCCTAAGTTCAGGGTTCTAGTTACCTACTCTAGAACACAACCAGTTAGACCAATTATGTGAAGGATCCTAATAAATCAGCCTAACAATTCTATATTTTAGAACTTCATCAAAATCCTAGATAATCCCTAAGTCTAACAAGGGATCTACTCAAACATGATAGATAAAGACATAATCACATAAATAATATATATGTTATAATAAATCAATGGAGTTTCAAAAGGACTCTAAAGAAGTTCCTCTTTTCTCTTCAACCCTAAAACTAAGAATAAAAAAAAGTGTAGCCGTCAACAATGGCTTAGAAAACACATATATATAGGATTACAATTATGGGAAGCTTTGGGAAAAGTTACAATTATTGAAACTTCATTAAAATACGTTGGTTTGCTGATTTGGAGGAGTGTCAATCGTCACCTAAGGTGGGATTGATCGACAGTCGTTGATTCTTGGCTGCTTCCTCTCGTGAGTCACACGGACCACTCTTCAGTAAAACAATCATAACTTTATCTAGAATCCTGATTGACCTCTCAACAGTGGTATTGGAAAGCTAACTCAAATCTCTATCTTGTGACAAAATATGGGCTCAATCGCACTATGGGAAGGCTTCAGAGCTAACTTTTGATGCATCTGCATAGTTCTACACCTCAAAAAGCTCCAAAATCTCCAAATATGCCCAAAACGTATCTAAACCAGAAAAGAATCTAAAACATATTCAAAACACATATAATATGCTCTATAAAGGACTTATACGATGGTTTACAAGTGGTAAAAACCATGGTATATCAACTCCCCCATACTTATCATTTGATTGCCCTCAAGCAAAACATAGAATATTCATGTGAAAGAGGTTTGAAAACAGCACGGAATCACACAGTTTTTTAAACTACTACCTTCACATCTGCAATGTTGCAAGCCACATCAGATTAGTACAAACTTAGAAACTTCCATGTATTTAGCCTCAGCTTAACAACTAAACCATCTAGCCCACAGCTTTACTGATGCCGCCTAACATACCCCTCTACTGACCTCATTTCTGCAAATAAATGTGTAGAATAAATATTGGGAGTATCAATCACTGATTATATTGACTCTTACCCCATCAAGTATATGGACCACATGTATTCTTTTCTGATACATTTCCTCTCTCTTTTTTGAATCTTTTTCTCTCTTTTTTTTTTCTCTTTTTTTGCAAAGTGTAGGCGAATAATAAGATCATAGGAATTTTTTCTACTCCTCGCTTCCAGCTTTGTGTGATCATTCCATTGATGTAGAATAATGGGGTTGCTGAAAATTTTAGTATCCCTCTAATTCTTAAGAAATCATCTCATTCTTTTCTTTCTTAGATGCCAAAGAGAGGTGAGAAAGGAAACAAAAAGACACAGACTTTTACCTTCCAGACTTGCAGGAGGAATCCGATCCAAATGTATACCAAGCCTCAAAGCAAGCAAGTTAAGTTGATTAAGGTTGGAAGACAATTTTGGTTCCTTCAGACATTCTCAACAAACATGGATGTTACTGGAAAGTTGATCAACTTTGGTGTTTCAATTCAGTACACCATGCAGTCAATAACCTCAAACAATGGTGCTAGAGAGTGGTCATATAGTAAGTACAATTGAAAAAGTTCATCCTTGCCTTTTTGACTCCTTTTTGACTCTATAAAACTCAATAAAAAAATAAAAACTAACCCTCAAAATAAAATACAGCATCAATAACTACCTCCAAAGACTTAAACAACATTGTCCCCAGTGCTATGCAGTCTGAGATTGGTGAAAGAAGTAAGTTTAAACTGAAAATTTAACAAGGAAAAACGAGTCTTACAGTCGCTTGATAAGAGTGTCGATCGACACAGTTAAGTGGTAATCAATACATGTGATGTATTGTCGACCAACATCAGCCGGTATGTCGTTCAATGCTGGTGCAGAACTCGTCTTCCTCAAAACTCTTTTTTCTCCAATGAATAGTGTTGCTTGACGCTGCCATATTGTTGTTCGACACTGCTTCAGCGTAGTCATTGTTCATCAATTGAAGTACTTAGAGATTGTATCGACAGAGACTCGATATTTCACACATTAGAATTTATCTTCAAATTAAGCTAGGTTAAATTATAGAAAAGCAGTAAATCAAGTAGTAGATTAAAAGCAGTGAATAATAAGAGTTGTGAAACAGATGGAAGAAAGGTGCTAGACTTAGGGTTGCATTTAGGTTATCAGAACTTAAATCTATAGATGTTAAGGGTTTTATCCTAGAACTCAATTTTAATATTAAGATATTCAGTTATCAATGCGAGTCTAATCAGATAACTAAGTCTTATGTTCCATCTCTCGCATGCGCCTAACAACCTAGCTCAACATATATATTATCAGGAGTTTAAGCTACTCTCGTAGTTGTCAATAATCCTAAGTTCAGAGTTCTAGTTTGCTACTCTAGAACACAAGCAGTTATACCAATTCTGTGAAAGATCCTAATAAATCATCTTAGCAATTATATATTTAGAAGTTCATCAAAATCCTAAAAAATCTCTAAGTCTAATAGGGAATCTACTCAGACATGATATATGAAGACATAACCACATAAAGAATAGACATGTTATAATAAACCAATAAAAAAACCAATGGATTTCCAAGAAGACTCTGAAGGAGTTCCTCTCTTCTCTCCAACCCTAAAACAAAGAATAGAAGAAAGTGTATATGTCAATAATGGCACAGAAACACACATATATATAGGGTTAGGTCACGTATTGGGGTCTTCTGTAAATATGGAAAGCTCTAGGGAAAGTTAAAATTATTGAAACTTCATTAAAATACATCTGTTTTTTGATTTGGAGGAGTATCGATCGTCACCCAAGGTGGTTTTGGTCGACACTTGTTGATTCATGACTGCTTCCTCTCTCGAGTCAGACGAATAACTCTTCAGTAAAACAATCATAACTTTTAATTTATGATCTTGATTGACCTTAGAACAGTGGAATTGGAAGTCTAATTCAAAGCTCTATCTTATGTCAAAATATGGGCTCAATCGCACTGTGGAAAGGCTTCAAAAAGCTATAGAATTTCTAAAGTTTCCCAAAATGTACCTGAACCTGAAAAAACTCTAAAACTGACTCCAAACACATATAATGGACTCTATAAAGGGCTTATACTATGGTCTAAAAATGATAAAAACTATGGTATATCAAGCTTCTTCACATATCTTTTGACAATCAAATTAATCTGAGACACAGCTGCAGGCAAAGGATCTTCTATAATCACAGTGGAGGAAACTAGATACACGTTTTTGTTTGCTGGGATAGGAAATTCAACTTCCAAAATAGCGCAAGGAATCAGAAATTTCCTAGGGTTTGGTGGCCTTGTGAGTTTCCTGACCTCTATGGCTTGTTTTCTAGCATCACCATACAATGCTTTGAGCTCCACCATAGTCTCTTTAGAGTTCTCGAAGAACTGAAAGAAGCAATTTTTTCATAAGCCAAACCAATTTGCATAAGGATACGAGAAAGAACTTCGTATATTTCATCCTGGAGAAAGAATAAAAGAAATTTCTATCCCATCATGAAAATATCGAAAAAACTTTCTTGCGGAATTTTTGCGATAATGGACGAGTTTTAGGAAACAAACTTCTATCAAAAAGAAATCAGAAAGTTTCCACGAAAAAGATTATAATATAATCTATGAGATAATCTTCCGTAAACATTTTTTCAGAAAACATTTACGAAAAAGCTTTCGTAAAATAAACAAAACAATTTGTAAAAGATTCAAAGAAGCAAGTTCTCGAGAAAGATTACTCGATCTATAAACAACGGCTCCCGAGATTACAAAAAATACAAGAACTCATTATTTCCTAACTTCTCATCGTCTAGACGCTCTCTATCCTCGATAATGTCTCATCAAGACAGAACCAACCGAGCACCATATTCCCTCTTCCCGCCCTAGGGCGGGGACACCGCCTTAGGGTGGGGACAACACCCATCTTCCTCCCCTTATTAGGGCAGGCACGATCCAAGCAGTCCCCCATGCCCTAGGGTGGGCATGATCGACAAGACATCTTCCCCTCCCTAGGGAGGGAACTATCCTCAATCCATCCTCCCAGCCTTAGGGCATGATCGGATCCATCCTCCCCGCCTTAGGGTGGGAAAGATCATTGATCCATCCTCCCTGCCCTAAGTTGGGCAACATCCAAGCCATCCTCCCCGCCCTAAGTCGGGCATGATAGTCGAGACATCCTCCCCGCCGTAAGGTGGGCACGATCATCGATCCATCCTCCCCGCCCTAGGGCGAGCATGATCGTCGAGCCATCCTCCCTTCCTTAGGGTGGGCACGATCGTTGAGACATCCTCCTGCCCTAGGGTGGGCAAGATCGTCGATCCATCCTCCCCACCCTAGGGTGGGAACAGATTCGATCCATCCTCTTCGCCCTAGGGCAGGCACGATCCAAAAAAAAATTCCCCGCCCTAGGGCGAGAAAGACCCAAGGCCAAGCCTCCATGCCCTAGGGCGGGGATGATTCACGGTTGGGTCTCTCCGCCCTAGGGCAGGCATGATCCATTGTGCTCGCTTCCCCGTCTTAGGGTCGGTACGACACTAACCCTCGTCGTCTATACCAAATAGATCCTTGTTTTGTCTTGATTGGATTTATCATTGAAATTTTACAATAAATACCGTGAAGACTTGTTTTTTGTGAAATTTCAAAATTAATTGTATAAAACTGTAACGGTTAACTTAACATCATTGTTATCTTGACTATATGATTAATTTCAATTGCCTCAGGAAACTGACAATACGAGAACCAGCATCATACGAAAGGCGATTTCTCCAAAACGCTTAAGTAGAAAAAATGGCCTGAGAAAGTCCAAAATGCGGCAAAAACCCACTTGAAACTCTAGGCGAGAATGAGACCAACTACTATTACGGTTGACTTGATTTCCGCAGAAGATAAATGGAATGAAGATAAATGTTAAATTTCCGAGGACAAACATGAAGATCGAGAAGATAAGGAAAACTTCTGCAAAGAGATAAACTTAAATTTGGAAAGATGGGCGACCTTGGAGGCATATATAAGGAGAGCCAAGGTAAGGAGCACAAGGACGATTTTAGACTCTAGAACTCTCTGCACATAGAACCCTTAGGCTTTATTCTCGACAAGTTTGAGTTCTATGACTGGCACTCCATTACTAGATAAACTCGCCTAGGCAGTTTGATCACTTGTTCCGCTCTTTTATTTGAACTACATTCGGCTTGATCCTCGAAAGGGGAACGTAGGCAACCTTCTATAAGGCTCAGTCCGAAATCAACAAAACCTTTTTAAGTATCTTTTCTGTCTTATGTTATCGAGCTGCGACTCAACTAGGTTTAAGGTTTTAGTAGGCTAGAACTAGGGAATTCGTCCACAGCTCTTGTAGCCGAAGCTTTTATAATCTTTTGTAATGATCACATTGCTCTGATATGGCCTAATACTTACCACTATTGTGCCATGATATCAGTCCTATTTAGAGTCTATTATATGTGTTTGGAGTATGTTTTAGAGTATTTTCAGGTTCAGGTTCGTTCTGGAGAACTTTGGTGATTCTGGAGCTTTTAGAGATATAGAATTACGCAGATGCGTCAGATGTTTAGTTATGGATGGAGACCTTCCCTCGGTGCGATTGAGCGATTGAGATGATCTTTTTACATAAGATAAATCGCTCAAAGACTGATATTAATAAGCAAATTACTGTATCATTTAATCCTTAAATCATAAAGTCTTTAAAAAGAATTGATTAACCATACGAATTAAATCATTTTTTATTATATCCTAGAATTTTTGATAAAATAGACCAGTCATCCTATGGAGATTTTTTTGCTTAAATCCTATGGAGATTTCTCCTGATGCTGTCAGTCCTACGTTTTTCGGCTCTGAGATGGTCGTCGTTATGTTGGCCAGTGCCTCATCAATTTTCTCTAGATTGGACGATTCATAAATCGATAACTTTATTATGAAGTTACATTTTGTTCATTTGAGATTGTCAAAATTATTTACTTGTGTAGGTAATGTAAATTAAATTTTAATAATATGCTATTAAGCCTCCCAACCCAATAAACCATTTGAAAAAGTCATAATTTAAACCAAATTATAAAAACATGATCTAGAATCTACGTTTCTTTGTTAGAGTTAAAATCGAATTTGAAAAAATCTAAAATCCAAACTGACGATACAACATTCATACTCAAAATAAAATTATTATATTTTATTTAAACAGCTGTTGTTTATAATCCAATCATATTTAACCGTTATCCCAGCAACTGTAGGCAAAAATAGTTATTATGATTACAAGTTATATAAAATATTGGTAAATCGTAATCCCTGGTCATACTCGTATGGTGGGGACTTAAGTTCATCAACTGGATATACGCTACGTTCACGACTATGTTAATATGCATTATCCTTATCCAAAAACACAATATGCGTGCCACATGTACATATAATACAAAACAGTTGGATCCTGAAGCATGAAATATGAACCGTCCATTAATAAAAAAGAAATAGCAAAAAGTCAAAAACCACCAAAAGTTTCTGATCTTACGGTTAACTCTCAACTGTGATTTAACGTAATTAAAAAGTCTTAAAATCCCAAGGTTTATTCCTCCAACTAAGTCCCGATATTTGCTGTAACGATATGGAATGGAACTAGTTGTCAAACAAAGTTTTTTTCTTTAAAAAACAACCAACTCGCAACAAGAATTTGTTTAATTTACAAAATTCAAATGGTACCTAGGACTTATCGTTCATTCTCTCTGCCATCCATGATTCCCTGAGAGACCTTATTCCGTTTTACAGTTACTGTAAGTCTGCAAAAATTAAAAAAGGTTTAAAGTAATCAAAATAATGGCACGATCTCCCATTTGTTTTCATTCTACGTTTTCTATTTCCATTTCTGTTTAACTTTGTTTTTTAAAGTATTGTTCTTCTCTTTCGATTGTGGTTCTCACGCTCTCACGATAATTAATTCAACAATGGAATTACAATGTGAGTTGTTTTCTTCAATTTAGCCTTTGAGTTTTCTTCGCGCACAGACCTATTCATTTTTCTTTTTTTTCTTTGTACAAAATCCAGGTTTGTCCCAGCGCCTGCACTGACCACAATTGTCATTAGTATTGGTACTTATGATTAAGTGGTGTTCAATTTTTCAAAGTTTTTTTTCTCTGACATGAACAAAGATCATTAACTCTGTCTGGATTTGTGTTAAACGCATTTGTTTCTCACAATCATTTTCATTTATAGAAGCACATTGTCAAAGAGAAACGCTGAAGGCATATGAGTCTATAAACATATGTTCGAGGAAATTCATAAACAGATCCAATAAAAGGTTAAACATCTAATTCTTTTGGTTTGTTCGTCAGCGTTAATCTTAATATAAGAACCCTTCTCCTTATTGCTTTCAGGTAATCCATTTTATAGTTTTCTGAATCGCTTTTATCCGTCGATAGAATTTACATTATTGAAAGAAGGACTGTTTTTTAGAGTTTTTGAGTTTGTTTCCCTAAATAATAAATATACAAAAATATTTTCTCCAAAAAAAAAACAAATATACAAAAACCCGAAAGACTCGGATTGTTACTAGTGGTTTATGATAAACATGAACAGTTTTTGACTGTGTAAGCTTGACTTAGATCTAATCTCGTAACTTTTTTAACCATATCATTGTTTGTTATCATTGACTTACAACGTAAATCCCATTTTGTACCAATATTAACATGTGCGGTTTTGAGTGTGTCTCACTCTTCTCTCCTTTTTTGGTCTCAACTTGTCGTTATGTTACTTTTGATTCATCCATCCATTTTAAGTGTTTTACTAAAAACTTGTGGAATAATAATGAATTTCTCTATGATTTTCTTTGCAGAAGAAGTTTGAGATAAGACGATATTATTATTGGAGATGAATTTCAAAGAATCGATGAACGTTGTGCACAGCAGAATCCAACAACTTGAACCTGAAAATGCATCAAAAATCATCGGTTATCTCTTGATGCAAGACCATGGGGACCTTGACATGATCCGTCTCGCCTTCTGTCCAGATTCTGTGATGCATTCCATGATCAACTTCGTGAAATACGAATTAGCTAAAGATCCTCGTTACAACGGCCCTCCTTCTGATCACGTTCCTACTCTTAGTTTCGGAACATTCACTGGTTCATCTATCCAGCCTCCCTCAGTTTCGGTTTCTACTCCTCTGAGAACCGGTTACTGGGAGAACCCAACCGAGATTGATTCGTTGCATAACAATGTTCAGTTCTTGAACTTTGAGGATTCTTTGACGAGCCCTGATCAGTTCTCTAATGGCTTCTTCTCTCGAGATCATCAATGCTTGCCATTAAGAACGAGCAGGAGATCACCGAGTTTACCCGAGTTTCCAGTAAAAGTATGTCATTACTTCAACAAAGGATTCTGCAAACATGGCAACAACTGCAGGTACTTCCACGGGCAGATCATACCGGAGAGAGAGGGTATGTTTAATTCAAACAACTTAAGTGATGAAGAGCATGTTGTTTCTCCCGGATCACTTGAGAAACTAGAAGGAGAGATCATCGAACTGCTCAAATCGAGAAGAGGCGCTCCAATTTCCATTGCTTCACTGCCAATGATGTACTCTGAAAAATACGAGAGGACCCTTCAAGCTGAAGGATATCTCACAGAGTCACAAAGACATGGCAAGGCTGGCTATAGCCTCACCAAGCTTCTTGCTCGCTTGAACAACACCATCCGCCTCATCGACAGGTTAGTTAAATTGCTTCTTTTCAGGCCCATCTAAAGTTCTGATTCATTGCTATCTGAATTTTCAGGCCTCATGGACAGCACTCGGTCATATTAGCAGAAGATGTATCCAAGTTTGTGGAATACATGGGAGAGAGAAACGAACATGGAGCCATCCTTGCTGGTTCCAGGCAGATTTACTTGACCTTTCCAGCAGAGAGTAGTTTCACTGAACATGATGTATCAAACTACTTCTCCAAATTCGGACTTGTTGAAGATGTGAGGATTCCTTGTCAACAGAAGAGAATGTTTGGATTTGTAACATTTGTTTACACAGAAAGCGTCAAACTCATTCTTGCTAAAGGCAATCCTCATTTCATATGCGGGGCTCGTGTTCTCGTCAAGCCTTACCGGGAAAAATCACGCTCTAGTCGATACCTTGAAAACAACAAGCCTCTTCACAGGATGCGTTATGGCTCTCAATACACTGACAGAGACATGGAGATGAACACATGTTAGTACCTATTAAACTCAAATTATTTTGCGCTAATATTTGGTTTTCTAGTTTTGTTTAACTGTTTTTTCTTTGGTGTCTATTAAGTGCCACCACGAGTTAGAGAGAGCTCAAGACTAATGAGGAAGCAGTTTCTTGAGGAAAACGATCAATCAGTTTCGAAGTCTTTACCTACCAATTACTCTTATCTCGGCTTCTCCGATGACTTCAAGCCAACATCAGATGGTAAATATACTCTTACTTGCATTTCAGAAAATATGGATTCAATTGCCTGAAATTCTTAATTTACAGCTGAGCAAGAAGAACAAGCAGGACGGTTGAGCTATCTGCTGGACTATTTGAACACTGAAGAAAATGTCATGAACATAACCACAAACTACAAAGACACTGATCGGTATGCAATGAATAAGATTTTAACAAACACCCATTTAGACCTTTCCTCTTTATTTGATTGATCATGATGTTTTTTTCTCTTTGTTTAGGAGAATCCACTGTGATCCTTTGGACAACCAAGTGTTGAACCTACCAGATAGTCCTTTTTCTTCCCTTTCTGGGAAGGAGATTTCGACAGTTAACTAGAGATGAAGGGAGTACTATCTAACCAAAAGGGAGAAGAAGATAGCAACATAAAGGTTAGAGGACATTCTCAAATATCTAATAATCATCACTCGGCAAAAAGGGATTTTTTATAATCTTCTTGCACGGAAACCTTAGCATCATTAGCAATAACGCCAAAGAGAAAAAAAAGACGTGACAGACACACAACAAGCTGTTTTCTTTTACTACAACATGATCCTAGACATAAAGTACAGGGTTACATTAATAATCGAAATCTTGTTAAAGGTTTACTGATATGTTTTCATTTTCCTTTATCAACTTTATGATGCTGACAGATCATATCTCATTGTAACATATGACAATCGTTTTAGTTTTAAGAACCTAGGTTTAATAATGTATGCGGGTATAGTTTCTACAAGTTTTAACTAGAAATTACTGCCATCAATTAATATAGACTCTCGTCCATATAAGACCAATACAAATGGTTAGTTTGATTAAAGTAAAATACATGATTTTTCTTCCATTATCTGCAATTTCCATACGCAATTGGGAACTAAATTATGATTGAGACAACAAATACTGGTACAGTCAATAGGCTACACGCCTCGATTGAAATAAGAGAAAAACATGTTATACTATTTTAGACAACAAGTAAATTTTAAACTGATTATTGTAATTCAAGTAGTTTGTATTAATTGTATTACAACTAACGATGACGTAACATCTATATTTAGTTTATACATACGTGTAATCAACTCCGCTTTACAAGAAACTATGATAAGATATTCAGAATTGTTAACAAAAACTAAACTTGACCGTGTAATATAACTCATTAGATAAATGAAAACGATCAAGTCCTCCTTTTAAAAGTCAAACTTCAACTTTTGTAATAGTTTACTAGGTGTTTGTCCGCGAATTTGCAAGACAAATAATTCTAAAATTTTAAGATAACGTAATAATTTTTATACTATTGGCATAATATAGTTTTTATTTATGAAAATTGAACGTGTATATATTATTATATATTTTTAAAATAAACAGATTTTTTATATATTATACTTAAAAGTATAAATATAGTTTTCAAAATATTTTATTACATTTTATCAACAACTATAGTAAATAGTTAATATATGCTCTAATTAACTTTTTTTTACATTCTAATCAAATTTATATTTTAGGCAATTTTAGATATTTTTATTTCCAAATATCAGTCAAGTAATATTACATGACATTCATACATTGTAATAGTATTTGTTAAAATTAATAATACACAATTATAAAATAATATTTATTAACAATTGCTAAAATCACAAAACAATTTCTTAGGATAATATGGCTTGGAATTAAGGCTAAAAATTTTAATCAAACCAAACCAAAATTTCAGTTAGTTTGGTTAATTTGGTGAGGAGTTCAGTTCGACTTAGCATATTTTTGACAAAACTTTAGTTTTTGATTCAATTTGATTCGATAATCGATTAGTTTGATTTAAAAATATTTGTACACAAAATTTTAAACCTAACTAACCAAAATTTTGACCTGAAGTAGTAGAACTATCTGGAATTATTCAATATTTTAAATAAAATATTTTAGTTTATTTTTATAAAAATAGTATTTGAAAAAGAAAACAATCAAAATATTTTATTAAAGAAGTAAATATACACTTATAAGCTGGTAAAGAAATTGCTACGTTGTCTTTCAACAAAGTTTATAGCTCACAAAGCGGTTTTGAAGATAACTATAAATACAAATAAACTCAAGTTTGACAAACTTGTGGGTATGCTGAAGGTATAAGAGGTGGAGACAGACAATAGTTTGGTTTTTACATGAAGAAGTGCTTCGAGGAATATAACACTTGTGGTTGATGAAGATGATGACATATTTCAGACGATTGAAGATACAATGGGTATGGTGGCTAAAAATTTTGGTGAGATGATGAATAGTTCTGATGGGAGGATGCATCAACTTGTGAAGCAACATGTCCGTCAGGGAGTTGATCGCGACAGTGACAGAAAAAGAAAAAATCTTCAATGCTTTAAGTGTGAGGACTTTGGTTATATAAGGAGTGACTGCCCTGTAGCTTAACAAGTGGTTAAATCTCAAAAATAAGAATATGAGATCGCAACATGATCTGGTGCAGAGCTGTGAACATGATGTGTTTCAGAAACAAAGAGAGTTGATTGAAAAACTTGGTACTATAAAAGAAAAGAATGAGTCTCTTGAACAAAAGGTTAACAAGGTGAGGTAAGTTGTTACTGGTAAACAAGAGAGAGAAAGAATGTTCAAATATAATATTGTTGAGAATCGCAAGCTAATCAGGATGCTCAACAGTGATACCAAAGACTTGGATAAGATTCTTTCAATGGGACAACCAGCCAACGTGAATTAGGAACTAGGATAACAAAGAGCTGAGAATACTGAGGAAGTACATCATAAGGGACTGTCACATTTTGTGCGGGGAAACACATCAAAAAGTGAAGCCAAAAAAGTTTGTTAAAAAGTACGTCCACAGGTACAACAAAACGTACGGCAAGTTCTACATCTTGTAGCCGTGAGTAACAAGCCAAAAGTAATACATCAGTGCAACAACATGAAGGTCGGACAGGAGGTTCTAAAGCATGTTTGTGCGTCTCATACAAGGAAAGAGACTGATCAATATATCATCAATTGTATCAGGAGAAACAAGAAACAACATCTGATGTGATGTTGGTTATGTGGAAAGTTTGGACACAAGAAAATAATCTGTTTTGTTCGTGAGAAGAGCAAAAACATAGTTAAAATGATGAACAAGACATTCACTGCACCCAAGAGGATTGAAAATGTGTTGTTAGCCAAGCATGGCTTACTTGATGAGATCGAGAAAGAGACACTAGAAAAAAAAATGCAACTCCGTCAGAAGTGACTTTGAAGTAGATCAAAGAGCATCAAATCTAGAGCCAGGACATGAAGTTGTTCGTGGTACAAAGAGGAAAGAAATTAAAGTGCATCATGAAGACATGCATGGTGATCATCAGGAAATTGATGAGAAAATCATTCACTAGGTATAGATGAGGAGAGGTTCATGGTAAATAAGACGACACATGAAGAAAGTCATGTCTTCACCATAAATTAATCGGAAAGTAGATGAAAGATGCGTCAGATCATGATGCAGTACTTGTAATATATTCCGTTGTAGTATGAAATGTATCATAATTACACATGAAGAAACAAGCGGATATGTTTGTAAGTCTTGACATCTAAGAATTTGTTTTAGCTTAGTATGCAATCAAGCATGAGGGAGAATGGTGACGTTCTGGTCCAAAGAATGCATATCTTGTGAGGTAAAAAAGCATGGTGTGGTGCACATCTCGTGGGAGAAAAAAAAACATCTAGTGTGGAAGGTTCTAGGTGAGGAACATGGTTGTTGAACAAGAAGAATGTTGTGCTTAATCGGCACAAAAAGCTAATAGGGAGAAATTAAAAAGGTAAGCATGGCCTTGTAGATGTAAATAATTTGTTTTGAATAACTTATTAATGTAGTTGCTGATGCAGAAGACATGTAAAGTGGTGTAAACTATGTGAATGTGAGATGTTGAGCTTGAACCGTGTAGACTTGGATAGCAAATATGTATCTTGGAGAAAAAGAAACAAAAATAAACTTGGAGAGCAAGTTTATGACTTAGAAAAAAATATGTGTAATTCTAAAAAAAATTACATTTATTGTTATTGAAGATGTTTATATCCATGTTGTCTTGGACAAAGAATTTTAGAATTGTGAGGAATAACTATAAAATAACTGTTTACACATAGACACAAAAATTGATTTTATAGATAAAAAATTGTATCTCTGATTGACACTCTTCAACTTGCGTCACTTTGAGGCGGAATGTTGGAGTAAGGCTAATGAAAAGGAGGAAGCAGACGAAGATCAAGACGACCCTCCCACTACAGAAGTTGAAACAACACCCCCTTGGGTACCTTGAATCCCTACTTGTCAAATTGATGCTTCATGGATCTATAATGGCAGTGTCAGTGGCTTAGGGTGGAACCTTAAGGATCAAATGAGTTCTGAATTTTTTGGACTATGGGCGTGCGACAGGAGCCTTTCAACTTTCCATGCTGAGATGGAAGGTTTACTTTGGGCAGCTTCATGCATGAGAGACAGGAGGATCACTTCAATACGTTTCGAGACGGATTGCTCGGACCTAATGGACATGAATGAGAATTAGATAAACTGGCCAGCATTCACGGTGGAAATCGAAGCGTTCAAAAGATTACATGAAGACTTCGAGGATGTGATCCTGGTTCATATTCTCTGGAGTAAGAATGGTCGAGCAGATTCATTAGCAAAAGAGGCGAGAACCAGAGGTTTTATCTTTTCCCATATAGATCAGACACGGATAAATGAAAGTGCTCTTCGGAGAATCAGCTTGTCTGACCAACACTTGATCTAGACTAGATGAGTAGCTGACCAAAAAAAAAAAAACTTTTGGAACTGATATTGATATTTTTAAATAGACACTGAAGCATAGGACCAAGAAGAGATATAAATTGAATAATTTAAAAAATTTCAATAACAGGTGTTAGGAGGTTAATAGATTGTGTAAAGTTGCTTAAACAAATTTTGTAATAAAATATTTAAGACAATTTATAATAACTCAACAAAATGTGTGTTGTATTTATTATCTATAGTTTATCTTATGCATTACTTAATTGTTTGCATATTTGCACTTACAAATGGTAACAAGTTGAAATATATATATAAGGGTCAGAAGAAGAGGATCTGTATCTTAGTGACAACCTTCTCCTTTCTTATACTCTTCTGTAAAATCTAATCACCATTGTTAATGTCATCGAGCTCTTGCAAATGTTAGATATAGTGAATCTCTTGCAAATGTTAGATATAGTGAATTCAGATCTTGATCCTGAAAAGATATATACTTAAAAGTTTTGGGGAATTCTATAAGCTTTC
This sequence comes from Sinapis alba, assembly GCA_012274485.2. Lineage (NCBI taxonomy): Eukaryota > Viridiplantae > Streptophyta > Magnoliopsida > Brassicales > Brassicaceae > Sinapis > Sinapis alba. Next base: position 401,657 of record MU105768.1, read on the forward strand.
GTATGTGGATTCGCTTGCTCTCTTTTTGCTCGTGTGACGTTGGAGTCGCGATCCATTAACGTACGAGAATAGGAGAGAAACATAGAGTATTAGGGAGAGTAGAGAGAGTTAAAAAAAGAGTTAGATACGAGATTGTATCAAGATGGAGCACTTTTTCCGTCACTCACTATTATTTATTTTACTTGAATATTGAGGAATCAATGAAACTTACGGCACCATATCTTTGAAGCTTGTCAATTTTTCCTCGAATGTTTTTTGCCACTTTTAAGTTCGAGTTTAAAGCCTACAAATCAGACTAACGAAACATATTTTTCTTGCAAAACATCCAGAGATGATCCGAAGTTTTTGTTTATAAAGGACTCAAAAATTAGATGAACTAGAAAAAGAGTGCAAAAACGAAAGACGCAGGAGAGAACCATACAATATAAACGCATACTTTGTTTTCTTCTACTTTCTTTTACAGCCCAAGAAGGTGTGTAAGATTCATTTCATGTTTAGAGACTTAAACAAGGGAAGAAGAAGTAAAAATGAAATGCTCAGCGAATAGGAACTTTGATCCAGCCATTGGCAAAAGCAATGGCTAAGATGACGAATGGAGTTGACATACCAAAAATGATTATGTAAGGGAGAGGCGTCTTCATCGGATTCTCCCCTTCTCTTTCGCCAGCACTTTGCCAATACCTACGTATTAACGGAAAAAAATGGGCAAGTAATAGTAAATCACAAAACCTAACATGGTAAGAAGTTCCGGTTCGGATAAGGACACTAGCAGTGGTAAAACTAAGAATGTGTATGGTTCACAAGTAAACTCTTTCCCTAATAAACAGCAAAAGAGTCTACAATTCGCCAGGTTTTTTTAATTAAGTTACACTTTTCTTGTTTCTAGATATAACGTTTTCACAATTTGGTCATTGTGTGATAGAAAATTGCGAGGTGGATATGATAAGGTAAGTAAAAACTAACTGCTCTGGTTCTTCCTCTTTGGTTATGAACTTCTTCTTTTCTTTGGGTTTAACTTCTCCATCTCCTCCACCTTAAGCAAGATCAGGGATAAAGAAAGTCTTTCTCTTAATAAGAAAAGTTAGATAGGAAATTCCTGATTCAAAAGAGATATAAAGTACCTAATTTGGCGTGAAGCTTGAACTGTGAAAAGCCTGATGAAGACGGCGTACAGAGGAATTGAGGCAGAGCAAGTAACGATGAATATGAGGAAGATGATGAAGTTGTCGAATCATTGGCCTTGTGGCTAAAGGAAGAAGAGATGTGGAATCTGGCTGCCATTTCTATAACATGAATATGTTTTCGTTTGTTAATATTGAGTATATCATATTGTTTTCATTTCTTTTTAGCTATATCAGTTGGAAATACGTGGCATATGTGGTTCCACTGGATGACATTTGGTAAACATTGAGATACATAAATCTTATCTCTTATTTGTGTTCAGATGACAGATGTTTTGCAAGACGCTACATTCTTGAGAGGATCTGCAAATTAGGTATTTTAAAAAAAATCAAAACTAAAATATAATTTTATTTCTGATATATTTCTATAAACAAATGATCTTAACATATTGGAAATCAATAAAAAATCCATTTCATTAAAAGGTCCATCAAAATAAACAAATTGTGAATGTATACGTAAATATTTTTTTTTCTTTTTGTAAATAAAATAAAAAACTTGAGAAAGAAATGAATATATATTTTGTTTGAGAATTTATTTTTATATTTCTTGAACTAATAAATATTTTTAAAATTACTTCATTATTTTAAAAACTACTTTATTATTTTATTTCTATGAGGACTATTATATATTTTTAGATAATTAAAATTTAAAATACTGGAAAATATTTTTGTTTTAAAAATAAATTATTTTAGAATAATAATTTTTAATGTATTATATTTTTATCTGTTTCTCTAAGTAACCCACTAATAGAAAACAAGAAAAACCTTGAATCAAGAAACTAAAGAATAAATAAAATAGTAATTTTGTTAAAATATATTTACTGTGTAATATTAATTAACAAAATTTTAAAGTAAATTTTAAGTTTTTTTGTAAAAATAACTCAAACCAAAAAGTCAAATGCAAAAATAATTCATAATATTTAAAATTTTATTTTTGTTAATCACCTTAAAGTTTAGATTATTCACGAAAATGCTAATATTATATTTTTATTTTATTTTGAAAATGTTTATTTTACTCAATGATCTTTATATTTCTCATATATTTTTAACATTGTCACTATCATCAATACACCAAAAACCATGAACAATCAATTTCACCATCTAAATACACTTAAAATCAATATATATATCTTTATTTTTTTTTTCACACACAAATCATTTCTCTTTCATTTTCTCTCTTATTTCATCTCAATTTTTATTTCAAAATTTATAAGCTTATTAAAATTCTCCAAGTTTATGATTCTTGGTCAAGAACAAGTAGATAACTTTCATTAAGAAGTGATGTATGCTTGGAGAAGCTAAACATGAACTTCACTAGATCAAAAAAATATTTTTTATATTTTTTTGATCTATTCGCAAGATAAGACTTCTACAGAAGTTTTCTAGTCAATACATAAGTTAGTTTTGCAATTGACTTTTAGTGTATTTCTTAGAGATGATTTCTCTAGAACTTTTCCTGTATTTCTTTGTTAACAAAAAAAAACGAACAAACTTCCCTAAAAGTCTTTTCGGATAAACATGTTAGTTTTGCAATTGACTGAATGATGATAGAAATTTGAATTTATATAGAAGACTCTTGAGAAGGCTTCTCAACTGTTGATAGAAGTCTTTTCATCATTAGTCAAAGTTTGTGTAGGTTAGTTTTGCAATTGACAAATTAAAACTTAAAAGTTAGTTTAAAATTAGAAAACTTTCATGGAAGTCTTCCAAATTTATTCTATTATTCAGGTAAAATATTTGGTGATGAAAAAATATTTTCACATAAATTTTCTCAGAATAAAGTTAAATATGGTCAATTGTAAAAGTAACCTACGTAGACTTTTACTAAAGTGAAAAGACTTCATGTGAATGTAAAAAGAATTCTTTGGAAGTCTTCTCACAAAAAACTTTTAAAAAGACTTTTAAGAAAAAATCAAATATCTTCAAAACTTTAGTCAGTTGTAAAACTAATATATTTATTAAAGATAAATCTTCTATTTCCAGGAAATCTTCTCTAGAATTCTTCCTTTATAAATTATAAATACAAAAATAACCTAAATGGTAGACTTCTAACGAAAGACTATCGTGAAAGTCTTATATGTCAATGTTTAACAAATTTTCATTTTATCTAAAATTAAATTATTTTTTTATCATTTTCTTGTTAATTCATGTATAGTAGCTAATATTAGAATAATTGTGATAAATATGAGGTTACCAACATCCATGTTTATTAATATTTCTAGCTTATGAGTAAGAAGTCTTCTCTTAGAAGTCTTATGGGGGAAGTCTTATGTGAGGAAGTCTTCTACATTAGTTTTTGTAAAAGTACTTTAACTTCAAGATATATTTTTTTAACTTTCAAAAGTGTTAAGTAACTTCAAGAATAAGAAGTCATGTAGTTTAATGTGTCTCCTTAGATCACAAGATATATATTTTTTTTTATTTCACGAGACTTAACATTTTATTTTATTTTCATTTAAAATTTCAGTTTTCGCCTAAATTTTAATTTCTCACTTAAATTTTTTGCTATATTTTAATTTTCCGCTTTAAATTTAAATCTTCCAACAAATCTTTTAGTGAAAGTGTTATATGTTTGAAAAATCTTATTCTTTAGTTTTAGTAAATTTGACTAAATTTTTATGTTGTTGTATTTTGTTATTTGAAGTTGTATCAATAATTTCAATAATGTCAATTACTTTTCGCAAGATAATACTGTAGACATGAACTACTTACCAATTTTTTTTCCACTAACATCTCTTCAAATTTATAAAATATTTCATATTTAAAAAATACATATAAAAATCACAAAATATACTATAAACAAAACTATTACATATAGAGTTAGAGAACATTCCTCCAGAAATATAAGTTTGGATTCCACTTGACATGGGAGAACTATTGCTAGAAGGGCTGCTCGCCTTTATACGGCTTAATCAAATTCCTAATTCCATTCTCGCCTTTTGTAAGACTACATCAGAAGACTTCCGGAAAATCTTCTAATGCATTATATGTTAGAAGACTTCTCAAAAGTCTTCCAAAGTGTGACTCAGATCTGAAAAACTTGTATATCTAAAAATGTTTAAATGGCTTCAAAACCGAGAAACTGAGTGGAAGATGAGATAGATCTACCTTTATAGACACATAAACATATCCAAAATTTATAGATCTAATTTTAAAGAAGTGAAATATGAGACCATGTAATAAAAAACCTGCAAAAACAAGATAAATTAGTGAAAATGTTGGATTAAGCTTGAGATAGCTTGAGATAGTTTGAGATAGCTTGAGATACAAGCTACCTAATCATAATGTATTTTGGTTGTCTACTAGGATTAGGAAATATCTATTTGGTTAATGCACTAATGAGTTTAGGAGTCTTGTGATGCTATATAAGGAGATATCAACTTGTGATATAACTTATGAGTTTGAGAGATTGAAAGCTTAAAGTTTTTGAGAGAGTTTTCTTAAGAGAGATTAATAAGAATAGTAGTTCTATTTTGTGATCCTACAAACCAAAATTGTGTGTCTTGATTTCGTTTGGCTCTGATACCAAATATAGAAGGTGGAGGACTTTCATCGATACAATGCCTCATGCTCAACTCAACAAATTACACCGTATGGGCTACGAGGATGAAGGTTACTCTCAAAGTGCACAAGGTCTAGGAAGCAATAGAGGTGGAGACAAGAAACAGCGATAAGAATGATATGGATTTAGCATTTTTGTTTCAATCGATTCATGAAGCACTCATACCTCAAGTAGGAGAACTTGCCACATGATATGCCTTACGTATGTTTTAGAGTCTTTTGTATGCATTTGGAGTCTTTTTAGAACTTTTACATGTTCAAATACTCATTTGAGTAAATTGGTTATTTTGGAGCATTGATGGAAGCTTTGCTGAAAACATGAAGACAGAGTCGATATTTGAAGAAAGCATTGATTGATGAAACACTAGTGGCGTTGATCGACGGTGAGCCATCCGTGAGTTCAATGATGATTTAAGGAAATTATGAGTTTTACCAATATGTTCCAAGATTTGCACCGTAGGTCCATGGCCCCCTGTTAGGCTATTTATTAGGGTTTTCCATTGTTTTAGGGTAACAACCTATTATTCACTTTTAACGTAAGTTGAGAGGCAGACTTTCTACCTTGAGAGAGAGAGCTTAGGATTGGAGAGAGAGATCTGAACACCTTACCAGAGAAGATCTTCAACTTCCTTTGTTTTCTTACTCTATTTGTTTGCTGTTCATCTTATTTCTATTGAGTATTATTCAGACCATCATAATATTTCTTATGAATATGTCTGAGTAGTTCTATTGTTAGATTTAGGTTCTTCAAAGGTTGATTTATGCATTGCTAATATGAACTGTTGTTAGGAGATTTTAATCAGATCTTCATCTAGTTGTTCTTACTGCTAAGTCTAGGATTGATCTCCCTGAACTTAGATCTTAGGATTAATTGGTGCAGGCGAAAGTTTGATCTATTGCCTGAAACTGAACTAGAATGATCTAATTAACTAGTTACATATGAAAGTTGCCTTAGGAAATTAGAGAACATATCAACCCCATTCGCTAAAGCTTGCTAGAAGAAACATTGATCGACGTTTTGAAAGGTGCATCGATCGACATTCATAGAGAATCATTAATAATCAGGGGGCTGCAATCCCTGATGAAACTCACACAACTTTAACTAATGAGAAGGAACAAAAAATACAATTGCAAGACTACTTAGATCCTGGCAGAACCTATTCCAATAGATCATCAATCAAACTACTAGAAAACAAGATAAAAGGATCCAAGCTTAATCTCGATTTTCTTGTTATGGTACATAAAAACCCTTTCCATGAATCTCCCTCAGAACACCCACTTGATCACATCGATGAATTAGAAGACATGATGGAAGACGATTTCAATCGCTGCAAAAATTTCCCATTCTCTCTAGCAGGAGATGCCAAAAAATGGTTGGACCAATTACCAACTAGATCCCTAACCTGCTAGAAAAAATTATGAACGCTTTCAGTAATAACTTTTTCGATGAAGAACATCATTAGGATCTGAAAAGTAGGATTTCCACATTCCGCCAAGGTTCTAGAGAGCTTTTTGGAATGCATGGGGAAGATTGAGGGGATACCTACTTAAATGCCCACATCATGGCTACTCAGAACATCCTCTGATCAACACCTTTCACGAGGGTGTTAATCTTCGCTACCAAACTACGCTTGACATAGCTAGCGAAGGGAATTTCAAACCAAGAATCCCCGAAGACGCAATACGACTAATAGAGTGTGTAACGGCAAAAAGAGCTTTTGAGAAGATGGATGAAGAAAGAGAGTGTACAGACGAAACGAAATTGACCAAAATTAATAAAACCTTAGACTCACTTCACATCCTTTTGACAGAGCAAAACCCGTTCCAAATATTCGGAATAGGGGATAATTTTCCATCTAATCTTGAAGAACAAGTGGAATTCATAGGTGAGATGAACTTGCAGGATCAATATTCTGAATCAAGCGATAGCAGTTTTACTCGCAAGTATGATGCAACTGTCACACCACGGGGAGGAAAGGCAAAAGCTAGGTTAGATCAAACTTTTGCAGGAAAACAAAATATAACTGTTAATTCAAATAGAAAAATCGAGTTACTTTACTATGAGCTAATGAAGAAATTTGAAGCACTGAGTGAACATATTAAGAGATTAGAAAGTCAACTAGCTTAAAATGCGTTAGCAGTTAAGAGAGAAGAAAGATTTCTCCCAGGGAGGACTGACACTAATCCTAGACGTCAAGTCAGCGCTGTTACTTTAAGAAGCGGTAAACATCTCACTCTGAATGTGAAAGAAAGAATTACCTCAGAAAAATTTATGGAAATCGAGGAGACAAGGAAAAGAAAGTATCAACCAACTTTGCTTGATAATCCTGAATCTAGTTTGGAAGCCTCCTCTAAAAAGGGAGAGTCCAACCAAACAAACAAAGTAGCAGAACAACAACCCGACCTCGATGATAAAGAGGAAGAATCAGAGAATGATGAGGACATCAATCAACAAACAAAAGACAACGTCGAACGGCAATCCACAGTGATGCCATTAAAGGGTGTACAGAACCTTGGCTCCCTTCCCTCCTAATAAAACAAAAAAAAAGCACGAATTAGATAAAACCATTTGCAAGAAAGCTTTCGATAAAATCATCATCGAAATGCCGCTCAGTGACGCCATTGAAGTTTCCCCAACAATAAAGAAATATGTGAAAGACATGGTGTCACAAAGTTTCCCAACATCCGAACACAGTGTCAATCTCATGATGTATTCTGTTGCGATGTCCCTCGGGTTAACCCAATTTAAACCCACCTGATTACCTTGGTTCTTGCTGATAGATCTGTTGGAGTATCAGACGGAGTCCTAGAGGATATACCCATCAAGATCAATGAATGTCACATACCTACAGATTTTGTAGTATTAAAATACAAGCACGAACCCGAAGACCCCTTTATCTTAGGAAGACCATTCTTAGCCACTGTAGGTGCAATAATCGATGTTAAAGAAGGCCGCATATGTCTGAATATTGGCGGTCTGACAATGACTTTTGACATGGGGAAATTAATAAAACGCCCCTTAATTGATAATCAATATTTCTACATAGATCATATCTCTGAGCTCGCTGAAGAATCTTTCGCTGATATATGCTCAGACGCCTCCTTAGAAAAAGCCCTCACTGCTCCCGAAAGAAATATTTTAAGTATTGATAGTAGAGCAGATGAATCCAATCGATTAATGGACGCAAGTTAGGAAGTCATGAGTGTCAATGAAGAGGAAGACGATGAGTGCGCGATAAACATTGATCGATATCTGCAAAACACTGTCGACCGACAACCACTTGCACTAGACAGCTGGAGTTCCGAAAAAGTTCTGAAAGTCGAATTAAAATAACTACCAGCCGGACTCAAGTATGTTTTCCTCTATGATAACTCATATCATGTTATTGTTAACGCAAATCTGAGTAGTGGAGAACTCGCGCTGCTTCTAAACAAACTGCACAAGTACAAGAGAGCCCTCGGGTATTCCCTAGAGGACATTCCTTGCATCTCCCCAGATTTGGGCATGCACAGAATCAATTTAGAGGATGAATCCAAATCATCAATCAAACACCAAAAAAAGCTGAACCCAAACATGAAAGAAGTAGTTAAGAAAGAAATTATCAAGCTCCTAGATGCAGGAGTTACCTATCCAATTTCTGATAGTAATTGGGTGAGCCCTGTGCATGTTGTTCCAAAGAAAGGAGGTGTAACGGTAGTAAAAAAAAAATGATAAGGAACAACTCATTCCTATGAGGACTGTCAACGGACATCGTATGTGCATCGACTACATGAAACTGAATGATGCCACTAGGAAAGATCATTTTCTTTTACCATTCATAGATCAAATGTTAGATATTCCGGATTTTTCCAAAGAATGCCATTTGAGCTATTGAAGATTTTCCAAAGATGCATGATGTCATTGTTCACGGATATGATTGAAGATTTTTTGGAAGTCTTTATGGATGATTTTTCAGTCTATGGTTCTGATTTCAAAAATTGTCTCGGCAATCTATGCAAAGTATTATAGCTAGATGCAAAGAAAAGAACCTTGTCTTGAACTGGGAAAATACTATTTTATGGTTAATGACGTAATTGTCTTTGGACATAAAATATCTGCAGCCGGCATAGAAGTAGATTGTGCCAAAATAGAAGTAATGACTGGTCTGCCAGCACCCACGACTGTGAAAGACGTGGGAAGTTTTCTCAGGCATGCTGGATTCTACAGAAGACTCATAAAAGATTGTAGCAAAATTGCCAGGCAACTCACATCTCTTCTATGCAAAGAAGTTAAGTTTGACTTAACACCAGAATGCTTAAAATATTTTGAGGAAATTAAAACATCCTTGATAACCGCACCGGTTGTACAAGCTATGGACTGGAGTTTTCCTTTCGAAATAATGTGCGATGTGAGTGATTTCATGAAATTACATGATGTCTATTATGCCAGTCGAACTCTGAACGACGCACAAAAGAATTATGCAACAACGGAAAAAGAATTACTCGCAATTGTTTTTGCATTCAAAAAATTCTGTCAATACTTAGTTGGTTCAAAAGTATTTGTCCACACCGACCATGCCGCACTGAAATATTTAATGCAAAAGAAAGATGCAAAACCTAGGCTTTTGCGGTGGATCCTACTACTCTAAGAATTCGACATAGAAATAAAAGATGAGAAAAGAGTAGAAAACGGAGTCGCATATCACCTTTCCCGAATAAGAGTTGAGGATGACATACCTATTGACGGTTTCCTTCCAACAAAAATGTCAACCTACACTGATCATAGCTCGCCAACAAATAACTCAAACGACCATCAACCGACTCCTCCATAAACAAAATTACTGTTGACTTGGAAATTAATGTAGCTTGCAACACCTTGAACTCTGAGACAGATTCTCTCGGAGGTAGAAGTTTAAGTCGGGGGTGAACGCGCTAGATAGAAATATTACAGATAGACCCTGGTATGCTGATATAGTCAACTATATCGCTGCTGACGTAGAACCAGAAACATTTAAAGGATATACAAAGAAAAAGTTTCTGAGAGAAATCCAGAGATACTATTGGGATGAACCATACCTTTACAAACATTGCTCTCACGGGATATACAGACGCTGCATCACGGAAATCAAAGTTCCATATATTCTATTTCACTGCCATGGATATGATTATGCTGGACACTTCGCGACCCTTAAGACTGTATCAAAAATCCTACAAGCAGGTTTTTGATGGCCAACGATGTTTCGCGATGTTCACGCTTATATAGCACAATGCGATAGATGTCAACGAAGAAAAAAAATCAGCAAAAGACACTAAATGAAACATAATTTTATCCTAGAGGTAGAAGTCTTTGATTGATGGGGCATCAACTTCATGGGCCCTTTTTCCTCTTCATATGCAAACAAATACATCTTGGTAGTGGTCGACTATGTGTCTAAGTGGGTGGAATCTGTAGCTTCCCCAACAAACGATGCAGCTGTGGTCGTCAAATTCTTTAAAAGCACCATCTTTCCAAGATTTAGAGTTCCTCGAGTCGTTATAAGTGATGGTGGCACCCACTTTATAAAAAAAGTATTCGATAGATTGCTCAGAAAGCACGGAGTACACCGTCGAGTAGCCACACCCTACTATCCACAAACAAGTGGACAAGTGGAAGTTTCCAACCGCCAAATCAAAGAAATCTTAGAAAAAACTGTAGGAACCACGAGAAAAGATTGGTCTTAAAAATTAGATGATGCACACTGTAGGCCTACAGAACAGCATTCAAAACACCACTAGGGACTGCACCATTCCACTTACTCTACGAAAAAGCTTGTCACCTGCCGGTTAAGCTAGAGCACAAAGCAGCATGGGCAGTAAAGTTAACTAACTTTAGCATTAAACCACCTGCAGAAAGGAGATTTGTTCAGCTTAATGAATTAGATTTGGCATTAAACCAACTGACCATTGATTGGTGGTGAGTGTCAAGACACGAGCCTATTTAAGTCAACACTTAGCTGATTTTTGCCCAAAACACGAAAACCCTTTGAAAACACCGCCCCTCGAATTTTCCCTTGTTTCTTCACCAAATTCCGTGTTTCTTTCACCTAATCCACTCAATTTTCACTTCCTATTTTGTTTAGCTCGCTCAATCGATCATTCAGCAAGGTATAATCTCAAAAAAAAAAAATTAACTTTGGATAATTTTAGGGTTGATAATTGAGATGAGCTAGAACTTGGATTTAGGCACGATTTAGAATGATTTTCGTTGATGGAATGATAGATTAGATATTTTGGACCGATTAGAGTAACTATTATGCCTTGCAAATTCAAAATTTCATGTTTCGGTTTTTGAAGGTTCCCGAATGAAACGTTGATTGACGACAACACCATTATGTCAATCGACGGTTCGACCATATCATCGATCAATGTCGCAAATCGTTTGTCGATCGACATTGGTCATTGTTCCCTCGTTCTCGCTGACTTCTTGCTCTTTTGTTGTGAACTTTTTTTTGCATATGGACGAGATAATAATGAAGAGACGCTGCGACCACGCTGGGAGCTCTCGCAACCCACCACCAGCTGTTCACGTCCATGCCCCTTGGCCAAGGGAACGGGAAGGAGAGCCGATTGAGACATTCAAAGAATACGCTGATCCTCAAGCTGCATTCAGACACAGAGACTGCACCCACCGCATGATCACCAAGGAGAGGAATGATTACGACAGGCTGTTCTACAACGCGTGGCAGGACATCATCATTGAGCCCACACATTTCATCGATTGGGAGGTTGTGAGGCGACTGGGACTCGAGGGCGACCTTCGAGATATGATCAGAGAGTTGGGCCTTGGCCACATGGCCACCAGATCATATGACCTTTACCCTGACCTGGTCAGGCAGTTCATGGCTATGGTAAAGGTCTATTACACGCACGAGAGGGTGAGGAGGGACAGCGAGGGCACCTTGACCTTCTTCATCTAAGGCATCATATACATTCTCCCTCTCGCCACGCTCTACGATATCTACAGGTTCGAGAACCCGGTATACCCACGCTGTATCGTCCCCGCCTTTCTTGGGCAGTCTGATTTTTGGGGACTATTGGCTACAAGACACTCCAACTCAGGGACGGCCACCCAGACAGACATCCGTCACCCGACCCTATGCTACTTTGCTAGGTTACTTTCCAATACTCTGTTGTGCAAGATGGAGCCGAACAAGGTTTGGGTGCAGGAGCTCACACTACTCTACTATTCGGTTAGAGACCTGGTCGATTTTGGCGCCTTGCAGACCGGCGGATGACCAGATGCCCAACCTCGGGGCTATCATTGCCGGGCATTTGGTGAAGCTGAAGATGAAGCCATTCTAGGGATCGGGGACAAAGAGAGAGGCGGTCGGGAGCTTGCTTTCACCGATCTTCAGGCATCTCAGGATCCCTCTGGACCGGGCCACGGTCATCAAGAATAGGAGCTTTATGGAGGCAGCACATCTGACGAGCATGCAGTGGCTCAAGGAGGGATGTTTCTGGAGCTTTAGGGATGCTGCAGTCACACACCTGCTAGAGATGTCCCAGCGGACAGCCAAGGACTTTCAGGGGGAGCTCGACAGACTCGACTTCCACTCGAACCAGGTCCTCCTTCCCAACCCCGCCAACCGACCCCTCAGACATGCAGTACCCCGAGGAGCCCTAACTCACGCATGCCCAGACGGTCCTCTCCCTGACTTCCCAGCGATACCAGACATACCCATGCGCGATCATGGAGACTTCCAGCGCGTGGTGATAGACGCCCTTCACGCCATTTGGGCTAGGGTGTCGAGGTGTCGCTGTACGAGCAGAGGCAGCGTCAGAGCCAAATCACCATCAGCAGCCGGCCCGTCCCACCAGCCTGATGATGACAGCGACGAGGACACCGATGAGGATTAGTCCTCATTTTTCTATCTCTTACCTATTTTTACTTTAATGTTTCAGACTATTAGTACATATGTTTGTACTAATTTTATCTTTCTATGATTTGAGACTATTCATTTTCTGATTTTACGTGTGTTTGGATTGTCTAACAGAGCTAACCCTGCTGACAGATGACTCAATATGATGAGTTAGGCCCTATGACACGTTACTTCAGATACATAAATTTTTGATTTCAGCGTCATCGGTAAACGTCAAGGTCACGGCGTCGATTGATGTTTGAGACAGAAAGTTACAAAATTTCTTATTATTATTTAGTATCGATTTATAATTTATTTCTTAGCCAATCTTAGACCAAATAACATTGGGGATAGTGTTGTTTAAGTCTGGGAGAGGTAGTTATTGATATTGTGTTTGATTTTGTTGAGTTTATTTTTGAAATTTATTGAGTCAAGAAAGGGATTATGATCTTGCATAATTTAATTGCTACTTTATCCACTCTCTAGCATGATCTAGATTTATTGACTGCAAGATGTACTAGATAGAAACACCGCATCGTATCGCATAATGTTAACACCTACACCTGCTGAGAATGTCTGGAGAAACCAAAGCTGGCTTCCAACCTTAATCTACTTTACTTGCTTGTTTTGGGGTTTGGTATACACTGAATCGGAGTCCTCCTGCAAAAGTCTGGAAGGTGTTAGAGTCTGTAAATTTATTATTCTCCTTCACCTTTCTTCAGTATCCATAAATATAAAAGATTGAGATGATTTCCTAGAAGATGCAAAGGGGTAGGTAAATTACCTATGACTCTATTATTATAATTTAGAAGGGAATAATCACACATCGTTCGAAGCGAGGGGTAGGTAAATTACTGTGATCCCATTATTCGCCTACAAATTTGTCAAAAGAAAAGAAAAACGTTATGGAAAATCAATCAATAAAGATGAACAATATGGATTGTATCAGCATCACTGTTCATTAGCATTGAGATAATATGATTCAGAGAAGAGAGAAGAGTGAGGCAAAGAGTCAGAAAAGACTACATGTTGGTCCATAGACTTTCTTGGAATGATTCCATGTGTTTAGTGACTGATTCCTTTGGGTAATTTTAGTGACATCACTCTGGCTAAACAAATGTGGGAGGCTATCAAGACCAGGCACATAGGAGCTAAAGGCGCGAAGGAGGCTAGGCTTCAGACCTTAATGAGTGATTTCGATAGTTTAAGAATGAAAGATACCGAGAGCATTAACGATTTCAGACATAAACTATCAGAACTTGCATCAAAATCGGCAGCCCTTGGAGTCAATATCGAAGAAGTGAAACTAGTGAAAAAATTTCTTACGGGACTTCCTCGAAAGAAATGCATACACATAGTAGCCTCAGTTGAGCAAGTGATAGACCTTAACACTACAAGTTTTAATATATTATGGGACAACTAAAAGCATACGAGGAACGAATTGCGGATGAAGAAGAGGTGGTAGAAGATCAAGGAAAATTGATGTATGCAGATGGACAAACTAGTCAAACAAATTTTCTCTCACAAGAGAAATCAAATCGATCTTATGGAGAATAAGACAAGTGAGGCTACTATGTGGACACATACAAAGGTCGAGGTAGAGGCGCTCGTTATAATTACTACAAGGGAATAGGACGACGACCTTTTAATGGAGGACGAGATGCTTCAAGGATAACTTGCTATATGTGTGATAAAATCGGCCACTTTGTATCTCAATGTCCGGAACATCTACTAAAGTTCCATGAGGCTCAAGAGGATGACAACACCAAAACACAAGAGACTGATGAACTTATGATACATGAAGTAGTGTTCTTAAACTTGAAAAAATGTCTTGCCTGAGAAATACAAAACAAATACTAGAGGAAAACATATGGTATCTCGACAATGAAGCTAGCAATCATATGACCAGAGATATGAGGTATTTTTGGAGTATTGACAATACCATTACCAGAAAAGTACGGTTGGGGATGACTCCTGCATAGATATAAGAGGAAAAGGCACAATATCTTTCACAAATATGAATGGAGACTCGAGAAAATTGAATGACAGGTACTTTATACCTGATCTAAAGAGCAATATCATAGCTTAGGTCAAGCTACAGAAGCAGGATGTGATATTAGGATGAGAAGGGAAGAGTTGACTATGAATGATCAAACCATAAAGTTGCTTGTCAAGGCTAGAAGATCAAGAAACAGATTGTATGAAGTCCATATGAGAATAAAACCAACAGCATGTCTCCTAGCATCAACAGAGAACGAGTCAAGAAGTGCCTCACTTTCAACTTGGTCATATAAACTTTGATAACTTAAAGAATATGATGCAGAGGGAACTAGTGCTCGGCATCCCAAACATCAGCATCGAGAGAGAAGTCTGTGGCTCTTGTCTACTCGGTAAGCAGGCGAGAAAAGTGTTCCCTAAAGCTACTACATATCGAGCTAGTGAGACATTAGAACTACTACACGGAGATCTATGCGGACATATAAGTCCAAGTACTCCTGCAGGAAACAAATATATATACTTGTTGTGATTGATGATCATACAAGATATATGTGGAGTATCTTACTAAAAGAGAAGAGTGAAGCAATCGATAAGTGTAACAAACTAAGGAACACGGTGGAGCAAGAGATATGGAGGAAAATCATTACTTTCCGCACAGATAGAGGTGGAGAGTTGTGTCGAAAGAGTTCAATGATTATTGCAAAGGTATTGGGATAAGGAGACACCTTACTGCTCTATTTACACTCCAACATAATGGGGTGGTTGAACGGAGAAATCAAACCTTTTGTGGAGATGACGAGAAGTATTATGAAGCATATGCATATACCAAACTATATGTGGGGAGAGGCAACACGACACTCCACATATCTGTTGAACCGGGTAGCAACGATAGCACTAAAAGAAAGAATGTCATACGAATGATATCGATAGAAGAAGCCAAGGGTTGATCATATACGTGTCTTTGGGTATATAGCGTATGCAAAGATAAAAGGGATGCTACTAAAGAAACTAGATGATCAAACAAAGATGTTTGTGCACTTGGGAATGGAGCCGGGATCAAAGGCATACTGGATGTTCGATCCTCACACGCGAAGGATTGTGGTAAATCGAGATGTTGTTTTTGACGAAACCAAGAGCTGGAATTGGAAAGCAGACAAGACATACTCTTCCAACGAAAACTTTGTGGTTACACTTGGAGAATTTGGAAACCACTCCATAACCACTGAGTCAGAACAGATACATATTGAGCAAGAAACCGATACAAGTGATGCACAAAGCTCTTAGGTTGAAGACTCAGTACACGATGATGATGAGGCAGAGATCATTGAACCCGAACTATAGGGTCCAAGAAGATCTGAAAGAGTACATGTGAAGCCCGAATACCTCGATGACTATATATTACTGGCTGAAGAACTTGGAGAAGAGATACTATTGTATCTAAACAATGAGCCAAAGAATTTTAGTGAAGTTAAGGATTCAAAGGAGTGGACACGAGCATGTGTAGAAGATATAGAATCCATCAAAAAGAATGAAACATGGATTCTTGTTGACCTTCCGTATGAAGCAAAGCTAATAGGTTTAAAGTGGGTGTTCAAGATCAAACGCAACGCAGATGGAAGTATTAACAATTACAAATCTCGGTTAGTTGCAAAAGGATATGTGCAACCGCATGGAATTGATTATGACGAAGTATTCGCTCCTGTTGCGCGGATTGAAACGATAAGGCTCCTAGTGAATCTTGCTGCACCTTACGGGTGGGAAGTACATCATCTTGATGTAAAGACTGCATTCTTTCACGGAATACTCAAAGAGACAGTGTATGTTACACAGCCAGAGGGTTTTGAGAAAAAGGGAGAAGAACATAATGTTTATAAACTCAAGAAATCGTTGTATGAACTGAGACAAGCACCTAGATCTTGAAATAACAAGCTTAATCATATCCTCTGCGAGTTACAGTTCTCGAAGTGTTCAAAGGATCCCTATGTCTATCACAAGTATGTTAATGGTGATCTACTCGTGGTTGCTATGTACATAGATGATCTGTTTGTAACCAGAACTAACGCGTGGATCATACAAGAGCTTAAGAGCAACGTGGCAAGCAAGTTTGATATGAGCGACTTGGCAAAACTAACATACTATCTCGGTGTAGAGTTGGATAACCCTTAATCAGAAAAGTTATGCAACAAGGATACTGAAAGAAGATGGAATGGAAAAATGCAATCCCTGCCAAACGCCAATGGAACTTGGCCTTAAACTCTCAAAATCAGAAAGCGAGAAGGAGATAGATGCAAAAATATTTAGAAAGAACATTGGGTGCTTGCGTTATCTCATTCACACCAGACTAGACTTGTCGTTATGTTTAGGTGTACCAAGTTGGTATATTCAATCCCTAGAGAGTCGCATGGAGCTGCCATGAAGCAAGTCTTACAATACTTGGGAGGAAGTCTTACGTACGGGTTGTTGTTCGCGCGATCATCAATGGAGGTACCAAATCTTATTGGGTACGATGATAGTTTGCACAATGAAGATCCATATGATGGGAAGAGTACAACAAGCCATATATTCTACCTTGGAGATAGTCTGATATCGTGGTGTTCACAAAAACAAGATACGGTTGCTTTATCATCATGTGAAATTGAATTTTTGGCTGGGACAGAAGCTGTAAGACAAGGAATATGGCTTCAAGATGTGTTAAGACAAGTTATAAGGGATCCGTGTGAAAACATGGTGATAATTATTGACAATCAATCAACAATTGCATCGACGAGAAACCCGGTGTTCCATGGAAGAAGCAAACAAATACACAAGAGGTATCACTTTATAAGATAATGTGTGGAAAACGGGCGAGTAGAAGTAGAGCATGTTCCTGGAGATAAACATAAGATAGACATCTTAACGAAGGCTTAAGGAAAAATCAGATTCATAGAAATGAGAGACTATATCGGGATGATAGACTTGGTGACATCAAAGAGTTTCAAGCTTAAAGGGAAGAATGTTGGATTAAGCTTGAGATAGCTTGAGATAGCTTGAGATGCAAGCTACCTAGTCCTAATGTGTTTGGGTTGTCTAATAGGATTATGAAATATCTATTTGAGTTATGCCTAATGAGTTTAGGAATCTTTTGTTGTTATATAAGGAGATATCAACTTGTGATATAACTTATGAGTTTGAGAGATTGAGAGCTTAAGGTTTTTGAGAGAGTTTTCCTTAAGAGAGATTAATAAAAAGAGTAGTTCTTATTTGTGTGATCTTAAAAACTAAATTCGTGTGTCTTGATTTCTATAAAAAATATGAGACAAAAATGAGAAATTAATATAAAGTTTGGTTCTTTCAAGTTCAAAAGATTAGAGAGAGATTTGAGAGTTTTAGTTTGAGAAAAAGTAAGAGCTTTAAGCAACAAGAGGTTACCAAATGAAGAAAAATAGACATGGAAACTTACCAAAATGCTCGAATCTGTTATGAAAGAAAAGACATAAGAGACGACTTTGTCAGAACTATAAGTCTTCTAGTGTATTATATGTTAGAAGACTTCCCACAAGTCTTCCAACATGTGACTCATATATGAAAAACGGAATATCCAAAAATGTTCAAATGGCTTCAAAACATAGAAAATGAGTAGAAGATGAGATAGATTCACCTTTATAGAACACACAAAAATACATATCCAAAATTTATGGATCTACATTTGAAGAAGTGGAAGATGAGAACTATATAATAAAAAACTTGCAAAAACAAGATAAATTAGTAAGAAACACTTGAGACAAAAATGAGAAATTGATATAAAGTTTGATATTATCAGTTCAAAGAGATTAGAGAGAGGTTCACGAGTTTTAGAGTGGGACATATTACATTTTTGTAGCCATTTGAGGGGTAGAGAGAGAATGTCTATTTTTTTATATAGAGTGACAAAAATTTCCTTTTAGACTAAATATTTTCGATTCAAAAGACTTTTAGGGAAGTCCTCTATTGGAAGACTTTCTAAAAATCTTCTAAACCATATATATATTACTTGCCTAAAAGACTTCTTCTAGTGCATTATTTGTTAGACTTAAGTTACCTAAACCCTAAAATGAAATAACTAACTAAACATAAACAAACACCTTATTAAATTTAAAACTAATTTTAAAGTGTTTAATATACACAAAACTAAACACATATAGGTTAAATTTAATTTTTCAAAAAAGTTAAGATTTCAAAATCTAACCTATAACAAAAACAATACTATAACATATGTTACCAAACCCTAAACGAAAGAATATCATGACTCCATCTACATTCATTCATCTATGTTAAAAGCAATTCAATTTTACTAGATCTTAATTTATACCATTTATAAATATTTATAATTATATGATTTTAATTTTTCTCCCATAATTTTTTTAATAAGTTTTAAAATTATTTGTAAGATCTACTATATGAAAAGCCTTCTATGAAGTATTCTCACATAAAACTTACGAAACCACAAAAGACTTTTCGAAGTTATATTCGTAAAAATGCATATTGGTTTTCTGTTTGGTCATAAAGGAATAATTGTAATTTCACTAGTCACTTGAGTTACTTTTACATTTGATTAAAGTTGAGGTATACTTTTGCATTTAAAATCAATTTGAAGTCATTTTTTGGTAAATTACCCGTAAGTTTTCTTTTGTTTGTATAAACAGTTTGAACTAGACTTTTTAACTAATCCTAATAAAAACTAATTCTAATAAATTAATATTTAATTTGATAAGTTTTTGTTAAGAATTAAACAAGAAGCTCTATATTACCTGAACCAAATAAAAACACATACCAAAATGATCTCTGCAATACAGGCTACATCTCACTCTTATTGTTTCCATTATAGAAAGATAAAAGAAAATGACACTATATCAGGTTTTGTAAAGTATATAAGAGCTTCGAGAAAATTGTTTACCTTATTCGGTGATTTGTCAAGTCATTTGGAGATCTGTGGGCAGAAAAATTAAGTTTGTTGTTAATTTTTATAAACTTTTTGTATATTATATTACTTTTATTTATTTATAAATAAAATAGTATAAACACTTGCTCTGTAGTACGAATACATTTGCTTCCTATCAATCAATATTGCAGTACATCCTATAATTACTAAATTAATAATTACTAAATTGAAATGCTTGGAAGATAGAGAGTTATATAATCATGTGTAAATGAAGTAAGATGTTAGGTCATGTTTGTTTCATCATCGAGTTAGTTGGATGGAGATGATGTTATTGTTTGTTTAAGTATTAAAAGTACACTTCATCCGGATGAGTCATCCGGATGTCTTTCAAAAATTTAGGTTTAATCTTAAAAGCCAGTCAACTGGACCAAATCGAACCAGTTGACTGGACATGATTTTGTTTAAATATTAAAAAGTCGATTTTACCCTTAAAACAATTAAAATATTACAAACCTAATTACACAAAATTGAAAGCCTTTCTCGCCATCAAAAAACAAAACTCTGAAACTCCATGTAAAATGTTAGTCTTTAAAAAGAAGCCATTTCCTAATAAAGTGGTTAAATGAAATGCGTCATGGAAGATGCGTCATACTAACGAACTAACCTTGCTTAAATTAATTGTGAAGCAAATTAATTTATTTTGGTGTTCGATTGTCGTCATTTTCACCTTCTAGAATTACAATTTTTTTATTTGTTTTCGAATATTTACTTAAGTATCTCTGTGGTTGGTCTTTTTGGTGATTTGCTTGTGATTTTTAACAGATTTTTGAAATATGGTTGGATTTTTTTTTTTTTGTGGAGAATGGAGTTCAAAAGAATCTCTCTAGTGGGAGTTTAATGTTGATAAGAATAGGAATGCATCATTTATTTATCTAGAAGAAGATCTTCAGTATGAAGTTTTGATGAAGATGGTATCCAAAGATTTTCGTATTCAAGAAGGAGAAATAAGTTTGATTTATAGGATTTCGTTGGAGTTGAAAAATATTTTTAGTTTTTTTTCCGATCTCCATAGGAAATACTCGCCAACTCAAAAGTTTTATTGGCAAGATCAAAGCATTTGATGGTATTTGTCGGTTGTTAGTCAAAGTTTGTTGTTTTATATCAACTACATTATTCTCAATAGCTTTTCTATTTATATACTAAAACTTCCAAACATATTGAATCCTGCAGGTTATTACTGATTCAGCTAGCTGTAACAAGCAAACTAGTGATACATTTGCTTCTCCAGTTCCTTTGAATGCTATTCCATTTTTTATTCTACTGTGCAGAGAAAAAAAATAGGTACATCATTTCTATTTTTTTTTTTGTTTGTATGATTTTCTTATTTCTTAGACTATTCATGATAGGCTTACTAATTATGTACTGAACCTTTCAAAACAACTTAACTTTTGCAGGTTTTTACTGATTCGGCTAGCTGTAAGAATCAAACTAGTGATACATTTGCTTCTCCAGTTTTTTTGAATGCTAATCCAATTTTTGGTTCCACTGAGCAGAGAAAAAAAAGAGGTACATCGTTTCTAATATTTTTTTTTATTTGTGTTTGTATGATTTTCTTTCTTCTTAGACTATTCATGATAAGCTTCTTAATCATGTACTAATCCTTCCTAAACAACTTGAATTTTGCAGAATCTTCCTTGTCAAGGTGTCTATGTTGTTCTTCTTAATCCTATTCCGGATTTAAGTCATGTCCATATTGGACTTTCACTAACCATGAGAGGAGATGGTGCTACTGAGGTGAATAGCTATTTTAAGAGCAAGGGAGAGTTAATGTTTAAGATGAAGAAATGGGCTTTAGAGTGGAAGTTTGAGTATAAGACTGTTTGTTCTAACAAGTCAATAGTTGTATTGTAGTGTGTTTGTGACAATTGCTTGTGGAGGATGCGTGCTATCAAGCTAAGTTATTCATATTTTTTTTTGTTGTTAAACAGTATATGCATTATCATACATGTGATACAACACATAGGAATGCGAACCAAAGACAAGCATCTGCAAAGTTGTTGGGTTCTTTGATATGCAACAACTACGGAGAAAAAAAAGAAGGTGTCAAGCCTAAACAGATCATTGAACAAGTGAGCATACATCATGATATTCATATCAACTACAAACAAGCTTGGAGAGTGAGAGAAGAAGCTCATGTTTTTGTTAGATGGACTCCTGAAGATAGTTACTACAATCTGTCAAAGTGGTTGTGCAAAATCAAAGACAAAAACCTTGGATCTTTAACTTACCTAAAGAAGGATGCTAATGGAAAGTTCAAGTACGCATTCTTTGCTTTTGGTCCATCGATAAGAGGCTTCTCATTAATGAGGAGAGTTATTGCAGTAGATGGTACATTTATGAAGGAAAAATTCAAGGGGACGTTAGTGGCAGCTTGTGCTCAAGATGAGAGTTATCATCTATATCTCCTCGCCTTTGCAGTAGTTGACTAATAAACTGTTGAGTCTTGGACATGGTTCATTAGAGGTCTGAGTGAAGTGATCCCCGATACTTCTGATCTTGTGTTTGTATCAGACAGAGCTATTTATATTGCTTTAGCGCTTGAGAATATTTATCCCTTATCCCACCATGGAATTTGCAGGATTCATTTGCTCTCTAACATCACACCTAAATTCTTGAAGACTGGTTTGTTACCTACGGTAGAAAGTGCTACTAATGCCTACACATTTCATGAATTTAATTTTATCTTCAGTGACATAAATGATAAATGTCCTGAGTTGGCTAAGTACTTGGAGGATTCAGATTTTCGGAAGTGGGCAAGATGCTTTGCGCCTTCAAACATGTACAATATCATGACCACAAACATTGCAGAGTCCCTTAATTCTATGTTGAGGCTTCCTCGTGAGTTGCCACTAATTTCTCTCCTTGAGACTATTAGATTGACCCTAACAACTTGTTTTTTTTGAGCGACGTGAAGCTGCTGCAAAAAAATAAGCATCTAGTTACCCAAAATGTAGTAAAGAAGTTGGTATCCAGGTTTGGTGATGCAATGAAGCTTAATATTTACCAAGTTGATCAATGTGAGTTGAGGTAAAAGATGATACTATGAAGTATGTTGTTGATCTTGAGAAGAAGCAATGTATTTGCAATGTTTTTGATATTGACAAGATACCTTGTACTCATGCAATTGCTACTACTAAGCATTCTTAGAGAGATGAAAATCGTTATGTCGATGCTTTTCGCTCAACATAAACATGGGCTAAAGCTTATGTTGAAAGCATATACCCTGGTGGAGAGTTATCAACGTGTACCTATCCAGAGAATATTGATGAACTTTTTTGTCCACACCCAAAGACCAAAAAAGCAGTGGAAGGCCTCTTACAAAGAGGATGAGATCAGTTGGCGAGTTTGGCGTTCCCGGTTCTAAATCTCAGTCACACAAGTGTAGTA
Source organism: Sinapis alba (assembly GCA_012274485.2). Lineage (NCBI taxonomy): Eukaryota > Viridiplantae > Streptophyta > Magnoliopsida > Brassicales > Brassicaceae > Sinapis > Sinapis alba. Next base: position 424,618 of record MU105768.1, read on the forward strand.
GATGTGGCATAGGAGGACACAACAAGAACACATCCAATGGGGTGATAGGATAAATTTTGTGTGCCTATTCTATATGTGATTAGAAAACAAAAACAAAGAGTTTTCTTCCTATATTTTTCATTTGTCTTATAAAGATACTACAAAGATGTCCTATTATTTTTCATTTCACTTTTTTGTTGATGATTTAATTAACTATTTGATCATTTTCTAGATGTTGTTCATTTGATAGTTATGTGATATGCATCATCACCACATATACTTTTTGGATGGTTACATGATATAAAATATACCACATTTATATTTTATGTTCTGGAAACCCATCCTAACCACGCGATGTGCTTTCGAAGATTTTATATTTTACAGTTTACGCTTAAATAAATTTATTTGTGCGGTACTAGGAGATGATTCTCCTCAGCCTAGCGGCTAAGCCCCTACTCTTTACTACACTCGAAAAATACATGGCCCCCAGTTCAATTCCCCTGGGGTATTATATTTGGGGGTACTTATTTAAAATTTTGTTTTCTTTTTCATTTCAACGGGTTTTTAACGATTTACATGTTAATACGTGTCAGTTTTTTGGATGGTTGCATGATATGCACCAGACCACATTTATATTTCATGTTCTAGAAACCCATCCTAACAAACTGAAGTGTTTTCAAAGATTTTATATTTTACAGTTTAGGCTCAAATAAGTTTATTTGTGCAGTACTACAAATGATTATCCTCAGCCTAGCGGCTAAACCACTACTTGGAGGGTTTTTTTTTTAATTTTTGTTTTCTTTTTTATTTCAACGGTTTTTAATGATTTACATGTTAATATGTGTCATTTTTAGATGGTTACATGATATGTACACCACATTTATATTTTATGTTTTGGAAACTCATCCTAACCACACGAAGTGATTTTCAAGTTTTTATATTTTATAGTTTACACTTAAGTAAATTTATTTGTGCGGGACTACCAGATGATTCTCCTCAGCCTAGCGGCTAAACAACTACTCTTTATTACACTCGAGAAATACATGGTCCCAAGATCGATTACCCTAGGGTGTTATATTTGGGGGTATTTTTTTTATAAAAATTTGTTTTCTTTTTCATTACAAAGGTTTTTTAATGATTTACATGTTAATATGTGTCAATTTTTTTGGATGCTTATATGATATGCACCAGACCACAATTATATTTTATGTTCTGGAAACCCATCATAACCACGCGAAATGCTTTCCAAGATTTTATATTTTACAGTTTATGCTTAAAGTAATTTATTTGTTCGGTACTACCAGATGATTCTCCTCAGCCTAGCGGCTAAACCACTACTCTTTACTACACTCAAGAATTACATGGTTTCCGGTTCGATTCCTCTGGGGTGTTATATCTGTGGGTATTTTTTTTTTAAAAAAAATTGTTTTCTTTTTCATTTCAACGGGTTTTAATGGTTTACATGTTAATACATACCAATTTTTGGATAGTTACATGATATGCACCAGACCACCTTAATATTTTATGTTATTGAAATCCATCCTAACCATGCGAAGTGCTTTCCAAGATTTTATATATTATAGTTTACACTTAAATTAATTTATTTGTTCGGTACTACCAGATGATTCTCCTCAGCCTAGCAGCTAAACCACTACTCTTTACTACACTTGAGAAATACATGGCCCCCGGTTTGATTCCCTTGGGGTGTTATATCTGGGGGCATTTGTTTTAATTTTTTTTTCTTTTTCATTTCAACGGTTTTTAATGATTTATTTGTTAATATGTGTCATTTTTTGGATGGTTACATGATATACACCAGACCACATTTATATTTTATGTTCTAGAAACTCATCCTAACCATGTGAAGTGCTTTCCAAGAATTGATATCTTATAGTGTACGCTTAAATTAATTTATTTGTTCGGTACTACCAGATGTTTCTTCTCATCCTAACGGCTAAACCACTACTCTTTTCTACACTCGAGAAATACATGGTCCCCAGTTCAATTCCCCTGGGGTGTTATATATGGGGGTTGTTTTTTAATTTTTCTTTTCTTTTTCATTTCAATTGTTTTTGTTATAAGCAGCTATTCTGGAAACCCATCCAGAAATTTCAAAGTTCTTTACAACATTTGTAATATAAAATTAACTGCTAAATGCGCTTGTGTTTTAGCTTCTAACAATTGATACTCCTCAGCCTATTGGCTATACCCCCTCTCTTACGAAACTTTATATGCACTTTCCTTATCTCGCGTTCGATTCCCCTTGGAACCGAATTTGCTCTTTTCTTTTTTAATTGGATAAAATTATTGGATTATATTCCTTTATTTATATTAACAAAGTAATTGAAACACACTTCGCCTAGTGGCCACACTTTATTCTCCATTTCCCAGAGTTCTCAGGTTCCATTCCATGTAGATGTATTTTTGTTCCTGTTTTTTATCCAGTCCTTTATTCATTCCAATTAATCTTCCAACACGTCTTATAACTGTAACCGTAGAGTTTTCTTTTTCTTTTTTCGATAAAATGCGTAGTAACTGAAGAGTTGCTTCTGAATCGACATCAATATACTCCAAACGACATCAATAGATACTTCTTTTGATCTATAAATACAACACAAGATCTCAGTAAGCAAACATTTCTTTATTATCAATTGTTCTTGTTTCATCCTTTTGCAATCACAAAAAATAAGTTAGTTTTTCCTTATTCTCATACTATATGCAATTCATGTGTTCTACAATCTCAACTAGAAGATATTATTTTTTTGTTTATCTATTTTGTATTGTAAACTAACATCATCTTTTCGATATACATGCAGCATCAAGTGTCAAAGGATGACTCGAAAAGGATGATGAAGCGTCCTAGGGAGGATGACTATGATTCAAATGTTGCTGAAGCTTTTATTAAAGGGAAAAAGGAAACCACAGAGCATTACAGGTCGATTCTCCATATGGTAATGGAACAAAGGAAAACTGAATCTGCATGGAATAAGGCTTCAATCAAAGTAGAATATATTGCTTCCCAAATTGAGTTGCTTGAAGACATTATCAAGGCTGAAAACTTTGATTTTTTAGATGGTTACATGATATGTACACCACATTTATATTTTATGTTTTGGAAACCCATCCTAACCATAACCACGTAAAGTGCTTTCTAAGATTTTATATTTTACAGTTTACAATTGAATAAATTTATTTTTGCGGTACAACCAGATGATTCTCCTCATCCTAGCGGGTAAACCACTACTCTTTACTACACTCGAGAAATACATGGCCCCAGGTTCAATTCCCCTGGGGTGTTATGTTTGGAGGGTTTTTTTAAAAAAAATTTTGTTTTCTTTTTTATTTCAACGGTTTTTAATGATTTACATGTTAATATGTGTCATTTTTAGATGGTTACATGATATGTACACCACATTTATATTTTATGTTTTGGAAACTCATCCTAACCACACGAAGTGATTTTCAAGTTTTTATATTTTACAGTTTACACTTAAGTAAATTTATTTGTGCGGGACTACCAGATAATTCTCCTCAGTCTAGCGGCTAAACAACTACTCTTTATTACACTCGAGAAATACATGGCCCCATGATCGATTACCCTAGGGTGTTATATTTGGGGGTATTTTTTGTTTTTGTTTTCTTTTTCATTTCAACGGGTTTTTAATGATTTACATGTTAGTACGTGTAACTTTTTTGGATGGTTACATGATATGCACCATACCACATTTATATTTTATGTTCTGAAAACCCATCCTAACAACGCGAAGTGCTTTCCAGGATTTTATATTTTACAGTTTACGTTTAAATAAATTTATTTGTGTGGTACTACTAGATGTTTCTTCTCAGCCTAGAGGCTAAACCACTACTCTTTACTACACTCGAGAAATACATGGCGCCGGGATCGATTCCACTAGGATGTTATAATTGGGGGTATTTTTGTTTTCTTTTTCATTTCAACAGTTTTTAATGATTTACATGTTAATATGTGTCATATGTATGATGGTTACATCATTTGCACCAGACCCATTTATATTTTATTTAGATTTATTTTTGTTCCTGTTTTTATCCAGTCCTTTATTCATTCCAATTAATCTTCCAACACGTCTTATAACTGTAACCATAAAGTTTTTTTCTTTTTTTTGATAAAATGTGTAGTAACTGAAGAGTTGCTTCTGAATCGACATCAATACAGTCTAAACGACATCAATAGATACTTCTTGTGATCTATAAATACAACACAAGATCTCAGTAAGCAAACAGTTCTTTCTTATCAATTGTTCTTGTTTCATCCTTTTGCAATCTCGAAAAATGAGTTAGTTTTTCCTTATTCTCATATTATATGCAATTCATGTGTTCTGCAATCTCAACTAGAAGATATAACTTGTTTGTTTATCTATTTTTTTATTGTATACTAACATCTTTTTTTCGATATACATACAACATCAAGTGTCAATGGATGAATCGAAAAGGATGATGAAGCGTCCTAGGGAGGATGACTATGGATCAAATGCTGCTGAAGCTTTTATGAATGGGAAAAAGGAAACCGTGGAGCATTACAGGTCAAATCTCCATATGGTCCATGAACAAAGGAAAACTGAATCTGCATGGAATAAGGCTTCGATCAACGTAGAATCCATTGCTTCCCAAATTGAGTTTCTTGAAGACATTATCAAGGCTGAAAACTTTGATTTTTTAGATGGTTACATGATATGCACCAAACCACATTTATTTTTTATGTTCTGGAAACCCATCTTAACCACGCGAACTGCTTTCCAAGATTTTATATTTTACAGTTTACGCTTAAATAAATTTATTTGTTAAGTACTACCAGATGATTCTTCTCAGCCAAACGGCTAAACCACTACTTTGTAGTTCATTACAAAAATATTATGAACATTCCATACTTGTCCAACCAAACAAAGTTCAAAAACATAGTCTAAGTTAAACCGAAAATGAGTTTGATATGGTCACTTTCCGTAACGTTCCTTGAAATCTTTATCCATAAACTGGTTGAAGATCTCACAACACATCTTGCTCCGTAAGTCCATCGCATTGTCATCATTTATATAATCCCAATGACCTGCATTCTAGCATCTTGACAACAAAGAGACCACAGTTGAAAGAAAATTGTGTCTTTGGTAAACCTTTTGCCGTCTCAACTTGAAATGGAATGATATTCGCGTAATTAATCTCTTCACCAAGATGTTCCGACAAGATGGCAGGAATCAACGCTGAATACCAAAATTTATACCACTGATTTTTCTACGATAACTTGATAAATGAAAATAAATCAACCAAAAAGAGTTTTTACTTGCCAAATTATGGATTAGAGGAATGTCAACGTTGATATCTCCGTTTGGGAGACCACAATGAAACAGTGTGATTGTGTTGTTCATCAAGTGTATCTCTATCCCAATCCAGGTAGAGATATTTTTTTCACAAATTGCACTATAGATAACGTCAACATCTTCCATCCATATCTTATTTGGATGTATTTCACCTCTCACAACTTCTCTTACATACCTCAAGAAAAACTTTTTTCCCTCTCTGCGTGGCCTCTTGAGAGATTCATAACTTTACCCAACTGTTTCGAAGAATTGGACTGGTAGAAAGCAAGATTTTGGAAGACTTTTGTCATGGTACTAAGTAGCTTGCTCAATTCTCTTACAATTTAGCATCGCAAATGCAGCATCTATATGCTGCCAATGTGACAATTTAGTTAGAAGCGTCGTAGAAATTGCAAAAGCATGCACATTTAGTATACCTAAACTTAACCTTTTCATAAAGCATTATTACCAATCTGTAAGAGTCAAAACAAAGTTTCTAAATACAAAACTCAATCAAAACCGACAATGAAACGAACTTTTTCAAGAGTCAAAGAAGAATTTAAATATATTTTCAATTAATTACCTCTTCTTTGAGATCTTTTTCTGGATTGTCGATGTATTCAAAGAAATCTTTCTTTTTCACTTTCATTGATATAGAATGGCCTGTAGTTGATAAAAATAACAAGTATCAATTAAAACACTTATTAAAAATTAAGAATATTTATGCAAGGACAGAAACCTGCTTACACATAATGTATTCCCCATAACGTCATCCAATACTGAAGCCTTGTAAACCGAGGAAATTCAGGTGTCTGAAATGGAACAATTGGAATGATAACTTCAGGTGTTACAGGTAAAGGAGGGTTTCTAGGTCGTATTATGGGGCTTTCCTTTTTCTGTAAAAAAGGAAGACAATCTACTGGTTGACCAGTGGCTTTCCATTTCCTACCAACAACAGCCTTCCCCTTTAATTAAAAACAAAAACAAAGTTATATAATCTTGGAATGTCAAACAATCAGGAACAATTTATCTTTATTCATGATAGCCTTCCTAATATGATGTACAAACATTTCATACCTTTCTTACACGATCTTCTTGACTTGGCTTCACACTCTGTGTATGTGCTTCTTCAATCTGAAAAATAAAACCCATATATCAAACAATTGACGTCAATTTCAACTCAAGTTATCTACGACATATGTTTTACCTCTTTTGCCATCTTCCAAACACCATCTACCCATTCTCTATGGATGCATAAATCAGAAACGTTGAACTGAATGTGTTTAGTTGATTTTCTAAGATAGACATAATATGTGTCTTTAGTCAAAATGATTTTAACTATTCCACTGCACCAGCCATCATTGTGGTACGCCTCCACGTTATCCATCAGCTCAAAACATTTTGTCTCTCCAGGTCTTTGGTCATCAGGTGGTGGTTGAGGACGGATTATGTCACTGGACACCCTTTGTTGAACCCTCGTTTTGCTATTCTTTTGATCAAGAAACAGCGTGGAGTACTCAACTGTCACCATCTCAACCCCATCAACCAGATTTGTTTTCAATACATTTTCTGGATACCATTTTCGACAAGTAGTGTCACCTTCTGATGCAATCTCCACATTTGCACCGATCTCAAAGAGAGTTTCAACTCTACTTTCCACATTCTAAGTTTGAATAAGCTCTAAAGTATCCTGAAGTACGAACATATATATATATATATATATAATTATATATATACCAACAGTTTTCTTCCAACAATATATTGAACTTTAGTTTCAAAATTAAACTTACCTAATTGGCAAGAGTTTTATTTGCTTGATCTGGATTGGCTTCACCGTGTTTGGAAGCCGTCTCATGTAAAGGCATTGTGTCAGTCTTTGCAAGAACAAAAAAAATCAGGAAGGCAATCTTGAATATGTACAAACTCTTCCTAAATTGCTTGACAACTCAAAAAAACTAAAGAATAACGAGAATATATGTTGTCTATCAAATTCTGAGGAGAAATATGAGTCCAAGTTTTTGGATCAGACTATAAGACAAACGAAAACAATAAGAGATCACATATAGATAAACATTCAACTTTAATTTCCAAAAAAAAACTTACCTCATTGTGTAGAGTTTCATCTGAAGAAACTTTATGTCGTTTATCTAATTCTGATACACAAAATTTAATCTCCTTGTTGTCTTTTTCAATCAACGACAAACGAGCATTCATGATCCTAAAATTATCTTCCATCATCTTGTTGATTCTGTTCATCTTTGATATGACAGACTCCTCCTCATTTGATGAAGAAGCTTGACCCATCTCCACATTTCTAAACAATAAAGATCTTCTTCTTATTTCTTCATGAGCATCGTATAGGTCCACTGAGCTGTTTCTCCAATCACTAATTTTAAACCTATACCCTCTTTTGGATAAATCAGCCATGTCATCCAAATCTTGATTTGCTTCATCTTCCGTGGAAACATCAGCTTCAGTATCATGGGGAATAGGAAATAAAATACATGTGACCTTCAGCTAACCATAAAAAAGAACAAAAAGAAATGAATTAGTTTCTAAAAAGGAAACACAATATAAATAGAAACACAAACAGAATAATGTAAAAGCTTACATTTTATTTTTTTCAATCTCTAGAACCTCTTCCAGCGATGAAAAGCCTTTACAACAATGTACTTTTCACACAAGAAGACTGGTGTAGAAGGTTGAACCTCCAAAAAAGGAATGACCGTACTGAAGGGAAACAGTAGCAATGGAATCGGCTCTAGTATCCACAAATGGAAGGCTAGAGGAAATCCATGCAAATCATATTTTCTTTTTTTTCCAAGTTCTTGTCTACAACTCTCTTAATAGATTTTAGCAGCAACTCATAAGCATCTCTTCCCCATGGGTATGTCATCAAGACATCAATATCATGTGCTTTCTTGACATAATCCAAAGGGAAAGTCGTGTCTAAGCTCTTCTGTAGCAGTATGCTCTCAATCAGAAGGAGCATTGCAAGACAGAATCTCTCATCAGAGCGTCTTCACCTGTTCCTCTAAGCTGGTTTTCGACGTATTCTACCGTATGAGTACCCATTGGGCACTACAGGAAATATGAGTATTAATAGTAGAATATGATAGCGTTTTTTTTTGTGCTATGGTTGACATACCTCTTACTTTTAGATAACGTTTGCGAAAATTCAAACGCTATGCAAAACTAAAGCGGAAAAATAATTGATTTTCTCTCTCACCATTGTTTCATTTTTCCTCTCACTCCATTTTATTTACCTCCAAAATCCTAAACCCTTACCCTAAGCCCTAAAACCAAAATTTTAAACACAACCCCTAAACTCTAAAAAATATTTTAAACTATAATATTTTAATATTAAATCTCAAATTTAACTTCAAATCTTAAATATAAACTCAAAATTAATATTTTAAAAAATTAATCATATACCCTAAACTATAACTAAAAATATTAAATATATATATATATATATATATAATATCTTAAATTAATTATATATCCTAAACTATAACTAGAAATATTAAAATTTTAATCTTTTTATTATTTTAAAAAAATAAGTGGTAGTGCTAGCTGCCTCTGCCCACCGGAAAATGAAGACAATGCTTCATGGGGCCATATAGTGCAACGCCTTTTTCTCAACTCTCTCTCCACCAAGCCATCTTCTCCTTTTGTCTTTGTGTTCTAAACTACATGTATTGATTTTGTATTTGATTCCAAATTCCAAAACTATAATTATATACCCTAAACTCTTTTTCATAAACCATAACTCCATTTTATATACCATAAACTCTAAATTTGAATATATTCCGTCAATCATAAATCTAAACACCAAATCTATTATTTTCAAGATAAACTCCAAATCTTAAAAGTGATATGCCTACACTTTATCTAATAAAATATAAAATTATTTATATTAACCCCAAACTCTGTTTTTAAACACTTAAAACTATTGTTTACATAAACTCTATTTCATAAACCATAATTCCAATTCACATACCCCAAACATTAATAACAAAAATTTAAATCTAAAGTTAAATTTAAATCTAAAGTTAAATTTAAATCTAAAGTTAAATTTAAATCATAAAATCCAAAGATAACACAACAACCAATATGATAAAAAGAAAATCTAATACTAGTAACAAATTAGAAAAAAACAAAAAAAAAAATATTTTTTACCTCAAGATCTAAACTCTAAACATGGCCTAAACCCAAACCGTAATATTTTTTTACATCAAGATATATAAATGTAAAACTAAGGGATAAAAATGATAATTAAAGTTTTGTTATAATTTATATATATATATATATACGAGTTTAGGGTTTATATATCTAGTGTGATATTACTATATGGAGTTTGGTGTACTTAAAACCCTAAACCCCAAAACTTAATCCCAAACCTTATATCATACTTCAGAATTTAAACTCTAAACTCAAAACTTTATTTTTTTCACAATTCACTCTCAAATCTTAAAACCCAAACTTCGAACACCATAGTCCAAACTTAAACTTTATACCTTTAAACATGAAACCAAATAACTTATAATCCCAAAAAGAATTCATTTAAAAGAAATCCTAAACTATAGACATAAATCTTAAACTCTAATCTTTTTCATACCATAAAACATTACCTTAAAAAATTATAAACACAAAAAGAATCATCAAATAATGTAATACAAGACACAAGAAAGTAAAAAAGAAAGAAAAAGTTCTCTTAGCCAATTAGATCTATATACACGGATAACCTTCTCAGCCATTGGATTATATTAAATCAAAGGTTAATATTTATTCTTTTTCTTTCCTCATTGGCTCTCTCTCTCTCTCTCTACCGACAAATTCATTATTATTTTTCTTCTTCTTTTCATCTTCTTTGCTCTCATCTCTCCCATCTCTCAATTCTCTCACAAAATCACCCCATAAACAAAATCTATCACACCACCATCACCATAACCTTCGACGCCGCCATCTCTGTCTCCTCGTTCTCTACCTCCGTCAATGAACTCTGTCTCAACCTCCGACGCCGCCACCATCACCATAACCTCCGACGACATCACCTCTGACACCATCACCTCTGTCACCATAACCTCCGCCGCCGCCACCATCATCTACATCTCCACCTCCTCGTTCTTTACCTCCGCCAATGATCTCTGTCTCAACCACTCTTTTTATCTATCCTCTTATCAAAGCTTCTTCTTTTCCAGATGCATATTCACTGTCTTATTTAACACCAACTGTATCTCAGATTTCTTATATGTTCCTTGTTTTGCTTTGAGATGTTTGAATGATTAATTAGTGTTGTTTAACAAGATTGTTACTTGATTAAATGTCGATTTGACTTCGGGGACAGAGAAGAGGAAGTGGAATTGATAATGGGGCTGGTGTTTGTTCTTGTTACAGAAAGAAGCCAGATATGAAGAAGCTGTGCTGGTGGAGATGAGCCAAGCAAGAAGAAGAAAAAGAGAGAGAGGGAGAAGACATAGACGTAAGGAAGAAGAAGAAGATGGAAGAGGAAGGTGACGACAGAGCGGCGTAGATTAGGTTTAGCTTTGGTTGGTTTATTAGGTTTGGTTTAGATAGGGTTAGTTTAATAAACCAGATTTGTGTGCAAACCATTTATTTGTATACTGATGTTAATTAATAAATAAAATTTAATTTTTAATTATGAATTAATTTTCAATTTAATTTTGAGTTATTTAATTATGAATTATGTTTTGGTTAATTATGTTTAGGTATAGTTTTTTTAAATTTGGTTTGGTATTATTTTTAATAAATTTTGGATAATTAAAAGAAAATTAATAACACGAAACATTTGCTACCATTGTTTATTTAACTATAGAAAACAAATAAACCGCTATTAAAAGTGTCAGACCTATTATAACGGGCAATGTTAGAGAGGCTAAGGAAGAGCTATTATACATAATTCATAGCGCTTTTCGTCCGCTGTTACTACCCATATTTCATGTAGTGAGGTAATCCCACTTAAATCTTTGATTTTCCTCATGTGGTCCTTCTCCTTCCCCACATACTTTAGACCAGTCAACATGTGGAATTCTCTTATAGAGAACCTCATTGGCTTGACCCCAAAATCAAACCAAGCTTCGTGGTTCTTCACAGTTTTGATGCTTCTAGTGAGAATAGTGTGGACAATCTTCCCTGATAATTTCATACACCTCTCACCGAGCTCGATCACCGGTCCCAGAAACCGCTCTCGTATTCTATTGAACTTGTCTTCCCATAGAATATCCTTAACGATATAAAATAAGCATAGCTTGAATGATGGTTTATCGACATTTTCTGCCTTGGTTCTGAACCAATCTGATACTTCAACTCAGGCAGTGCTAGTCTAAGAGGTAATGAATCAGCCATCTTCATTTTATCATGCGTAAGCAAGCAAAAAAAATTCAAAATTTGTTAAAAACATAAAAGTTGGATTTTCTGGAAAATTCCTAAAACAATACAAATCCTTCCTGAAATGAAACCTCGTATTCAAAATTTAGAAGCCTTTGATTTGAGATGGTAGTTTCGTGTTTTTCGCCGAAGATGTTCTTCGCCGAAGAAGACAAAACGAAGTCGGGGTTTGATAGCGGAGAGAGAGAATGAAACTCTGCAAGGGAGAAGAGATTTACTTAGTAAATAATAGATAAGTGATTATCGATAACCTTCATCTATGCTCACAAGCTAACATTAAACATCCAATTTTCAATTAAGAAGCCTAATTTTTAATTAAGAACCCTAATTTTTCAAGTAAGAACCGTAATTTTAATTTTGAATCGGAAACACTTTATACTTACTTATTTTAATTCAATTTTTGACCGATAAGATTGTTGATGGTGGTATATTCGCCGAGATTTGTCTCTTGCGTCGTCAAGAGAAGAAGGCGACGACAAAGTCGAGAAGCGGAGAGGTCGAGAGTGTTTTTTTATTAATCGAATGTACTGTTTCTGGAAACCATTCCAAAAGGTGTCAAATGCTTGCATTTACATTAAATAATTAAGGGTTACATACATCTATATGTTTAATTCTAACAGATGATTCTCCTCAGACTAGCGGCTAAGCCACTACACTAGTATTCTCTAAAGACGCGTCTTTGATTCTCCACGGAATTGGAACGTTTCTATTTTTCTAATTGAATACTATTTTGGAAGCCCATCCAGAATTTACGAAATGCCTTCCAAAGTTTATAATATATAAATATGGTTTAAATTATGTTAAGTGTTAAGAACTAACATATGATTCTCCTCAGCCTGGCGGCTAAACCACTACACTACTAATCTCTAAAGACGCGTGTTCAATTCCCCATAGAATCGGAATGTTTCTATTTTTCTAATTGAATACTATTTTGGAAGCCCATCCAGAATTTACTAAATGGCTTCCAAACTTTATAATATATAAATATGGTTTAAATTGTTTTAAGTATTAGGAACTAACAGATGATTCTCCTCAGCCTAGCGGCTAAACCACTACCCTACTATTCTCTAAAAAAGCATCTTTGATTCCCCACGGAATCTGAACGTTTTTAATATTGTTTTACATACATCATTATACGCATAATACATCCTTGGCCTAGTTATCGCACACTATGTTTTGTCTTTTTGTTTAAACTTTGCCAGATAGAAACACACTTGTATATTATTTTCCGTAAGTCCGTCCAAAAATTGGCAAATGCTTTCCAACATTTTTTCTTTTTTGTGGTTTTGTAAAGTCATCCTGAATATGCAACAAGCTTTCTTGTTACATTTAGAAACCTGAAAATTTTCAGTAAACAACATAGACGAAATAAGGATCTTAATTGATTTCTTTTGCAAAATTCTTATGAGATTCCAAGAACATGACCAAGCGAACATTCATAGCATACATTAAAAACTAGTCTTAAACATCTACATATTTATCATTTTTTAAAGTTTTCATCCACAAACTGGCTGAAGATCTGACAAGACAGGCTTCTCCTTAATGCCCGTGCATTGTCATCGTTGATCTTTGACATGTCTTCTATTTTCAGTGAGTGGCATTCGAGCATCTTAACCACAAAGAGACCACAGTTGAAACCAAAATTTGTCTTGGGTATACCTTCAGCCTTCTCAACTTTAAATGGAACCAGGTCCTTTATATTAATCTCTTCACCCACAGCTTCCAACATCAGGGCAGGAATCAACACTGTCAAATACAAAAACCAAACCACAAACATTATTGTCCAAAATCATGCACTTATTTGAACAGCCAGTTTTTGGAAGAACAAGATAGAACTAATTGCAAACATCAGTCCAAGAAATATTTTACCTGCCAACTCTTCCACTTGAGGAATATCAATGTTTTTGTCTTCAGTTGGAAGGCCACAGTGAAAGAGTGTTATTGTTCTCATTTTCAAATGTATCACCATCCCAATCCAGTGCTTGCTGCTTATTCCAGGTATAGCACCATAGATAACTTCAACATCTTTCCCCCATTTCTTCTTTGGATATTCTTCCCCTCTCGCAAGTTCTTTTAGAACTTTTGCGAATATCTTTTTACCTTTTATTTTTCGTCTGTTTAAAACAACATCATAGGACTACAACGTTGATAAGAATTTGATAGGTAAGAATCACGCCTTTGGAATCTTGTTATTGTGGAACCAAGCAACCTTCTCATTTCTTCTGCAATTTAGCATTGCAAACACTCCTTCTATGTGCTGCCACAAAAATCCAAATACAAATTGTCAAAGAATTATTTAGAGAATGAAGTATGTTTTCAACAAATTACCTCATCTTGAAAATCTTTTTTTGTATCTTCAATATATTGAAAGAAATTTTTTTATTGTAGATTTGTTGATTTTTAATGACTTGTAGTTTATTAGAAATTTAAATTATCAATTAAAACTCTTATAAAAAATTAAGAATATATATACAAGGGACAGAAAACATGCTTATACTTCATGTATGCCACCCTTTAAAGTCTTCCAATTTAGAAGCCGAGAAAGCTTATAATCTGAAGGAGTTGAAAACGGAAAAACTGAAGATATATCTCACGTTTTACAGTTAAAGCAAGGTTTCTTTCCGACTTGAATGGAGTTCTTGTGTCTCTAGATCGTTTTGGTTCCCTCTCGCTCCGTCTTATAAGTTATGAGAGTATCTTTCATGATTCTTTTGATGAGCCAGCAGCTTTCTTTTTCTTATCAGCCTTCTTCTTTAAACAAACAAATAAGAATAAAATTCAAAATAATGTTAGAAATTAGGAACCTTTTTATCTTTATTCATGAACAACTTCCTAAAATAATGTACAAGGATTATATTGTTTGATTTCACACCTTTATTGCATGATCTTCTTGACTAGGTTTTTGACTATGCGTCCCCAGTACTCCTTTGAAGTAACATGCTTCTATCTGGTAAAAAAAATTAAAGATATATCAAACAATTCACGTTAATTATATAATTTAAATTATCTGACGCATATGTTTTACCTCATCTGCCATCTTCCAGAATCCATCTATCCATTCTCTAGGGATACACAATTCTCAAACTTTTAATTGAATTGTTTCTGTAGAACTATTAAGGTAGACAGAATATGTGTTATTCCAAAAAAAACATTTTGACTTGTCCGCTGCCCCAGCCGTTATTGTAACCCCCTCCATGTTATCCATCATCTCAAAACCTTTTGTCTTTCCAGGTCTTTGGTTGTTAGGTGGTGGTTGAGGACGGACTGCCACTGGATAAACTTTCCAGAACTCTCTTTTGGTCCGCAAACACTGTAGAGTACTCAACTGTCACCATCTCTACCCCCATCAACCAGATTTGTAGCCACTACACTTCCTGGATACCATGTTCGACAAGTTGTGTCATCATTTGATGCAATCTCCACATATGTGCCTATTTCAAAGAGAGTTGGAAGCATGCTTTCTTCAGCCTGTGAAAATGTAGATTCATTAACATTAGCTGTTTGATCTTGGTCGAATTTAATTAAAGATTTTTAAACTCGAGGCATACCTTCTTTGTTTCTGAAAAAATCTATAGGACTTGTACTGGTTAGAGGGTGTGGTTGTTGAGAAAGGGGCGGTTTCGTCGAAATGTTTGTGGCAATGATCTCAGTCATAGGCTCTGAAGTATACTGAAAAATTAGGTTTATAATGATATAAATACCAATAGTTAATTTTCCAATATACAGTTAACTATCACTTCAGAATAAATATTACCTCATCGTCAAGAATTCCTTTTGCTTGATTCGCCTTGGATGGCGTCTCATTGGATGGCTCTGCCTCACTCTGAAAAAATCAGCAAGGCAATCATGACTATGTACAAATGCTTTCAAAAGCAACTTGAAAACTCCAAGAGTAAAAGAAAGAACGAGCATATACGTGTTGTGTCACATTAAGGGAAAAAATTGAGTCCCAGTCTGTGTATTCTCCTGTAATAATAATAAAAGAAGAGGTAGTGATGGAGGACTTTCTTCAATTAAATAAAACGAAACACACTTGCTTAGACAATCAGGATGACAATTAGACGTGTGTTTACTTTTTCATTGTTTGCTGAAATGATCTCAGTCAAAGGCTCTGTAGCATCCTGAAAAATATGTTCACAATGATATAAATACCAATAGTTCATCTTCCAAAATACATTCAACAATAACTTCAGAAATATATTATACCTCATCGTCAAGTTTTTCTTCTTGATTCGGCTTGGATGGCGTCTCATAAGATGGGTATGCCTCATTCTGCAAAAATCAGGAAGGGAATCGTGAACATGTACAAAACCTTCCAAAAATTACTTCAAAACTCCAAATGTAAAACAAGATTTTAAGAATATACCTTATGTGTCTTATTAGGAGAAAAAACTGGAGTCCCAGTACGTTGTTGAGCCATTGGAGAGGCAGGTGTCTCATTCATTGACTTTGTGCCCATCTTTAAAAAAATCATGAAGGGGATCATGAACATGTACAAAACCTTCCAAAAATTACTTCAAAACTACAAGTGTAAAACAAGATTCTAAGAATATACTTTATGTGTCTGATTAGGAGAAAAAACTAGAGTCCCAGTACTCTGTTGAGCCATTGGAGAGGGCAGATGTCTCATTCATTGCCTTTGCGCCCATCTGAAAAAAAAAACAAATCAGGAAAGAGATCATGAACATGTCCAAAACCTTCCAAAAGATACTTCAAAACTACAAGTGCAAAACAAGATTTTAAGAATATACCTAATGTGTGTGATTAGGAGATAAAACTGGTGTCCCAATACTCTGTTGAGCCATTGGAGAGGCAGGTGTCTCATTCATTGCCTCCGTGACCAGTTGAAAAAAAACAAATCAGGAAGGGGATCATGAACATATCCAAAACCTTCCAAAAATTACTTCAAAACTACAAGTGCAAAACAAGATTTTAAGAATATACCTAATGTATGTGATTAGGAGATAAAACTGGTGTCCCAGTACTCTGTTGAGCCATTGGAGAGGCAGGTGTCTCATTCATTGCCTCCGTGACCAGCTGAAAAAAACAAATCAGGAAGGGGATCATGAACATATCCAAAACCTTCCAAAAATTATTTCAAAACTACAAGTGTAAAACAAGATTTTAAGAATATACATGATGTGTCTGATTAAGAGAAAAAAACTGGAGTTCCAGTACTCTGTTTAGCCATTGGAGAGGCATGTGTCTCATTCATTGCCTCCGTGACAAGCTGAAAAAAAACAAATCAGGAAGGGGATCATGAACATGTCTAAAACCTTCCAAAAATTACTTCAAAATACAAGTATAAAACAAGATTTTAAGAATATATTTGTTGTGTCTGATTCGGAGAAAAAACTGGAGTCCCAAGACTCTGTTGACCCAAATCTTGGTCCGCTTCATATTCTATGGAAACATCAGCTTCAGTATCATGGGGAATAGAAAATAAAATACATGTGACCTTCAGCTAAAACCATAAAAAAGAACAAAAAGAAATGAATTAGTTTCTAAAAAAGAAAAGCAATATAAATAGAAATAGAAACAGAATAATGTAAAAACTTACATTTTCTTTATTTTCAATCTCTAGAACCTTTTTCAGCGATGGAGCCTTTACAACAACGTACTTCTCAAACAAGAAGACTGGTGTAGAAGGTTGAACCTCCAAAAAAGGAATGAGAGTACTGAAATTAGATTGTAGCAATGGAATCGACTCTAGTATCCACAAATGGAATGCTAGAGGAAATCCATGCAACTCATATTTCTTTTTTTCCAAGTTCTTGTCCACGACTCTCTTGAAAGATTTTAGCAGCAACTCATAAGCATATCTTCCCCATGGGTATGTCATCAAGAAATCAATATCCTGTGCTTTCTTGACATAATCCAAAGGGAAAGTCATTTTTCCGCTCTTATTTAGCAGTATACTCTCAATCAAAAGAAGCATTGCAAGGCAGAATCTCCCATCAGAGGCGTCTTCGTCTGCGTGTCTAAGCTGGTTTTCGACGTCTTCTACCATATGAGTACCCATCAGGTAGTCCCACTTAAATCTCTCATTTTCCTCATATGGTCCTGCTTCTTCCCCACCACACTTCAGACCAGTCAGCATGTGGAATCCCGTAAAGAGAACCTCATTGGCTGGGCCAGAAAATGAAACCAAGCTTCGTGTTTCTTCATTATCTTGATGCTCCTAGTGAGGATAGTGTGGACAATCTTCCATGATAGTTTCAAACTCCTCTTACCGAGCTTGATCATCGGTCCTAGAAATGTCTCTCGTATTCTATTGAACTCGTCTTCCCTTAGAATATTGTTAACAATATTGATATAAGCATAGCTTGAATACTGGTTTATTGAGACATTTTGACTTGGTACTGATCCAATCTGATACTTCAGCTCAGGCATTGCTAGTTTAATAGATAATGAATCTCCCATCTTGATTCTATACTGCGTAGCCAAACAAATATGTTTATCAGATTTTCTGGAATGATTTCCTGAAACAATACAAGTCCTTTCTTAAATGAGAAAAAAAAACACAAACACTTTCACAAGCACAAGCAATCAAGTGGAATTGTCATAAGCAAATTAACAATCCTACCAAAATAATCAATAAGTGTAAGCCAAACAAGTAAACAAGTAACTCAAATCTATTATATGAAGAACAACAAATCAAAATCTCCAAATTTCAGTTCGAAAACTCTAAGAAGAGAAAATTCCCAAATTTTCAATCAAAAACACTGATTCAACTTTGAAGAAGAATCATAAAAAAATGGCATCGTTGGAGAATCGAATCTTCGTGCGCTTCATCGGAGATAGTGACAGTATTTTTGCTGGAGATGATTGAACGAAATCGGAGTCGATGGAAAAGGAGTCGCCGTGAGAGAGAGCGAAGAGGAGATGATGGTTCTGATTTTTTGTTTGTTTATTTTATTTAAGAGAAATCAGCCATTAAAACCTTGAACTTTTAAATTAAAGCCAAAAAAATCTTCAATTCATGTTTGAACCAAAAAAATCTTCAACTTTCAAATATTGACCATTTTAACTCTCATATTTTGTTGACTAAGCCATTTAAGAAATCTGAATAGTCAACTGTTAAAATCGATTAAAAATAAACGTCTACTAACTCTCGAAATAACATCATTTAAAAAACTGATTAAAACATTGATCAAATAACGTGTTTTTATTTATGTAAACGCTTAAATCATCTCTTTCGTGAAATTATAGCCTCAAATCAACTTCATCTTTTTCACTATGATTTAACGAAAGAGATGCTTTAAGTGTTTACAAAAGCAAAATAAAGTCGTTTAATCAATGTTTTAACATGTTTTTAAAATGATGTCGTTTAGAGAGTTAACATACGTTTATTTTTTAATCGGTATTATTATTTAACTATTCAAGTTTCTTAAATGGTCGAGTCAACAAAATATGAAAGTTAAAATGACTAGTATTTGAAAGTTGGAGATTTTTTTGGCTCAAACACGAGTTGAAGGTTTTTTTGGCTTTAATTTGAAAGTTCAAGGTTTTAATGGTTGTTTTCTCTTTTATTTAATATAAAGCAGGGGTATTAAAGATATTTTATCTATTAATGAATATTTTTTTGTAACTTTTTCCTTCTAGTGTCATTTTTGAGATAAAAACTAAAAAGAGACTATCTATAAAAATTGCCCAAAAGAAAAACAGCATTCATAATAAGATTGCAGAAAAGTAAATTTGAAGCAACAATCAATTTAAGCGACAGAAAAGTAAATTTGAATCAACAATCAATTTAAGCGACAAAAAATGCGAAACCGAGAGTCACATTAAGAAGACTCGACCCACTTACCCATCTCTTTATTTCTTCAACACTTGGTTTTGGATCTACTTTCTATTTCTTAGAGTGGTTTGATTTAACATTAGGTAAACTCAGGGCCGGCTAAGTAGGGGGATAAAACCGGTGCGATCGCCCCGTGTCCCCCGTATATTAGAACTTAAGGGGCCTAATTTTTTTATAAATACATATTTTTACATAAAAAAAATTAATAGAATTAAAAGAGCCCAAAAATATTTTATATGTATAATAGTTCTATTTGCATCACAAAATATATAAAATATTACTGATTTATTTTTAAAATATTGAATAAATATAAATTTTAAAAGTTAAAAAAAAACTTTGCCCTAGAACCCTTAATTAGGTCAAGCAGAACATGCATCACGGGTTGTTACTCCATTTATAAGTTGTGGCTCAACTGAAACGATCTCGATAACGCTTTCTTAATTTGAACTCCTCAAACTGTTTGTCAAATGCCAATCTCTTTCGTTCTCGTTTTTCTAGGACATGCACTTCATGTCTCTTCCTTTCCTTCTTCTCACTGACTGCTCCTGATCATACTTCAGGATCTGCAACATCTCAGTCTTCATGGATTGCATTTTCAGATCGCTGAGTATGTTTCCTCCAGATTTGTCATGATATAAACCTGAAAACACTTAGCAAACTGCTGGTCAAAATAACTCTTTCTCTCGTCTTTTCTTTATTTCTAAGTGCTTGGACAAATTTACCTGAGACTCTCAAGTGTTCAAAAGGAGCAGATAAGTCAAGCTGGTGGACGATCCTCCAAATCAAACAGAAAATAACAGAAGTAAGATAAGTAGTTGAAAGATTTCTGTGGTTGATTAATACAGGTTTACAAATTGTAGAAAACAATTTGTAACCTTAATCAGCCGATCCTCCACCAGCTTGACTTATCTGTTCCTTTTGAACACTTGAAAACAAGAGAGATTACTGGGAATAAGAGCATGTCCATTAAGGGGTTCTTAGGGAGGGGTTCTTAGCGGGATTTAAGAACCCCTCCCTAAGAACCTCTGATGGAGATGGTCTAAGAAACCTAGGAAATAAAATGAAGACTAAGACTTTGACTAAGAAAATGTGCTTGTTTGAATGACATTTTGGCTGGCCAAGACCCTCGTCTTGATGCACGACTTGAACTTCATAGAGTGATGAATACACTCATTTGGGCTGCCTAGATTGACCGTGATCCATCATAAAGAAGGTTAGCCATTTCTAGCGTCTCAGGTGGTCGAACAATGTTCGATTGCTCAGCAAGCCCAGGTGTCCAGCTTGTCTTAGCCCGACCTGATGAGCTCGTCATAAGTGTTCAGGTCTTCCTAACCAAAACTGATGAGCTCGTCCTAGCCAGACCTGATGAGCTCGTCTTAAATTTTGATTTCTCGAGTGATGGAACTAGCTCGATATGGCTGAGAATGTGGCTAATTCGACTACTTTTCAAAACATCACGACACAAACTGACTTTGCCGTGTAAGTTTTTCTCATGGTCACTTGGACGTGTAAAGTGGTCTTCAATGTCCCATTTGAGGTCCTAATCTTTTATTTCAGCTTCAAGTTCCATCACAAGATTTATCGGGTCATCCAGAACATCATGTGGTTTGCCCTGGTCGATAGAGTCGATGGTCGATCCATACATGCACGTACAAATGGTGGACGTCAAGAGAGAAGAAGCAGAGCTTCTCTTTAGCATCATCCATTAAGAAAGTTTGATTCATGACATGTATCGACGATAAGTGTTGGGTTTCCCTCATTAGCCCAACACTAATGAAAGCACAATCATGCCATAGCCCAAGAAGCCCAAGAAGTAGAAGTGTGTAGAAGAAATTATGGATAAGATCAAAAGAGGATTCTAGACATCCTTCACTAGTATAAATAGGAGTGTTTAGCTCACTTGTAAGATCATCCCAAAGCAAGCAAAAGCAATAATAAATAGAGAGAAATATTTCAGAAAGAGTTCCAAGAGAATTCAAAAATAGTCTCTAAACACAAAGCTTTTGTAGAAAGTCCCTTTCCTAAAATACGAAGGCTATCTTTACTATTAGCTGTCTACTTTCCATCTTAACCTCTAAAAGAAACATTATCCGGCTAACTTTCCCAACAACTGGTATCAGAGCTAGGATATCGTTATCTTTGAAGAAGTGAAGATGGAGGCTACCGTTACCTTTGAAGGTGACATGTTCAAACTCACGACGGACAACTTCTCTTATTGGAAACCGATGATGGAAGATCACCTTTATTGCAAAGATTTGCATGAGCCCATCATCATGAAAGATAAGCTGGAGGGAAAGGATGATAAAGCATGGGAGATTCTTAATAGAAAGGCGGTTGCTGTAATCCGTAAGTATGTCGACAGGTCTCTCTTTGAACATGTCGCTACCTACACAAATGCTTTTGAATTATGGACAAAACTTGAATCCATGATTCAAAAGAAAACGCCTCGAAACAAAGCTCTTCTTGTTCGACGGTTGGTTAAGTTGGAGTATAAGGATGGCCAGAGCATGATGGAGCACTTGAACAACTTCAAGGGGCTCGTAAATCAGCTAAACAAAGTTGATATGAAGGTTGAAGATGAAATGCAAGCCCTTTTACTTCTCAGTTCACTACCGGAGAGTTGGGACACACTAGTTGTCACTCTAAGCAACTCTGCACCGGAGGGAAAGCTTACCATGGAAACCGTCAGTGATAGCCTTCTAAATGAAGAAGTTCGGAGGAAGGAGCGAGGTTCGAGTTCTTACTCAGAGGCTAACATTGTTGATAGACGAGGTAGAGAGGAGACTCGTGTGTACAACAAAAACAGAGGACGAGACCAATCTCGAAGAAGATCCAAGTCACGACCGAGAGTTACATGCTACTATTGTGGCAAGCCGGGCCACATGAAGTCAGAGTGTCGGTTCCTCAAGAAAGACCAACAAGCTGGTAACATCAAACCAGACCGGTTTAATCTCTCAAAGAAGCATGAAGACAAGACTACGACCATTGTTGAAGACCAGAGTGAAGAATTATATCTCGCTGAAGAATGTAATCTTACCTCTGATGATAGCTCGTGGATTATTGATTCTGGAGCTTCTTTTCATGTCACTCCTCATGGAAGCTTCTTCACAACCTACCAAAGTGGTGACTTTGGTAATGTTCAAATGGGAAATCAAGGAAGAAGCAAGATCGTTGGAAAGGGTGATGTTACTCTTACATCAAACACGGGATGTAAGATAGTTCTCAAGGACGTGAGACATGTTCCTGATATGAGACTCAGCCTCATATCAACCGGGAAGCTTGATGATGCCGGTTTGGATAACCACTTTGGTAGTGGCAGATGGAAGTTAACCAAAGGGAGTTTGATCATGGCTCGAGGAAGAAAAGAAGGTTCACTATATGTGACACAAGCCAAGATTTGCAAGGAGGAAGTAAATGTCGCAAGTGATGATATGGATATGTGGCATCGAAGACTCGGACATATGAGTGAGAAAGGTTTAAATATACTTTCTCGCAAGAAACTTCTTCCTGAAATGAAAGGCACTTATCTCACACCATGTCATGATTGTCTAGCCGGAAAACAACATAGAGTCGCTTTCCGAAGATCGTCTACGCCTACAAGAAGGAAGCACATTCTTGACCTTGTACATACTGATGTATGCTCTATGTCGGAGAAATCCAATGGAGGTGCATTATATTTTGTAACCTTTCTTGATGACCACTCAAGAAAAGTATGGGTATATCTCTTGAAGACAAAAGATCAAGTTCTTGATGCCTTCAAGGAGTTTGTAGCACAAGCAGAACGAAGTACGGGTCAAAAACTCAAGTGTGTTCGATCTGACAATGGTGGAGAGTATCGAGGTCCCTTTGAAGCGTTTTGCAAAGCTCATGGAATCAGGATGGAGAAGACGCCACCAAAGACGCCACAACTTAACGGGATTGCTGAAAGAATAAACCGAACAATCACAGAAAGAGTTCGGTGTATGCTCTCTCACGCAAAATTATCCAAGTCATTTTGGGGAGAAGCTTTAAAGACAGCAGTGGATATCATAAATCTTACACCATCAGTTCCTTTAGAAGGCGATGTCCCGGAGGAAATATGGTCTGGTAAGAAGGTCTCTTACAACCATTTGAAGGTGTTCGGGTGCAGAGCGTTCGTCCATATCCCTAAGGATGAACGAGCCAAGCTAGACTCCAAAACTAAAGAGTGCATCTATCTTGGCTCACCAAGAGATGAGTTCGGCTATCGGCTTTGGGATCCGGTTAATAGAAAAGTTATCCGGAGCAGAGATGTTGTTTTCTTCGAAGATCAAACAATCGAAGATATCAACAAAAAGCCAAAGCTAAGGGTTGTAAGAAACGAAGATGCACACAAACCACAAGATCATGAAGAAACGGTTGAAGATGATGGTGTTAACCCAGAAGATGGAGATCCTCCAAATGGTGATGAAAGTGAAGAAGAAGACCAAGTGGAACCCGAAGAAGAAAATGAACCAAGAAGGTCCGGAAGAGAGACAAGACCATCTGTAAGATACTATCGAGATGAGTATGTGAATCTTACAGATGAGGGGGAGCCACAAAGCTATGAAGAGGCCATAAGAGACACTCATAAAGATGAGTGGGTGGAAGCTATGCAAGATGAAATAAAATCCTTGCAAGATAATCACACCTATGAGTTGATGAGTCTACCAAAAGGAAAGAGAGCCTTGAAGAACAAATGGGTGTACCGGTTAAAGTATGAGGAGAGAAGTTCAAATCCAAGATACAAAGCCCGATTGGTTGTGAAAGGTTTCAACCAAAAGAAGGGTATAGACTTTGAAGAAATATTCTCTCCAGTGGTGAAGATGTCATCTATCCAAGTTGTTCTTGGTCTAGCAGCGGTTCTAGACTTAGAGATTGAACAACTCGATGTCAAGACAGCTTTTCTACATGGTGAACTCGAGGAGGAGATCTATATGGAGCAACCCGAAGGATTCAATGTCCCGGGAAAAGAAGACTTGGTGTGCAAATTAAAGAAGAGTTTGTATGGCCTCAAGCAAGCTCCAAGACAATGGTATAAGAAGTTTGACTCCTTCATGACGGATCATAACTTCAAGAAAACCAAGAATGACCATTGTGTTTTCATAAAGAAGTATGCAAGCGGCGACTTTCTCATATTATTGCTCTATGTTGACGATATGCTAATTGTGGGACAAGATCGCAACAAGATAGCCGCACTGAAGAAAGATTTAGGAGAGTGCTTTGCGATGAAAGATCTGGGGCAAGCAAGACAAATTCTTGGAATGAAGATAACTCGAGATAGATCCAAGAAGCTTTTATGGCTGTCCCAAGAAAAGTATGTTGAAAGGGTGTTGGAAAGATTTAGCATACACAAAGCAAAGCCGGTGAGCACTCCACTTGGTGGACATTTCAAGCTAAGTTCAAAGCAAAGTCCAACAAGTGAGAAAGAGAAAGAGGAAATGAAGACTACACCATATGCATCAGCAGTAGGAAGTCTCATGTATGCTATGGTGTGCACCAGACCCGACATTGCCTATGCGGTAGGAGTTGTGAGTCGCTTTCTAGCCAATCCAGGAAAGGAGCATTGGAAAGCAGTTAAGTGGATCCTACGCTATCTACGAGGCACAACGAAGAAGTGTCTATGTTTTGGCAATGGAAAACTTGAGTTGAACGGTTACACCGATGCAGATTGGGCTGGTGATAAAGATTCAAGAAAATCAACATCAGGTTTTGTGACTACCTTTGCAGGGGGAGCTGTTTCGTGGCAATCAAAGCTACAAAAGTGTGTTGCCTTATCCACCACGGAAGCAGAATACATCGCAGCAACAGAAGCTTGCAAAGAGATGTTATGGATGAAGAACTTCATGCTTGAATTAGGAGTAAAGCAAGATAAGTACAACATGCTATGTGATAACCAAAGTGCTATTCACTTAGCAAAGAATCCAACGTTTCACTCTCGCTCAAAGCACATCGATATTCGACATCATTGGATCCGAGAAGTTCTTGAAGAGAAGCTCATACATCTCATCAAGGTACACACAAACGAAAACTGGTCAGACTTTATGACCAAGGTACTACCGATCAAGAAGTTTGAAGATTGCGGTCAAGGCATCGGCATGGCGACGGTTTCAAGCTAAATCGGGAAGGGGGAGATTTGTTGGGTTTCCCTCATTAGCCCAACACTAATGAAAGCACAATCATGCCATAGCCCAAGAAGCCCAAGAAGTAGAAGTGTGTAGAAGAAATTATGGATAAGATCAAAAGAGGATTCTAGACATCCTTCACTAGTATAAATAGGAGTGTTTAGCTCACTTGTAAGATCATCCCAAAGCAAGCAAAAGCAATAATAAATAGAGAGAAATATTTTAGAAAGAGTTCCAAGAGAATTCAAAAATAGTCTCTAAACACAAAGCTTTTGTAGAAAGTCCCTTTCCTAAAATACGAAGGCTATCTTTACTATTAGCTGTCTACTTTCCATCTTAACCTCTAAAAGAAACATTATCCGGCTAACTTTCCCAACAATAAGGGACCAGTTCCTTCAAGTAATTAGTATAAGCTTTGCCTGCCATATGGATCCGCTTAATGGCATAGTTGAGCGTGAAGTTGGAGAGGACGGGGACAGCATAAATGAAGGGGAAGCCACAATTGATATCAAGGCTACATTGAGTCCGTGAGAGGATGGTACAGGCTGACGTCTAGCCTCGTAGAGGTGGAAGAGGGATTGAGGATTAACGAGGTAGAGATTAAAAAAGATGAAATCTTCTTATATAAGCTCGTCAGTGGCGTGTTGAACGGAAGGGATAGAGAGTGGTGGCTCGTTGGGAGGAGAGATGAAGAGGTGGGGTTGATGCGGAAAAGAGAGTGATGGCTCGGTGAGGAGGAATCGCAAAACGAGAACACATTACTACGACCACGTTTTGATTCTCTTTCTTTGTGCGTAGATTATGTGTTTATACATATACTAGGGACTTTTCCCTGGCTACACCCGGGTTCTCATATGAATTTTAATTTAATTATTTTTTTTGGATCAATTTTTTTAATTATGTTTTGCTGATTAAAAATCGTGTATATATATTGCAATCGATTTTAAACTATCAAATTGGTAACAAAAATTAAAAATGATTTGTGTTTATTCATTATCTTGTGACTACTGAATGAACATAATTAGAACTCACAGTTGTTTTTTTCTGGAAATCAAATATAGGATGAAAAGAAAGATGGAGTAAAAGTTAATCAAACTTAATTATGATTTAAATACTTTTATCTCATTTTTAAGGTTTGGTATAAAGAAATAGTAAAATTTACAAACTGATTTAACTTTGTTTTGACTTTAGAATCATTGAGTTCCAGTACCAATTATTTTAAACTAAATCAAAATCAATTCAAAGTTAAAATAACATTATTCTCCAAACCAGTTCATGAAACCATATTATAAATAAAAAATAAATAAAACAGACCAAACCAAATTAAATAACAAACTTTTTAAACAAACCATCACCAAAACTTAATATTTAAATCATCTAAACCAACAATGACTCTCAAAATTAAGAATTTTGGCTTCGTCTCAAAAACCTTACTCTTTTGTTTATGTTAGTTTGCAGTTTTAATGATTCTTTGTCATAAGAACTCTAATGATTAAATTAATATGTTATTTTAGAGCTGAATGATATTAATAGATATGAGGACGTTACAGACCAAAAAAATACATGTGATATCACATGCCCTTAGAACACTTTCATCACTAGTTGTTAGTGGGTTGCTAGGAGGAAAGAGAAGAAGAAGAAGAAAAATTGCTTAATTAGGAGTTGATAAGATGTTGTTGCTTGCACTGTTCATTGGTCCCACTGACACGTGGCGGCCCACGATTGGGTTTTTTTTTTTTTTCAAACTCCAAAAAAAAATAAAAAATTTAAGCACCCCATTTAAGCAATCCACTAACAACTAGGGATGAAGGTGCTCTTAAGTTGTTTTCCAAATAAAGACCAAGTTGCTTGCAGTCTCATGGAGAAAGAACATTGTTTATACATTACAATCCCTAAATGAATTACGATGACTAGTCAATGCAGAAAAATATTCTCACAGTTTATATAAGTTTTAAGTATGTTTTATTGAGTGCACGTTCAAGAAGGAAAACATAAAACAAAGAACATCATATAAAAGCAAATTAGGGAGATCATATGTAAAGTTTTAGCTAAGAAAACTAAATAATAAAATGGTAGATATGGGTAGCTGGGTGGATAAAGCACCATTGCATTCGTCCATCAAATCTAATTCATATTCCGATTAGGTTCTTTTGTACTTCAAACCTGACATCACTCTTTTGTTTTTCTCAGCTTCTCCATTTTTTGCTGCATCTTTTTTGCAGTCTTTAGATTCTCTATCTTTAGAACATCTTCAACTATTTCCCTTTATCTGGGCTGGAACTTCACCTTCTTGCTGTAAAAATGACAATACAACTCTGGTTTGTAGGAACTACTTAGGAATAATCTGTGTTCACTGACAAAATTTGTGCTTTTCTTCCACACATCCATGAATTTTAAGCAGGCATCCCTATGACATTGATGAAGCAGAACATGAGATAGCTTAGTCTACTCAAAGATTCTTTCAAACTTGAATACCTGGATATGAGCTTCCTTGTTACGGAACAATGAAAGAATAGGTGAAAAGGTTAAATCTTCCTACATCAAAGGTGATACTCCAAAGATTTGGCGAAAGATATAAGAGGCAGCATATCATCAAATCTGAAGTATCCGTCATCTCGTGTCCATAAAGGATATCTCGTAATGGCTCCAGTTCAACGGATTTGGTATAATCCAAAGACACAATCTTAAAACTTTTTTTCCATGGTTGAACGATCTCCTCTGGTGCCAAAAATTAGTTTCTCTGGGATGACTCAGTGTCTCAGGTTGACCTGTTACACCGCCTGTGAATACACTGTGATGTGCTATGTTAATCTTTTATCAACCGCTTGTGTTACACAACGATCACAGTGTGTTACACACGAATTCGAAATAAAGAATAAGATAGACGTATCAGGCTTATTTCTCAAGTTACGAATTTTCTTAACTTGCCTGGAATTACTTTTATATTATTGAGATTATGTGATAATGTTTACAACTTATGATTGACCTTTATATAGAGATCGAATCATTGCAAGTATAAGAGACACAACTCTTCATACTTAAAAGACACAACATGAAGATTTACAACTCTTTGTGTAATAACTAACTTATGTAAATGTATTAAGGAGATATTAAATTATATAGTTTAACACTCCTCCTTAATCATATCTCGACTTCACTCCAAGCTGCTTCCTGAGATCTTCAAATCTTGAACCGCCCAATGCGTTTGTGAGAATGTATGCGAGTTGATCATCCCCTTTGCAATACTCTAGTTCAATGATTCCTTTTTGCTCAACTTCTCTCACGAAATGGTACTTGATCTCTATGTGCTTCGTCCTTCTGTGTTGCACTGGATTCTTCCCAATTGCTATTGCTGATTTGTTGTCACATAAGATCGGAATGCCTCCTTCAAACTTCTGACCAAAATCTTCAAATAGTCTTTGTAACCACACGGCTTGATTTGCTGCTGCACACACGGCAATGTACTCCGCCTCAGCCGTTGATTGTACCACTGTTTGTTGCTTGCTTGATTGCCAACAAAACATAGCTGAACCAAGAGTAAACACATAACCTGAAGTGCTTTTCTTGTCTTCCTTAGAACCACCCCAATCGCTGTCCAAGTAGCCTACAAGTCTTGGTTCTTTAACACTTGTAAAGAACACTCCAAAGCTTGATGTTTCTTTGACATATCTTAACACCCTTTTGGCTTCTTGGTAGTGCTTCATGTGAGGTGATGACATGTATCTTGAGAGATAAGCGCTTGCATACATCACATCAGGTCTTGTTGCACACAAGTACAAAAGCCCTCCAACTATGCTTCTATACTTAGTCGGATCTACATACTCTTTGTCATCCTCAACTCCTTTATTTTGTGGTGTAAGTGGAGTGCTTACACTATTGCTGCCTCGCATCCCAAACTTATCAACAAGTTTGTTTGCATATTTTTCTTGTGAAAGAAATATGCCTCCATCGTTTTGGATTACTTCCATTCCAAGGAAGTAGTTCAACAATCCAAGATCCACCATCTTGAACTCTTTCTTCATATTCTCCTTGAGTGTGTTGATGATCTCAATGTTGCTTCTTGTGATAATTATATCATCCACATATAAACTCACGATCAACACATATCCTCCTTGCTTCAATCAAAGCCGTTTTGAAGAAAGTATGAGTATATCCTTCAATACCATGCCCTTGGGGCTTGCTTTAAACCATATAAAGCCTTATGTAGCCTCAACACCTTTTTTTCCTTTCCTTGTGTCACATACCCAGGTGGTTGTGTGACATAAACTTCTTCCTTTAGCTCCCCATTGAGAAAGACTGACTTTACATCCATCTGATACAAACGTCATTTCATCTGAACCGCATATGCGAGTATGGCTCTTATTGTATCATGTCTTGAGACAGGGGAAAACGTCTCAAGGTAGTCAACACCATATTCTTGAGAGAATCTTCTTGAAACTAGTCGAGCCTTATGCTTGATATGATTGCCGCTTGCATCGGTCTTGATCTTGTAGATCCACTTCACACTTATCACATTCTTCTTCTCTGGCTTGTCCACTAGTTCTCATGTCTTGTTCTTCTCGATCATGGCTATTTCCTCATCCATCGTCTCTCTCCATTCATTCTTACCACACGCTTCATCATAAGTGTATGGTTCTTCATGTGCATGAAGACAAGCCTCTATTGCTTGAGCTGCCTCTTCAATCTCTACTCTTGGTGCTTTTTCCATGATTTCAACCATGGACTTGAACTTCTTTGGTGGCTCAGAATCTTCTTCATCTTCATCACTAGTATCATGAGTATTATTTTGAATGAAAACAGGGCTGGAAGTACCTTCGGTTTGTTCTATAGGCGATTGAGTGTCTTCCATAGACAACTCAAATGTCTTCTTGACTTCTTGCCTTTTCCAATTCCACTTCTTGTTTTCTTCAAACTCTAGATCTCTTGATACTTCAATCTTCTCATTCTCCGAAGTGAGAACCCTATAGCCTTTGGATTTATTGCTATATCCAATAAAGACTCCACGTTTTGCCTTGACGTCCAGCTTCCTCCTCTTTTGATCTGGGATATGTATGTAACATATGCTACCAAACATTCTCATGTGTGACACATCTAGCTCCACACCACTTCTCTATGGGAGTGACATCATCTTCTATTGCCTTTGATGGTAGACGGTTCTACTGCCTTTGATGTTAATCTTTTACCAACCGCTTGTGTTATACAACGATCACAGTGTGTTACACATGAATTTGAATTAAAGAATAAGATAGACGTTTCAGGCTTATTTCTCAAGTTATGAATTTTCTTAACTTGTCTGGAATTACTTTTATATTATTGAGATTATGTGATAATGTTTACAACTTATGATTGACCTTTATATAGAGATCGACTCATTGCAAGTATAAGAGACACAACTCTTCATACTTAAAAGACACAACATGAAAAGTTACAACTCTTTGTGTAATAACTAATTTATGTAAATGTATTAAGGAGAGATTAGATTATGTAGTTTAACATGCTATTCAGATATAAAACAAAGAAACTGTTAATGTCAGAAAAACTTAACGCTTATGTCTTTCTCTAAGGTAAATGGCAAACCTGGCTCACTGTGCTATTCTGGTTTTTCCTCGTCATACTCTTCTTCATGATGAGGATCATGGTAATGACTATGATCATGTTTGGTAAGACTGTTCCTAATCTTCTTAGATTTTTCTCTCACTTTCTTGAACACTTTATTTTCTCCAATCTCTTGATCATCTTCTTCCTTGTTCCATAACTCTTGTCATGATTTCGGCATGAACCTTGTGTGGTTCATATCTGATGTACATCTTGCATTTGTTTTTATCATATTGACCAAACTCCAGTCCAATTCATGTTTTTCTTTTCACTCTTTAAGTTAGAATATAGATATATGATGTGGAGATTAGTTAAGAAATTACCTTATAGCATCTTCTTGCTCTGGTTTCACTCTGAAAGTATCAAGGTTCGTCTGTCTTTGTTCTTGTTCTTTTCTGCAACACCGTAGTCCTTGTCTCCAGTACCCTGATAAACAATTCCACATTACCAGTCAGATACTTAACTACTGTCTTTCCTAAACAAACAAAAAAGAAATATCTATCATGCAAACGGGTATACTTTTCATGAGATGTGGTAGAACATTTTGCTTGCTACGTGTGTGAATCAGACAGTCAAAAATAGAAGAAGATGAAATTAATTGTTTTCTCAAGAGAGAAAAACATGAGATGAAAATCCTTTTAATTAAAGAAATCATTTTGGTTTTACGTAACCTCATAAAGGACAATGGCTTTCTCCTCGTTGAGCTGTAGCAATGCTTTCTTACATGATTCACATTCTCAAATATTGGTTAAACTGTAAAAGTGTAAGATCAAGGGCCAAGAGGCAAACAAAATCTAAGATATTGGCATCTAAAAAACATTGAAGCATTATATTATACCTTTCGTACTTTCTGCTCTTAGATAGTCTTTTTCACCTACTTATACAATCTAACATTAAAATGGTGAATTAACAAAACAAAGTATGTATAAATTCAAAGTAACTTACAACAGTTAATGCCTCTTCAAAGTTGTTTGGATGCCAATTGCTTCCTTAATCTGAATGATCTCTCAATTTTTAAAGTGTAAACACGTTCCAAGACATCAATGGTGTTCTTTACTCATTTCTTTATGTCTCCTTCAACTTCCCTTTGTTTCTCCTTCTATTTAAACACTTTCATCAACTTTTACATGCAACCAAAATCTCTTATCTATGTCTCTCCGCATCTGCAAAAACCAGTTGTTCCTATTTCTAGTCATTTTGATGATTTTAATGGGAGGTGCTGTTTAATCAGTGGAGCTGTTTAATCCATATTGGTGTGTTTTCTCTGATCCAGACGTCGCGTCTGACTCGCTGGCGGCTCGAATCATGGTATGTTTATACATTCCGTTATTCCAAAGTTTCTGATAAGATCAAAAGCCTTTGAATGGTGATTGATCCATAATTTTTAGTTAGCCTTTGTGTTAGAAAGTGTAAAGCCGCTAACTTTTAAAAATGTTTAAAATAAGCAATTCTAGAACCAAATAATATTAGTAGCCAAACAATCTATATAATCAGAATCAAATCGCAAAACAATGAAAGTCGTCACTCTATTTTTTCTCCATAAATTTCAAAGATAAAAGTTATTCTAATTTATCTAAAAATAAAAGTCCTCCTATATATTAATTGTGAAGTCACTTATGTGATTTTTCCTTAGGTGTCAACTAATGTGAGTTTTAAGAAAAAATATTAGAATTCAATTGGTTGATGATTTTGATTTTTATTTATTTTAATCATGTTTAAAATAAACAATTCTAGAGCCAATTAATATTAGTAGTCAAAAATCTATATAATCATAATCAAATCGCAAAATAATGAAAGTCATCAATCTATTTTTTTCATAAATTTCAAAGATAAAAAACATTCTAATTTATCTAAAAATAAAATTCTCCTATATATTAATTGAGAAGTCACTTAAGTGAGTTTTTTTGCTTCATAAATTTATAGTAATATTTTTATATAACATTCAGTTTCTATTAATTTGCTTATGATAAATTTGTTGTTAATCACATTCAATTATAAAAATTTAACTTGAAACATATGATTTAAAAACATTGTTCAAATATTTTACATTTTTAAAAAAAATTCTAAACCTAAATCCATATTATATTATTTTAAACACAAAGTAAAAAAAAAAACTTAATATGTTTGAAGATTTTTGATGATAAAAAATCTAATCAAATACAAATTTATTTTAAATCATTGTTTTTGAAAATAAGTAAGATTATTGCTAACAAATACATTCAAATTTTTATAATTGAAACTTCTTATATCAGTGTACGCAACAAAATAAAAAAATATCATAAAGTTTTTATTTATATAAAATTTATCATCTGAGAGTTAACTCATACAAAAAATCATTTTTTATTGTTAGAACTAACACAACTTTCCATCTAATATAAGATTATCTAACAAATACATTCAATTTTTTATAATTGAATCTTCGTATATCAGTGTACGCTACAAAATAAAAAAAATCATAAAGTTTTTATTTATATAAAATTTACCATCCGAGAGTTAACTTATACAAGAAATCATTTTTTTATTGTTAGAACTAACACAGCTTTCTATATAATATGAAACTTCTTATTATCATATTAAATACAAACACTATTACTATAAATATATGTTTATGTATAAATTAATAGAAACTGAATATTATATGAAAATACTACTATAAATTTTATCAAATATATGGAAATCCACATATATACAGTTATGTTTGTTTTTAATAATTTTTCTTTTATACTTTAGTTGCAATCGTGGACTTATTCTTCACAAAAATTCATGTTTTGTATTTTAATAAATACTATACAAAAAACTTAACCTACAAACCAATTAGACTATATATATATATATATATATATATATATATATATATATATATATATATATAATTTATGTATGAAAATATTAGAAATAAAATTCTCATTTTTAAAGGACGAAAATCGTAATCAACTATATATGATTTTTGATATAAAAATATAATTAAATCTTACAAAATATCATATTTGTACTTTAAAAAAGTAATAAAATAATCAAATGAATAAAATATATAAAAACTATTTATTTAAAAAACATTCGTCAAAATATTACATTCAATTTTTTTTAAAAAAAAAACTAAAAATAAATCATAGCATGCCAATAACATAAATATATTACATTCCATTAAATTCTTAAAATTATTTTTTATTTGCAAATTTGAGGACAACTATTTAGTAAACTAGTAAATCTGAGATCATATTAATATCTGAAGTGAAGTGTGTAATAGCGCAACTACTCACTTATGTCATATAATTACTAGATTGAAATGGCTTGGAGGTTAGAGAGAGTTATATAGTCACTAGGTTTGGCTCGCCTGTTGAGCGGGTTAGTATCTGGAAAACATTACATAATATATAATCAATTTTAATGTATAGTTGAAAATGTTTATCTTAGTTTAATTTAAATTGTTCTCAATTTTCATTGTGTAGATTTTGTTATTTTTGTTATAGATTATTTTTATCTTAATATTAAAAGGAATGAATTACAAATTCGTTCTTATATGATAACTATTTTCCAGTGAGCAAATAGTATATATTCAACTACTTCGGTTCAAATATTTCAAATTACAATTATAATACAAAAATTACAATAATATATATTATTCAAATACCTAAAATTACAATTATATATGTTGCCAATATTATTTTTTTATTGTGTACTTTTTTTTTTGATGTTTTTGTCTATAACGACTTTTTATCTTTTCAATATATATTTTAATAAATATTTGATACTTTTTATTTTTTATTTTTAAAAAGAAAATTTGCATGGTAAACATGTGTTGATATTTTGCATAATGGTATATGATTCACTTCCAAAACCCAACGGTCTCCAATTGGTGTGTAAGGACTACAATTTGGTGTTGGACTCTTTTGCTGTCTCAGTGATTGACATAAAGAACACAATTAGCTTGATTACAACAAAATGTTTGTCTACTTTGTTGATATGATTTTGAATCCTAACCTGCATCAATCCAATCCATGGAGAGCTTGAAACTCGACGGAGAAACTTCTAGCCAGCTTACTTGATTTGCTTGCTTCTCTACAAATGAACGCTGAGTCCGGCACCAGAGCTTCTCAGCTGAAGCTGATACACAATTTAAAGACATAAATCATCAAAAATGAAAATTCAAAAATACTGAAACTGTAAAGATCGCTTTGATCCTCTTTTCTTGTTACAGAATCAGGTGCTCCTAATATTTGTAAATAAATGTTCCTCACACCAAAACCATAACAACTTTAGATGATTTCTTCGATCCTGTGACCGTCACAAATGAAGAAAAATTTTGAACGCAAGATGATATAAAATTTTGTTTGTCATAGAGAAACAGCATAGATGATTTGCAAGTTATATAAGAGATGAAAAAAACCGTTTATGAAGATTTGAGTTAACATGGGTTAAATTTTTTGAGAAAAATTAGGAATATAGATAATTGTTGATAAAATGCATAAAAATAATAGACACAAGAAAAACTCAATTGTTTTATTTATTGTTTTGAATTTTTTTAACACGTGTCAGTATTTAATTCGTCAGACGACTTGCACTTTAGTATATAAGTGATGTGTTAATGAAGTAATATATCTATTTTATTTAAAAGAGATCATTGCTATTTTTTGTCCCTGCAACTACTTTAACTACTTGGAATATTATTTTTTTGTCACTAAACTTATATTCAAAAAAGTATTTTTTGTACAACTGTATCTTAAAAGAAACCACGATCTTTAAAATTAAGCCAAACAGTTACGTTTTGTCATGACTAGAAATACAAATATATTTCGTTTAAGAAGCTCGGACTCAGTCAGTTGGGTTTCTTGGCGATGTGGAGACTTGTTTGAGAAACTGTCATCCCAGTACGCGGCGAATCAGTTTCCTCGTAGATGGTTTCTCTTCTTTTTGCAGGTACTGAAGATCTCGAGCTTGGTTTTGTTGGAGTAAGCTTGAAATAAACTTAAGGAACAAGTTATCCTAATCCTAGTTTGATTGAGTTTATTAAAGGATTAGGAAAATATCTGGAGTTATGAATAATAATAGGATTAAGAGTTATCTAATTCTATATAAAGAGTTGCATACATGTTGCATTACTTATGAGTTTTGTGATTGAGTTTGGAAGTCTTGAGTTTTGAGTGATTTTCTCAAGATATTAATAAGAGAGCTAATTCTTATTATTGTGATCTTACATATTCAACTTGTGAAACTCAAATAATATTTGGTATCAGAGCTTAAGGAAGAAAAAGGAATCAAATCAATAGAACAATGGGAGATCTCGTTGTATCCAAAACAAAGGAAGGAGGAGGATCTTCTTCGATAAGCTGTCATATGCTCACAGCAACCAACTACACTGTTTGGGAAATAAGAATCAAGGTAATGCTTAAAGTCCACAAAGTCTGGGAAGTAATTGAGAATCAATCCGATAATGGAGAGAAAAGTGATATGGCTACAGCCTTAATCTTTCAGTCCATACCCGAAAGCCTCGTACTGCAAGTCGGGGAATTAGACACTGCCAAGAAAGTTTGGGATGCGATTAAATCAAGATATCTGGGAGCTGATCGAGTTCGTGAGGCAAGGTTACAAACATTAATGTCTGATTTTGAGAGATTGAAGATGAAAGATAGCAATACCATTGATGAATTTGTTGGAAAGATGGCTGAAATATCTTCGAAATCATCTGCTTTAGGAGAAAACATTGAAGAAACGAAGCTGGTAAAAAAATTCTTATCGAGCCTCCCACGAAAACGATTTATACATATTGTTGCATCGTTAGAACAAGTCCTTGATCTCAAGACCACAAGCTTCGAGGATATTATCGGACGACTTAAAGCCTATGAAGAAAGAATCAAAGAAGAAGAAGATCCACAAGAAACGCAGAGCAAGCTCATGTACGCTAATATGGAACCACAATCGTCTTCAGGCTCGTCCTCGAACTCGTCTGCTCGTGATTACAATAGCTCAAACAGCTACTACAGAGGTCGCGGTCGTGGAGGAGGACGCTACTCTAACCGTAACAGAGGACAGGGTCGATACAACGACCGGTTCTATGATAGATACAATGACCGATCCTATGAGAACTTTGACATTTCTAAAATAACATGTTTCCGCTGCGATAAGAATGGACATTATGCGTCGACTTGTCCTGATCGACTTCTGAAACTACAAGAAGCTACCGAGACCAAAGAAAAGGACAATAACAGCACACAAGAAGCTGAAGAATTAATGGTACACAAAGTTGTTTATCTCAATGAAAAAAATATTAACCCCCAAGATTTCGAGACAAATTCAGATAACAACGTGTGGTACTTGGATAATGGTGCAAGCAACCATATGACAGGAAATCGAAGCTATTTTCAGAGAATTGATGAAACCATTACTGGAAAAGTAAGGTTCGGGGATGATTCCCGTATTAACATAGAAGGAAAAGGATCGATTATGTTTTCCAGCAGAGATGGAGGCAAGAAACTCTTAGAAGATGTTTACTATATACCGGACCTAAGAAGTAATATAATTAGCTTAGGTCAAGCAACAAAGTCGGGGTGTGATGTAAGAATGAAAGACGAGTACCTCACACTGAAAGACAAGGATGGAAAATTAATAGCAAAAGCGAAAAGATCTCAGAATCGGCTATACAAGGTAATGATCGACATAGTCAATGAGAGATGTCTTCAACTTACAACAACTAGTGATTCATCTAAGTGGCATGCGAGATTGGGACACATAGGTAGAGATTCAATGACAGCCATGATCAATAAGGAAATTGTCTCAGGGATACCCAAGATCGAAGTCTTAAAAGAAACCTGCTCGTCTTGTTTGCATGGAAAGCAAGCAAGACATTCCTTTACACACGCAACGACGTACAGAGCTAAGAGAGTACTTGATCTCATCCATGGAGATTTATGCTGTCCAATATCACCTATCACACCATCAAAGAAGAGATATATCTTTGTGCTCATAGACGACTACTCTCGCTACATGTGGTCAATACTTCTCAAGGAGAAAGGAGATGCGTTTGACAAGTTTAAGAAATTCAAAGCCATTGTTGAGCAAGAGACAAGAACAACCATTACAACACTAAGGACCGATAGAGGAGGAGAATTCGTATCAAATGAATTCTCAAGCTACTGTGAAACACACGGCATATCAAGACAACTCACAGCTCCGTACTCCCCTCAGCAAAATGGCGTGGTAGAGAGACGAAATAGAACTCTCCTAGGTATGACCAGAAGCATCCTAAAACATATGAATCTACCTAACTACCTATGGGGGGAAGCAACAAGACATGCCACATACCTTATAAATAGAGTGGCCACTCGAGTTCTCGTATCACAGACACCATACGAGGTGTATAAGGGAAGAAAACCGAACCTGGAGCATATTCGTATTTTTGGCTGTATCTCATACGCAAAGGTTGATATTCCCCATATCCGAAAACTTGATAACAGGTCACGGATGTTAGTACATCTCGGTACTGAGCCAGAATCGAAAGCATACAGACTGCTTGATCCTGTTAATAGAAAAATAGTGGTTAGTAGAGATGTCATATTCGATGAAAACAAAAGTTGGGACTGGAAAAAATGTGATGAAGAAGGAAGTGCAAAGACTTTTGAGATTAAGATTGGGGAATATGGGAATCATGGAGTCGGTGAAGGAATAAGTGATATAAACCATGATACCATAGAAGGAGATGAAGACATATTTACAGAGGAGTATGCCACAGAACAGAGCAACCACGAAAAATACGATAACATCCCCGAGGGCACTGGTCTGAGACGATCTCAGAGAGAAATCAGAAGGCCAAGTTACCTAGATGACTATGTCCTGCTCGCAGAAATTGAGAGTGAACGCCTATTACTCAGCATAAACGATGAGCCATGGAGTTACATGGAAGCAAAACAGAAAAAAGGTATGGAGAGATGCTTGTGAGGATGAGATAAACTCTATAATTAAAAACAAGACTTGGAATTTGGTTGATCTACCAAATGGAGCTAAGGCAATTGGACTAAAGTGGATATTTAAGGTAAAGCGAAATTCTGATGGAAGCATCAACAAATACAAAGCAAGACTTGTAGCTAAAGGTTATATACAAAGACATGGAATCGACTTTGATGAAGTATTTGCTCATGTGGCACGTATTGAAACAGTTCGGTTTATACTATCTTTAGCGGCATCAAGAGGCTGGCAAGTACATCACCTAGACGTCAAAACCGCATTCCTACAGGGTGACCTCAAAGAACTAGTATATGTATTGCAACCAGAGGGTTTTGAGGTCAGAGGAGAAGAGAACAAAGTTTATAAGTTAAATAAAGCACTATACGGCTTGCGTCAAGCTCCAAGAGCATGGAATGAGAAGTTACATAAAGTACTTGGAGAGTTAAAGTTTGATAAATGATCGAAAGAGCCTGCCTTGTATCGACGAAAAGAGAAGGATCACCTACTTCTTGTTGCTGTGTACATGGATGACCTTTTAGTGACAAGGACAAGTATGGTTTTGATCAATGAATTCAAGAAGGGAATGTCAGCACGCTTTGAGATGAGCAACTTAGGGAAACTTACCTACTACTTAGGCATTGAGGTCGATCAACATGACAATGGAATCACCCTAAGACAAGAGCGATATGCTAAAAAGATATTAGAGGAGACAAGAATGCAAGACTGCAACATGGTGCATATACCAATGGATCCAAGTCTTAGGCTCTCTAAAGCCCGAGATGAAGCTAATGTCGATGAGAAAGAGTATAGAAGATTTATCGGCTGTCTTAGATATCTTCTCCACACCAGACCCGACCTCTCCTATTCAGTTGGAGTATTAAGTAGATATATGGCGGAACCAAAGACTTCACACGCAGCAGCCATGAAACAAGTACTTCGGTACTTACAGGGGACACTCACTTGCGGTCTTGTTTTCCGGCGAGGAACCAACTCAAAACTAGTTGGATATAGTGACGCGAGTCATTGTGTTAATGAAGACGACAAGAGAAGTACAACTGGGCACGTGTTTTACTTCCTAGATTCGCCCATTACTTGGTGTTCTCAAAAGCAAGATACGGTAGCATTGTCATCTTGTGAAGCAGAATTCATGGCTGCAACAGAGGCAGCCAAGCAGGCTATTTGGCTCCAAGAACTCTTGAGTGAGATAGTCGGTGAATCAAGTGGAAAAGTGGTGATTCATATTGATAATAAATCTGCTATAGCTCTTACAAAGAATCCGGTTTTCCATGGAAGAAACAAGCATATACACATGCGATATCATTTTATACGGGAATGTGTTGATAACAATTTGATTGAGGTTCAACATATAGCAGGAAGCGAGCAACGAGCTGACATTTTGACCAAGGCCCTTTCCCGGATCCGATTCAAAGAAATGAGAAGTTTGATAGGCATTGAAGATTTGTTGCAAGGAGGTTTCAAGCTTAAGGGAGAGAATTTCAAGCTTAAGGGAGAGAATGTTGGAGTAAGCTTGAAATAAACTTAAGGAACAAGTTATCCTAATCCTAGTTTGATTGAGTTTATTAAAGGATTAGGAAAATATCTAGAGTTATGAATAATAATAGGATTAGGAGTTATCTAATTCTATATAAGGAGTTGCATACATGTTGCATCGCTTATGAGTTTTGTGATTGAGTTTGAAAGTCTTGAGTTTTGAGTGATTTTCTCAAGATATTAATAAGAGAGCTAATTCTTATTATTGTGATCTTACATATTCAACTTGTGAAACTCAAACAATAGGTTTGTCTCTCTCTCAACCCAGTTCCAATCTGTTTCATGAAGAGGATGGTGCTCATGTGTTTAGTTCCGAGAGCTCAGGTATGGCTTTTTGGAACTTCTTCCTCTTCCGAGCTTCAGAGAACGCGGTTACTTGGATTAGGAGGACAGTGGGATGCATCATGCTCCCTCCTAGATTAACCTGGTTGCGATTGTAATGATGACGGAAGGTCCGAAGTTGGTGCCCAACAACTTGGCAGTGTATCTGAGGAGTCAAAGCAATCAATTCTTAGGTTGTACCAATTTTGTTTAATCTTGGTTCATTGTAACCGTATGATGTCTTATGGGAGATTTAATAAATGAAACTTCTAAAAAAAGAAAAAAAAATACAAATATATTATTTTCTCAAATATATATTTTTATCTGTTGACTAAAAATACGGCCCATACCTTATTGCAATCGTTACTATTTAATTAATAAATGGAGAACATGCTTACGTATGTATGTCAACATTTCAAATCTGTAAGTTTGCTGGTACCGTTCATAAGCCGCCTAAAGCACAATACATTTCCCAAGACCAGCAATATTTAATGGGCAATTCTCTTAAATAGCTTTTTTTTAGTTTTTGTCAGAAAATAGCCCTCAAAAAATAAAATGACCAAAATAGACTTTTTTTTTTTTTGAAATTTTGATTTTTTTTTAATTTTTTTTTTGAAATTTGAAACCCTAACCCCAAACCCACCCCTTAACTCTAAACCCTAAAGTCCAAATTAGTTAACCCTAGGGGTATAAATGCATATAAATGAATTTTTTAGCTTTTTAAAAAAACATTTTGATCATTTTTTTCCTTAAAAACTATTTTGTGACAAACAAACTAAAAGAGGCTATCTAAGGGAATTACTCATATTTAATCACACTTCAATTTCAATAATAATCTACCAAAAAATGAAAATATTTATTAAACACACAAAGCAACAGTTTTTTGGATGACCACACACACAAAAAGCTAAGAATATACGATTTGGACTATAAACTGGATTATATTGATATAAAATTTATAAATAAAGTGTATTCATGAAAAGAATATAAAAGATTATTTAATTTTTATTAAAATGGTTAACAAAAATATATCAGTGTTTTGAAAGTGTGGATTGAAATCTAATCTTAAAAAAAAATCATTTTCTAATCAAAGTGGTTGAATGAAATGCGTCATGGAAGATGCGTCACACTAACGCAATTAATTGCAATTTAAGCAAAATAATCTATTTGAGAAATGATTTGAAGAAAGAGAAAAAACAGCAGTCAGAACAGGATGGCAGAAGAGTAAATTTGAAGCAACAATCAATTTAAGTGAAGAAAAATGCGAAACCCAGAGTCACGTTAAGAAGACTCGGCCCACTTTCCCTGTAAGAGTCTTCCCTTGATGAAGTCTCTCGTTTCACCGATTACCCATCTCTTGATTTCTTCTAAGAAACTGCTTCTGTAAATCCTGATCCAAAGTCGAAGCTCGAGTCTTTCTCAGGAAGCACCTTTTCGCAAGAGGTTAGAAAGTTTTGGATATTTAAGAGTTGGGTTGCTTTTAAGTTTTAGTAGTTTGTGCTGATGGCAAATCCTTGGAAGAAGCAGAGATTGAAAGACACGGCTTTATGCCGTGTAGGGATTCTATTTGCAGTTACAGTCTCTATCGTTCTTATGTTGGTGTCTGTACCCAGAACAGCTTCGAATAGGAGATTCTCCGACAGTGGTTTCGATGATTTAGACAAAGATTTGGGAGTTAACCTTAATGCTTCGTTGCTAAGGGTTGCTAGAGAGAATAGAATGTCGCTTAGGTTGCATAAAAGGAACCTTTTACCTCCGAGGAATCTAGATCTGTACCCGAATTTGGCGAAAGACCACGTGGTTATTGTCTTATACGTGCACAACCGGGCTCAGTATTT
Source organism: Sinapis alba (assembly GCA_012274485.2). Taxonomy (NCBI): domain Eukaryota; kingdom Viridiplantae; phylum Streptophyta; class Magnoliopsida; order Brassicales; family Brassicaceae; genus Sinapis; species Sinapis alba. The sequence goes on from MU105768.1 coordinate 467,501, forward strand.
TCGAGTAACAGTGGATAGCTTGTCCAAGGTTAAAGGAATAAGCGAGACATTGTTGATTGTCAGCCATGATGGTTACTTTGACGAGATGAACAAGATTGTGGAGAGTATTGAGTTCTGTCAGGTGAAACAAATATTCTCTCCCTATTCTCCTCACATATTTCAAGGTAGCTTCCCTGGTGTGACCTCGAATGACTGTAAGAACAAGGGTGATGAGGCAAAAACGCATTGTGAAGGCAATCCAGATCAGTATGGGAATCACCGGTCTCCAAAGATTGTATCTTTGAAGCATCACTGGTGGTGGATGATGAACACTGTATGGGATGGATTGGAGGAGACTAACGATCACGAGGGTCATATCCTTTTCATCGAAGAAGATCATTTTCTTTTTCCTAATGCTTATCGTAATATTCAGACTCTCACGAGGCTGAAACCCGCAAAATGTCCTGACTGCTTTGCTGCTAACTTAGCACCCTCTGATGTGAAGTCAAGAGGAGAAGGGCTTGAGTTTTTGGTTGCAGAGAGAATGGGAAACGTTGGGTACTCTTTTAATAGAAGTGTGTGGGAGAATATACACCAGAAGGCAAGAGAGTTTTGTTTCTTTGATGATTACAATTGGGACATAACCATGTGGGCGACGGTTTTCCCCTCGTTTGGTTCCCCTGTTTACACATTGAGAGGGCCTAGGACCAGTGCGGTGCACTTTGGAAAATGTGGATTGCATCAAGGTAGAGGAGAGGAAGGAGACTGTATCGATAATGGGGTGGTAAATATCGAGGTTAAGGAAACAGATAAAGTTGTGAACATAAAGGAAGAATGGGGAGTTAGGGTGTTGAAACACCAAGCTGGTTACAAAGCTGGTTTCAAAGGTTGGGGAGGTTGGGGCGACAAAAGAGACCAACGTTTATGTTTGGATTTTGCCACTATGTATCGTTCTACAATAAGCGTTNTTTTTTTTTTTTTTTTTTTTTTTTTTTTACGTGGTATTGTGACTTGATGGGCATTGGGTTTCTTGTTGTATTTTGATTGTTATGTTTTGTTTGTATTACTAGAAGTATTACTCTTTCTGTACAAGCTACTCTCGCTTTTCTTGTTGACAATTGATGGAATCTTGAGGCACTTGCGGTTTGTCTAGATTTGGTTTGAAACTAGTTTTTGCTATATATCCTTGAACCAAACTTAGGCCCCATATATGCTAGCTAGCTAGTAATATACTAAGCTAGCTCATGAGTTTATTATCTGCTACAACCCAACATAACTCAGAATAACGCTGGTTCTGCTTTTTAATATGCTGAATACCATTTTCCCAAGAAATTAGTGAATCAGATTTTCTTAAGTCTTGACTAACTAGTCAGTGTGCATCTGGAAAAGCACACAATCACTCATGGCATGGATTAACCTATATGTTTACCTATTATGTAGACTCTCTTAAACTATACCATAGTAGAACTGACAGTAAACTGCATTAACTTACAAGTCACGATTAAACTAGAATGGATTCAAATAATATGCCCACATTTCTATTTACTTTTATGCAGTATTCCCTCCTAAAAACAAAAGAATTGATGTTCGTTTCCAAATAATGCATTCAAATGGGTTTATGAGACTCATCCAAACGAATTCAACAAATGCATCTGGATAGAGATAAACCTACCTAAAATAACAAATGAAAACGTTACCTTTATCTAAATAAAACATTTAGATCTAGTTTTTACACAAACAAATAATCATGATACATATCAAGTTTCCGTCAAAAACGAAAAAAAAAAAACATTTTTCCTCCAAAATCTCAATTTTGATGAAAATCAGTTTTTTTTTTCTTATAAATCATAAAATTACATTTTCCATTAAAACTGCCAAAACCATTTAAAAAAAATCTCACTCAAATTTCAGTTTCCGATCATTTTTCTTCGGTTTTCACTAGTTTAGATTATCTGTTGTGGAGGGTCCCGGAAGAAATCTATTATGATTGTTTTCCATGGATTATGTGATATATATAGAAGAACATAAATGATTTTTTTTATCAGAATATGAATGAGAATCCTCAGGAAATATTACGTAAAGCTGAGCGTGAATGAACTTTTTGGACTGAGGCACAATTATTAGTACAACAACATCATCGTTATTTACAGCCAGACACAAACTGGCAGTCGCTGGAGTATACAAGAGTTTGCTTTGTTGATGGGGCCTGGAAGGAGCAAAATGTCTTCACCGGACAGGGTTGGTACTGTCGAGCGAGGGATTCAGAAGATGTCATGATGGGGGCAATGAACCTAAGACGCAGCATGTCACCAGAATGTGAAGCTTTGATTTGGACGATGGAGTGCATGAAAACACTGCATTTCTCAGAAGTAATATTTGTAACATATTATTCTCAACTGGTGAAGATGGTGTCGTTTCCTGAAGAAAAACCAGTTTTTGCTACACACATGGAGGAGTTTTGCCGTAGTAAGACTTTCTTCCCTAATTTTAAGATTCGACATATTGGCGGACAAGCTTGCACGTGGTACAAAGAGTTCTCCTTCAGCTATGTTATAGATTAATTCTTTACCTCCGGTTTGGCTTTCCATTCCGGTGACTTTTTAGTAAAGTAATTTATTTGTTGTAAAAAAAAAAGCTTTCAGTTTCCTGACAATTATATTTTCCTAGTAATCCACAAAATCATATTTTCCGACTGAAACCTAAAAATAATAATTTTAAGCCAAAAATGCAAAAAATATTTTTTTTTGCCAAAATCACAAAATACATTTTCTACCAAAATTACAAATTTATATTCTTTTATCAAAACCATAAATATGCATTTTCCAGCAAATTCACAAAAATGCATTTTTGGCAAAACAAAATAATGCATTTTCCCACCAAGATCCCACTTCCCGCCTAACCGCAAAGTCACATATTAAGTTAATCCATTAAATCACATTTTTTATCAAATCCGCAAAATTTGATTTTTTGCCAAAACCTTATTTTTCCGTCAAACCGCAAAATTACATTTTCTCGTCAAAGCAGTAAAATCACAGTTTTCATCTAAAATCATTAAAACCAAAAAAATCCAATTATTCCAACATTATTCTCAAATAACATTTTGCGATAGCCTTAAAATCATACTATTTTGTCAAAATCGTAAAATCACATTTTTTAATAAGACCACAAAAGTATATTTTCGTTCAAATAAAAAATCGCATTTTCTTAGTAAAAGTTCAAAATCGTATATTTAAAAAACTGTAAATCATATTTTCTGTCAAATCATATAATCTTAAACTAATTTTTAAATTATTTATGTATAACTACATTTTAGATAAATAATAAAAAATAATATAGTTAAGCATAAAATTAAAAATATGATTAAATTGAAATAAAAATATATAAGTAATTTGTTTACTAAAATCATCTTGCTAGATAAAAAAAATAGAGATAAGTAAACAAATTAAGGTTCATTTAGATGATCTGGATGGAAAAACAGACAGTTTCAAAAAAACATCTAGATGGATCATAAATGGATTACTTGGATATAGATTACTTATGAACAAATGAATAAAACCTTAAAATCGAAATGTCTACTAGTTGATTATATCAGATGCTGGTGGTATGATTCAAATGGCTCCACGACCAACGTAACATGAAAGACAAATATATTGTTGTTTCTAAACAATCGACTCCGATGAAACAAAACTTACAAGCAAAACATGAACTGGATAAAATCTTGGAAAAAGGAATATCAAAGTTATGCACATTTTTCCGATACAGCTCTGGTTTGGTAGGATCCCACCACACAAAATTTTTTACACCTTCAAATGAAGTATGAAAATAATATCTTAAGGTGATTTTTTGAACTTTCTTCAAAGTTTTATAAACTTTTTATTTGAGTTTTGGAAATATTTTCACTAATAAATATATTACGTTTCTATCAGAGATATCCACATCATGAATATATGGAAGAAAAATTCCTTAGAAAAACTTTTTTAGTTTATTTTCATAAAATAGCACCCAAAGAAGAAAATGATCAAAATGTTTTATTAAAAAGGTAGTAAATAAACATTTTTATCCATAGGGTTAACTAATTTAGACTTAGGATTTATAGTTAAAAGGTGGGGGTGAAATTTCAAATTTAAAAAATAAAAAATAAAAAATAAAAATTTAAAATAAAATAAACTATTTTTGTCATTTTATTTTTTTAAATGCTATTTTGGTGATAATAACTTAAAATATTAGAGAGAATTTCTCTATATGAAAAGTAACACACAAAATAATTTTGAATTTGTTAAAGCAATGGAAAACAACGTATTTGTACTTGTTGGTGATGCAAATACCGCATATTTTAAAGTTGAAAATGGTGTTCAAGAAAACGAAAATTTTAATCATATGGAGAATGTCACCTAAACTAATAGAGATTCTAAAGAAAAGTCACATAATGAGAGCTAAACTCGATGGTGATGGAGATTCATCAATCACTTTAAGAAATTGTTGTTATTTTTATTAAAAAATTCTGACAAAAGCATTTGTCTCATATTGGGACAAAAGCATTCAACACAATATTACGACAAAATATAGACAAAAGTATGGCGAATTGCTAAAGTAACAAAATAGTCACTGATACATAACAATATTGCGACCAAATAAAGAGCAGAAAATAGCATCACTAAGACTAATATTTATGTGATTAAATGTTTCGTCACAATATTGTTGCAAATGTATGACTAAATTTGGTTACTAAGTAACACGATTTTGTCAATAAGGTTACATTATTCACTAATCTTGGGAATATTGATCAAGAGACACATAAACTCAGCTCAAACAAGTTTTACGGTCATGGCAGGCGGTCTTGACCTAAACTAGTGCTTCTGCTATCTTTTTTTATCACACTTCCTCACTTTTTTTATCACACTTCCTCACTTTTTTTGTTGAACACTTTCTCTTTCTTAGGATTCGCCCCTTCCTCAACAGCCTATTATGCTTTTTACACACCATGTTCAACCTAAAAACTTCCTTTGCAAGCTCATCAACACGAATAACCATCGTAGCGTACTTCTCATCATCCACTAATGTGCCCCACCTAAAGTAAGCATTAACACGCGTTTGCTTTAAAGCATGATCTTTAACATCTTCACCACTAACAGTTTTTCTTCTCCTTTTCTTCATCCTCTCTCTTCTAGAATGATCATATTTTGGCTCTCCAATATCACCACCAACCCACTCATACTTCCTAAATATGTACTCAACTTTCTAATCCACTCTATCATTGTTCCATACACCTAACCCTTTGTCAGTTTTTCATAATTTTCATCACTGGCGGCACAACCAGCTGCAATTGAAGTTTCAACCAGGTTAGTAAAATGTTATCCTATTAGTACCAGAGCAATTAGCAATTATCATGTGCGTACACCGACAATTGTGTACACACATACATTTGAATCATGTATGTGTGTACACCATCAACTATGTACGCTAAAACACTGTTAAAAAGTATTAAATTACTCACCCCTTCATCGTGCTCTGCCTCTAGAACGTCCGTCATTGTTAGTCTTGTGTGCTGTGGAATCTTGCCTCTAAAGAAATCTAAAATACTAGTACTATTATCGTCACTTAAAAATTCCAGCAGTTGTGGAATTGACTGAAACGCAACCAGCTACATGGCCAAAGGAAATTTAACCATTTTTATTGTCTACTGACTCAGCCTTTGACAGTATTCACCATTATAGTCTTCACATTTATCAAACACCTTATGTGCAGGCTTCATTGTACTGATTGTCCATAAAAAGACTCCTTCCCCCATTGAACGTCAAAGAATTTATTCAGATTCTCCCCAAACTTCACATATTTAAGAGTAGGCTTTGCGACTTGGGTTATAGCCACCAGAACACGATCAACAATTATTATCAGACATTGCTTGATTTTAGGCCAGGAAGCCATCTCCGTGTTACGCCCAACTAAATTATCCAGTTCTGAAATTGTAATGTTCATATTATTGTCAATAAATTTTTACAGTAAGTATAGTTTTAGTCTTTTGCAGGTGCTTGGTACTCATTATCATACCCCCTCAAACTTTCCTTTCGAAAGTCCAATCACTGCTCCAAACTCCACTAAATAGAATTTTAGTGGCTGTCCCCCAAAAACAGGCCAATCTCATATTTCTTTTTCAACAGACTGTGCAATAGTTTCCCGACATTGTACACTTCCTAGCCGGCAACTTCTTTCTTTAATCTTTCCAAAAAGTGATTATGCTTCCAAAAACCAATCTTAATATGTTTGCCATCTCCCGCGTACCATTGAGCACATCTCTAACAAATAGAAGGTAATCGACGGTGGAGTACACGTTCAGCCTACGACTAAGATAACGGTATGTCGCAAAATGTTTTTTTGGTTAGTATTCCATAGCACAGATAAAGAAGCTAACAAGGCATGCAAAAATCAAAACCAACAATGATTTACCCTCAGCTCTCTCCTTACCCAGACATTTACGTATTGTCGTCATCTTCACCGGAATCTCTCTCGCGTCTACCATCACAAAAAAGCTGGTGTAGAATTTTTCCAATTTGTTTTGTCGTTTTCTTTATTTCTTTGATAACCACTAAAATAAATAAGCAAAAGGAAATTATGTCCGTAAACAAAAACATGTTGGTTCTTTTTTCCTTTTCGTTCTACTTAGGTGGAGAAAATCCAATTCAGTTTAGCTTCTCTCGAATAATTAAAACTTTTTTAATTTCAAAAAAAAACACAAAATATTTTTAGATTATGCAAGAAGGAATTGGTTTCGCTTTTATGAGGGTAATTTAAGTCATTATACCCAGTAAATTATCCAAGTATAACAAAGTAGTTAGGATTGTAATAGAGAGATATAAACTTATCCAGAATGTAAATCTTTTCTAAAAAAGTTATCATAATTAAAATAAAAAATAATAAAATTGAAATTTACGCACAAATCACAGATCTATCTTTAGTCTATATTGTTTTTAGATATGCATCTAATAAATTCAAATATGAATTCGAATAATTGTTTTAGTATTGATAAAAAAATATCTTATTTCTTATCTTAAATAATATCTACTTTAACTTTAGGGCAATTATCTCAAATAGTCATTTTTAAGTTTTTGTCACAAAAATAGACTTTAAAAAAAATAACCAAAATAGTTTCTTTTTATTTTAAAAATTTTAATATTTATTTTTAAAAATTTGAAACCCTAACCCCAAAACCCCATCCCTTAACTCTAAATCCTAAGTATAGATGAGTTAACCTTAGGATATAAATTTATATTTATTTTTTTAATGAAACATTTTGATCATTTTCTTTTTTGGAAGCTATTTTTGTGACAAAAACTTTTTTAGGGTGTTATTTTAGAGTATTTCTCTTAATTTTAAGTCAAATTAATAAATTTTATTTTTAATAAACTATATACTTTTAATATTTGACTAGATTTTTTTAAAAAAAATCGAACTAAATCTAATTTATCTTATGTTATATTAACACTATTGAAAAGTTAAAAGAAAATATGTTATATAATGCTATATATGGCGTTTGTATTAGAGGAAATCTACGTAAGTTAACAATAAGAACTTTATTTTTCCTAACACGAAAAAGTTACATGCATTTCAAAATTGCATTTACGTAAGTTAAGAATATACTATCAAAATTACAAAACTTAACAACAACTTTTAAATTCACATGTATAAATCTGACTTTTCTTACAATTATAAAACTGATTGATTTAATCAACATTATTATGCTATTTCTTAAAACAGTATTGTTTGTAGTCAACCAATATCATATAATAGATATAGTATACATATGAAGAATTTAAATTTTTAACGTTACTACTTGATCTTAAATAAACTTGTATATCGTTTATTTCGCTAAATAATAGAAATTCAAAAGTATATATTTCCTGTCAGAGAAACAAAAATAAATGAAAACTACAGCAAAAAAAAGTTTCAGTTTCGTAAGACTTATTTTCTAAAAAATTTCATTACTTGTACAATAGTAAAAGCTGTTTAGTAAATTTGAGCATGTAAAATGTTATTCAAAAAAAAAAGAGCATGTAAAGAAAAGAAATTGAAGGGAAATTTTATTGAATTACCAAAATTAATAAAAATGATTTCCCAAAAGTGACATAAACATAAACTTGATTTTAAATGTAAAATTATACCTTAAATTCAATAAAATACATAATTAAGTAAAAAAAAGTGAAATTATAATTAGCTTTTTATGACCAAACAAAAAATTTATAATTATTCTTACAATTATACAGTACGAAATCTTGTCAGGTTAGTAAAGTTTTTTGTAAAAAAGTTATTTAAAAGTTATTTTATGAAAAGACTTTATCTTACATGTTTAATTTTAAAATAATTTATAAAATTTATCAGTCTGAAAATATGAGTAAATTTGTTTTACAATTAACTATAGTTGACTTTTTAAGAAATACTTTTATTGAAGTCTTTCAACGAAAGATTTCTATTGAAAATTTCTTTCAAAACTATGATTTGACCAAATTTTGTAAATAAAACAAAATTTCTATAGAAATATTTTTTTAGAAGACTTCTCCATATGTTTTTTTTTTTTTTGCAATGTCAAATATATGCAAAACTTTGGTCAATTAAAAAACTAATATACTTATTAGAAAATTTTGCAAAAAACATATAAAATGTATTCAATTGTAAAAATAATCTAGCATTGACCAGAAGATTTTTCCAGAGATTTCCTCGATGGAATTTTTTTATAGAAAAGTCATTTTCACGGACAAATATGAAAAATAAATATTAAACCTAAAACCAGTGAGATATCTTGTTTAGCTTTTCCAATTACATAAAATTTCACCACTTAAAATACTTACTCGTTATTGACAAAAAAATTAAAAAGTTGAGTGATTGGTTCCAATTACTCACAAATTTTGTAATCAAAATGTTAAGGTTTAGGGATGAAATTAGTGAGGAAATAAAAGAAAAATAGTTTGTGTGGATTAGAAATTAGGATATGAATAGTATATTTCAATATTAGGTGCATTTTGAGTTATAAATTGGTTATTTATTGTAGTTAATGTATTGATAATAATAACAATATTGTAAAAAATTGATGAAGATAATTGAGTTAAAAATTATTTTAAAAAATAACATTTTCGTGAATAACTTGAATTTCTGAAATAAATATGACAAATGAAAATCTTTACAAAAAGATTACTTTTGCATTTAACTTTAATTTTTAAGTCACATTTGTAAAACTTCCAACTAATAATAGAATTGTGTTATTGTTCATTTCTGACACCTTTTGTTATAAAAATAATCATATGCCATAATAGTTAATTGATTTTGTCATATAGTTGATATAAATTTGAATACTTTATTTTCTCAAAATGTATGACCACATAGTACCATCTCGTTTGTGAAATAACCAATTATTTAAAGTAGAATAGTATAACGTAATAGACTGAATGGTGGATACGTGGAGTCTCGAGTATGTTACTGGCCAAACAAGTTAAGAAAATTTGGCACAGATATTTAATGCTAATGGGGAGGTGGGCTCGTCGCTATGGAATAACATAGACTACTGAAAATCAGACAACCAAGCAAGTGTTACAACCTCACTCGATAATTTGATTTATAGTTTTCTATCCAAAGATCAAAGAGAAATTCCCATAGTCCCTTTTAGTTTGTTTGTCACAAAAATAGTTTTTAAAGAAGAAAATGACCAAAATATTTTTTTTGAAGCTAAAAAATGTATTTATATGCATTTATACCCTTAGGGTTAACTAATTTGGACTTTAGGGTTTAGAGTTAAGGGGTGGGTTTGGGATTATGGTTTCAAATTTCAAAAAATAAAATAAAAATAAATCAAAATTTCAAAAAAAAAGTCTATTTTGGTCATTTTATTTTTTGAGAGCTATTTTTGTGACAAAAACTTAAAAAATGCTATTTAAGAGAATTGCCCAAGCTCAAAAGCAATAGCGATGGCTATGCTTTAAAAATAGCGATGGCTATGATATATAGAACTTAATGTTTATCAAAATTCAAGAATAAATTTATTTATTGCTTTAAAATAATCCAAAACTAAACTTTCTAAAAACTAAACTTATAAGTTATATCATATCATAGAATTTCTTTATATAGAGATGTTCAAACAAATCATAATACCATTAGATAACTAATATAAATAATTTTTAAATATATTATTTAATTCTAATCTTTTTAAATACCATTACTCGATAGGATAAAAAGTTATCATCAAGCTTACATCAATAATTTTTTTTAAAAAATTTAAAATCTCTTTTTGATATTTCTTGAATCCCAATAAAATCTCTCCTTTCTTTAAATTAGAAAATATATGTCTTTTGCTCATTTTCAGGATTATAATCTACTTCAACATATCCATTATGAACACATTCCCTTATAGAGTGATACCTTGTGTATATGTTCTTGCTTCAACCATGAAAAACTGGATAGTAAAAGCAATTATTGACTCTCACATGACGATCTAGTAACTTCGCTAAGAAAATCTTTAAGCTAAATCACTTGCCTTGCTGCTTCGGTATATGCCATAAACTTTGCCCCAAATGATATTTCTGCATTATATTTTTATTTTTGTGAGCATCAAGAAATTGGTGATTCACCAAGATATAATATGTGACCCATTGTACTTTTGCCATCATCAAAATCTTGTGACTACTATCGATGTACCCTATTAGCTTTGATATCTTTGAAGTCAAACTTCCAAACGCTTGGTTTCGTTCAAAGGGTGGTTGGTGATGTTACCCCACGATGCAAGTCCACAAGTTTTGTATCTTCTTCCCCAAGTCATAAACTTTTAAGAATTTTACCAGCCTTTTTGTGTCAAGAATTTCCAAACTTGATTAACAAGAAAGGTCATGGTAAATATGAAATCCATAAAATCTAAAGATCAAAATATTAGCAATTATAAACCAAGCCGGAAACAAATAAATGTATTGAGTTCAACGGAAAACAACAATATTCTGATAAATAAACGCTAAACTGACCAACATTTCCCTTGAATGAGTGACTAATTATCTAAATAGTAATATCTTCAATGAACAAAGAATATTCCATTTATATCACCCACTCAAAAATGTCACAATTTTGCACGTTGATCGATTATGTACGACTTTGTTGCATTTAGTACAACGTACCGCCTTCTCACCTTCATTGTTGATTGACTTTGTTTGGAACCCCTTGTCTTCTTTGGTTTTGTGTTTTTAGCACCCTGAGTTGAGTTCTTTGATGATGGGCTACTCTGGAAAAATCCTTTTCTCACCGTAGAGAATGGAGTAGTCGGTGTTGTAATCTTTGCAGAGTGTTTTGGTTTCTTTCTTGATGACGAATTAGTTGATGACATCTTTCGCGGTAGATTAGTTTGCTTGTGATTTAATGGCGTACTAGGGGCTTGATTACGACAACATTTCTTTGTTGATGTTTTCCGTGAAGATTGATTACTTTCCTTTGTCGCTGGAGGTGGATTGCTAGTACCCATTGTTTGGTTCTTCTTTTCAATAGTTTATGCTTGAATCTCTTACCTTTTCCAATTGTAGATAAGTTTCTCTTCATCTTAGGTCTACCATGTTGTTTGCCAATTTGGGTAGCATACACACTTGACTAAGTACATCGGCTGATGGGATCAAATCTTCATATGTAGGGTTCACTACAAGAAAATAAACAATTTATGACTACAGGGTTAGTAGGTAATTAGTCGAAAACTAAGGCTTACGACTGATTTGCGACCACACTTGATGGTAAGAAAACATGATGACAAAAAAGAAAAATCGTAAATCAGTCGAAAAATAAAGACTGATTTACGATGGTTTTACGAGTATAGTAAAAAGTCACGAAACAATCATAGTTTAGTCGTAATTAATTGCTATTGTTTTGCGACTACCTTACAACTAATCTGTGACTTTATTTTAGTCGTTACAAAGTCACACTATGTCATTGTAAATCAGTCGTAAAAACAGTCGTAACAAGGCAATCGGTAATCAGTCATAAAATCAATCATAAAATACGTAGTCGCTAATCAGTCGTAAAACGTGGGTCGGTAATCAGTCGTTAAATATTATTTTGCTACTAATTAGCGACTACGTAGCCACTATTGTTTTAATCAAAATGAACACTTATTTCTGACTGATTAGCGACTAACATGTGTTTCCTAATTTTCCTAATAAACAAGATTAGTTTTCTAAATTTGAGTTTTAAATTTTATTTCGCTGGATTTTGTATTTTCTATTGCTTAAAACAATTAATAAAAGAGAAATAAAAAGAGTCAACAAGATGATATGTTTGATACAAATGAGCTCCTAATATTTAGGAGTTAAACAAACTGAAAAGATTTAAACACCAAAACATAAGTTTGAAACTACATAAAGAGAAGGAACTTAAGATTTAAAGACAACCTAATCATCAGATTGGTTAGCTTCAACAAATTCAAAGAACCTTGATCTGTTGCAGTCAAAAACTTCTCCACCAAAGAGAACGTCTTGAGCTTTTTTTCTTGGCTTGCACTATGAGCAGCAGCCTGCTCCTCGATTTTGTGGATTGCTTCTGCGTTCTGGGCAGTCTGCTCTTCGATTTTGCGGTGAGCTTCACTAAGTTGTTTTTGCAGGTCCATGAATGAAGAAGAGGATGTACCGTACTTCCGCTTTCCATTGACAAGAGTCCTTTCGAGGCTACCAATTCTATAGTGTTTTCCTCTTTCGTTTGTGAAAGTAGACTACAAAAACGAGAAGAACCAAATATCATGTATCAAAAACCAAAAAACAATTATCATATACCAAAAATACAATTTATAAACCTGGGAATACTGTAAACCAGAGTACACAAATATCGTACGCTTATCGTCCACAAAAGCATGACTTTTAGATTAAAATTTTGATTTAAGGACACATCATATGCTTCAATTCCAGTTGATCACAATTCTTTTAACTCCGCAATCAAAGGTTTGAGGAAGATATCAAGACTAGCTCGTGGATGATTTGGTCCAGAATTCAAAATTGTAAGAAACAAGTACTATATATTCATGCACATATCAGAAGGTAGATTATATTGAGTCAAGATCATAGGCCACAACGAATGATTATGAGACATCCCAAATGGTTTGAATCTATCGGTACATAATCCAAGATAAACATTACGAGGTTCTTTGGTAAACCAGGGATGTATATCTTGAAAGTGTTTCCACTCTGCTGCATCAGATGGATGACATATTTCTCCCTCTTTTGCATGGTGCTCCGCATGCCATCTCATTGCCGCTGCTGTCTTCTTGCTTTGATACATTCTCTTCAGCCTGTCAGCTATAGGTAGATACCACATACGACTATATGGTACCTTGGTTCTACGTCTTTTGTCCCTAGGCTTCCATCTGTCTGCACCACGAAATTGGCAGTTTTCCCATCTTTCATCTTCTTTCCAGAAGATCAAACAATGGTTCATACAAACATCAATTGTATAATATGGGAGCCCTAAATTGCACATCAATTTTTCGGTTTCATAGTGTGATTAGGTTTCCGTGTTTCCTTCTGGTAAATAGTCTGTCAACATTTGACATACTGAATCCATACACTTGTCACTCAGATTATAATCTGCCTTGTTTTGCAAGACTCGAACAACTAAAGATAACTGTGACTGCCCTTCACGATAAACATCATACAAACGATTTTGTGCTCCTTCTAACAAATCGTACAACTTCTTTGAATGGTTGCGTTGCAGGTCTACTATATTTTGATAACTATCATCTTGTTGATAGTTATCAAAACTCACATTATCAGGAAACACATCATTCACCATATCAACATAATTATTATCTTCATTACCAACTTCTTCACTACCACTTAAATGCGTAAGGTCAACATTACTTGTTCCTAATTCCATATCAATTTCTTCTCCATGCTTATACCAAACATAATAGTCTGGCATAAATCCTCTATTATATATATATGTTTCCAAATTTTTGGTTCGGGGAGAAATTTATCGTTTCGGCAAATACTATATGGACAGAAAAACTTACCAGTATTGCTTGTGCTAGAGGCTGACTTTTGTAAATGTCATAAATTGATCCACCCCCATTATGAATTCTTTCGAAAATTTTCCTGTCTCTTCATCGATCCTTTTGTACATTCACTCTCGAAAATTTGAATAATTGTAATTTTCAGACATTGTACAACATAAAACTTTAATTTTTTTAACAACAAAACTTTTGTTTTCTAACTTTTTTTTTTTGTCTTTTCTACGAGTAAAGATAAGAAAACGAGTCGAAGCATGTATTTATATATAAAACATCAGACTAATTAGTGATCAATTAGCGACTGCCCAACAAAAATTAGGTAGCATTACAAAAATATGTATATACATGTTGTACCAGTTTTTAACGAATGATTTGCGACTGAGTTGTGACCACATATATCAATCGCTAAACAATCACAAATTTTACGACTGATTTGCGACTACACATTTCTGACCCCACATCAGTCGCTATGTAGTCTTTACTTTATGAATGTTTGACGACTAATTTTCGTAGTCCCTAATAAAAGACTAATTTACGACTGAATTTACGTAGTCGCAAAGTAGTCACCAAAAGGTCAGAATATAGTCGTTAATTTTTGCGACTACTAGTGTAGTCGCAAAGTACAGTCGCGAAATACATATTTTTTTGTAGTGGTTAATAGGTTATGTGTACGCTTCTAACAAGTAGCGCTTTGTGTATTGATGATCCACTAGGGTAGCTTCATCAATTTTTCAATATTGAGCCATTTTAATTGCGTGCTCACAAGATATCTTATCGACATCATATTGCTTACAAGTACAACTCTTTTGCAAAAAAAGAAGTCTATGAATCAAAATTGAGACAAATGAGAACATAAAGAAGCATGAGTCTATGTTGTCATACCTTTTTTAGATCAACCATACAATTAATTTCTCCACCAGTAATATGGCTACAGTTTGAATCAATATGTTGAACAATTAATGTACCCATATTGGCGTGTTTCATATGCAGCATGAGTTCAACTTTTTCTGTGAGATTAATTTTCAACGAGACAGATTTCTCTTGTCTTTCCGCAAACCATCTTGAAAGCATTTTAGAGAAAGAATCCATAAAATATGTAAATAGGTAACATTCTTTTTTTTTATCACGCCATTAATGCATTCTGCAAAATTACTTGTCATGATATCATATATATCTCCCGGAAAATATGAACGAGCCCACATTCTAATATATGCAGTTGCCAAATAGTGGTGTAATTTGCTGTCTTGATGTTGAATGACTTCAAAAATCT
This sequence comes from Sinapis alba, assembly GCA_012274485.2. Taxonomy (NCBI): domain Eukaryota; kingdom Viridiplantae; phylum Streptophyta; class Magnoliopsida; order Brassicales; family Brassicaceae; genus Sinapis; species Sinapis alba. Next base: position 482,755 of record MU105768.1, read on the forward strand.
CGTTAAATTCCGCTTGTCGATATACCATAGCAGTTTTTTTCGTCAAAACTACCACATGAGTCTTTTTGAACTTTGAGGCCATGTTTTGTCCAAGGTGATATAAGCATATTCTCCTATCAGCTTCAAGAAAAATATTCGTAAGAGCTTTGGCTATTGCTGAGCATCAGTCAGAGATGAAAGCCAAATTTTTACCATCACCTACCACACCACGCAGCTGAGTAAAAAACCATTCCCATGAAATTGCATCCTCTGCTTTTACAATTCCAAAAGCTATAGGATATATACTCTTATATCCATCCTGACATGCAACCACTAACATAACACCTCTTAACTTACCACTTAGATATGATCCATCTACAACAATAACCATCCTTATGAAAAGCTATAGGTAAACCCTTTGATACATGCACCAAAAGCGATGAACAAATACATAAACCTTTTCTTATCATCAAGTTCAAACCTTGTTATTGTACCTGGATTGTTCTTCTCTATTCTGTATAGATACAAAGGTAAGTCCTGATAGCCACTAGCATGAGTTCCTCTAACCATCTCTCATGTATATGCCAATGCGCTATGAACCTTTAAATAATTAATTTCAATTAGATGAACTGCTCTCATACAGTCTAATATATGTTTAGGCCGAATTCTTTTAAGATCACTATCACCACTAAATTCCTCAATAAACATCTTGCCAATACATTTTGATTTTTCCTGTCGGTGACAAGAATTCCTATTAGCCCAAGAGCATGTATGAAGATCAATATATTTACGAACGAGAAATTCTGGAGATGATCTTGACATAGTTGAAGCACGTATACGCCAAGAACATCCATGAACGAAACACTTTGCATAAAATACATACTTCCAAAACTTCATGATGATGAAATCAAACCTTTCGATCACTTTGGATAATTTCATTATTAGTTCCTTCTTGCCATTCAATATCTCACTAGACTTAACGGTTTCACTCTTCCGCAGCTATGATGGCTTCATAGTCTCAAGTTATTGTTTCATAGTCTCGTAAGATGGTTTTATAGTCTCGTACTGAACATTTCTAGAACTACCAAAATCCGCAGCAACATTCCATTTGACAACACGCTTTTGATTTCTGTTCACATCATGTCGACCTTTGTTTTCAGTCAATGAGACATAAATACACATGACATATGTATTGGAAAATATGACAAAGTTTGCAAGTTGTATGTCGTTACTCAAAAACATAAGAGGAGTATTGCTAGGCATTTGCTCCAATATACGTTTAGGTAACATATAAGCAAACTCGACCACTTTTATTTCACTAATCGTATTATAATCTTCACAAACCATGCAGAGAAAATCTTCATATTTGATATCGTCTTCAACAAAAAAGCATTCTCCTTCTTACTTGGATCAAGAACAAACTCCAAACTAATATTATCCATCTTCCATTGTCCAAATACAATAATTAAGTGCAACATTATCTGTACAATAAAATTTGAATTAGTAGATTTCAAGACACATTGCAAAACTATTTTTTTGAAAGGCAACAAGGTATAGTGAATCGTAGCGGCAAGAGAACAACATTGTTAAGACAACTACAAAAAAAAACTTGGTCTTTGTTCATAAATCGTGTAACAATGGACTGTTTATTATACATGGTGTTTCTTAGATCTTATTTTGAAATTTCTGCCAATCAAATCGCATGTAATATGATCTCATTCCACCAATAAGTTAACTTAATTTATCAAATATAAACAAAATTCTGACATCAAACAATGTACTGATGAGGCTTAAAGGTATGAGCAGTTGAAAGTAAACTATTATCTTTTATTTCATTTTTAGTTTCTCTAAAAACCAATAATAGCATTCTTGTTACAAAATGATTAAATAGTAATTTCAAAAATGGATGGATCATTTTAACAATTTTCTCTTGAAATGGTATTTTGTCTTTTTTTTTTTGAAAGTATGGCAATTCAACAAATCATCCTTTTTCAAATGTATGAAGCTTTTTCCAAACAAAAATAAAATTATTAAATTTGAATGAGAGTTTTGTCAATACTTTCATTCAAAAATATTGTTAAACGCAAGCCAAGAAAATCTTCAAAGAAAGAAGTTGTATATGTGAGATTTCTGAGTTTTTTTTCAGTTCTGACTATATTGGTGATTCAGATTCGAAAAATTAAAAATTGACGATATTTTTTATGTTTGGTCTTTTGAAGACTGAAAGAGTCGATTCTTTTGCATTTGAATTTTATTACTGACAATTATAAATTTTATCGAGCAAACTATTAATATCCGATTATAAACAAAAATAAATAGTGTTTCTATATATTTCAATAACTCAATTTAATCCCATATAATATATTTTAACATTATATTTTACAAGATGTATTTAGTAACTACACATGCTATCCAGATTAAGTATGTTATATCCAATAATTAAATTTTATATCTATTTATTGTATTTTTTAATCTAAATTACTCTTCAATTTTTTGTTTATTTTTGGAACTCACATAAATTGGCAATCTCGGTAATAAATCAGTATAACAATATATTCTAATTTTTATCCAGTATAACTATATATTATTCGGTTACAATACTATGTAAAAATTATTAATCTCTATATTCTAATAGCTCAGTTAGTTGTACTTTATTTTTTAAAACTGTATTTAGTGATTATTATACATATTGTCTGGGTTCACCGGTTTTATCCGGTTTAACATTTGTCATAACCGAACAATACACAATTTGAAAGCAAATCCGTAAGACATATGGGTGGTTAAGAGGAATTCTTGCAGAAATTTCAGTAACTAATACATCTTTATCAAATTTATTCCATACTAACTAAATCAAACAACACGTACTCATTTAAGAAATCTCAGCTACCGTCGACGTCTTTCTTATCTTTTTACCCTGCTGACTTTACCAATCTTGCAAATTAAGATTATACTTACGTGCTTCTGCAATTTTCATCCCTATTTTGTATATTGATTTTATTAAACCTAAATTTATACGACACTATATGAAAATAAACAAAGAATTATAAAGGTCTATCAAAGAAAACACAATATGCATTCCCACATATAATCAAAAGAAATGAGAAATTAATTAATCAGTGCACGCAGAAAAAAAGAGAGAACTTTTTTTAATAAAAGGCTTGATAAGAGAGAACTTATTAAGCACTCACAATAATGTTTACAAGTTATCGGATTAACACTTTCGTACGAATTATTTAATCTATTAATTTTAAATCTTATTTTTATCTATTATTAACAAATCATAGTAAGATCACTTAAAGAATTAGTTAATATGACATATTTAATTATTTACATTAATAATAAATCACCTATAAGTTTAATATTTTTAATTATAATAAAATCTTTTGAGAAAGAATCTAACAAAATCTTACATAACTTTTTATTTTAAATAACACATAAATAAATTTCGTAATTAGTAATATATTTATTATTATTATTAGTATTATAAATGAATGTTAACTAAATTTTTATTATAAAACAAGAAAAAATATATTCTATACTACTATTTTATAAATTCTATAATTATATTTGTAGTATATAAAAATAGCAGTTCTATATAAATTAAATATGAAAAAATAATATGAAATATGTAAATTAAAAAAATTATATTTTCAAATTTTTTCACTTAAATAAATTATCATTCATCATTATATTGAGTTAAAATTTGTAAACTATATAATGTTTTTATACAAAGAAAAACAAAATGTATTAATATAGGTTAAACTTTTATATCTACAACTATATATTATCTTTTTATTTATTTTGATACTCTCAGAAATATATTGTTTAATATATATATTAATATATATATAAAAAAGTATATAATAACCTTTACTTTTTTTTTTTTATCATCAACATACAAACACAATATATTTCTGAAATTAAATCCCAGACACAGTATATTTCTGGAAAACACATTTATTTAGACACAATATATTTCTGGAAAACACAAAACAAAGAATTACAATAAAAAATAAAAACTTCTTAACACAAACAGAAAATAATATAACAATAATTATAAGGGAATTTAGAAAAAATAATAATTATAAGAGCAATTTTCTCAAATAGCTATTTTTTAAAGTTTTTGTCACAAAAATAGCATTCCAAGAAAAACAAATGACCAAAATAGACTTTTTGTTTTGAAAATTGAAATATTTATTTTTTATTTTTTGAAATTTGGAACTCTAACCCCAAAACCTCACCCTTTAACTCTAAACCCTAAGTCTATAATAGTTAACTCTAGGGTTTAAGTGTATATTTACCTCTTTAATGAAATATTTTTATCATTTTCTTCCTTGGATGGCTATTTTTGTGACAAAAACTTTTAGAGGGTATTTCTCTAATTATAAACGTTATAAACAAAATAAAAATTCTATATAAACAAAAAATGTACGCATCCACCCTGCGCATGCGGTGATGTTGCCTTTTTGACAATTTCCCGAAGAAAAAAAACAAAAAATTGTCCGCACCATTTACAATGGATTCAACAATTGAATCTTTTTAATGAGAATGTTGGAAAACCAATAAAAAGTAATGTGGATTCATCCATGTTGAATGTCTTCAACTTATTGAAACCTATAAAAATGGGTCTACAATTGAAATATGTCATGTGCTTATTGGTAATTAAAATTGATGAACTTTTTTTCATCCAAACTTTTTCTATCTTAATTATTTTATACCAATATAATTTATTTAGTTAAATTTTTTATGTATATGTTTATTCTTTTTGAGTTTTATAAATAGAGATTTATTTCATTTGATGTGGACATATAATTTTTATAACAATTTTAACTATTTTTTAAGAAATATTTTTATTTTTATTTCTAATGACTCATGTTTATTTTAGAGTTTTAAATTTTTACTTTAAATATTTTGTATAATTTTAAAAATTCCATAATTAGTTTTTAATAAATATTTGGTGAAATAAAATAGATGGATATAATGTTGATTTTAGAAAAAACTAAAAGTTAATTATAAATATAAAATTTAAATGTATATTGAATTATTAGGTGGAATGAAGAAAATAATGTGAAAAAAAAAAGATGAGATGAAATCATAAAGAATAAAGAATAAGGTGTTGAATAAAGAAATCAATACACATAATCTAATATCAGTAAAAACTTCACCAAAACAACAGAGACTCGAGACTCCACGTATCACCATTCAATATTGACATCCAGTTCAAATATAAAAAAATATCAATCCACCAAGACAAAATATTACTTGCATTTCCCTTTGATTATTGAACAATGTATTTGGTTTAGTATTTAACATGATCGAACTTCTAGATATTGCGATTATTTTCTTATCTTATGTTGTGGCTTGCTGTGGATATTTATTTTTAAATATATATATTTATAATTAATTAATCCTAAAAACGGACTGTCGGTAGAATACCTTTCTGGTTCACCGGAGAAACAATAGAAAACTAGGTTACAACAAGAAATTTGACAGATCTACAAGCAGCTTAAAGCCAAAAAATGAGAAAGGTCATGATGAAGAAAATAGAGGAACAAAACTTCTCTCTACTAAACACAAGCAGCAAAAAATCAGGTTCTAGAGCTTCACGGAATCCAAGGCGTCCAAGCTCGGTCCAACTCCAGTCACCTTCAAGGAAATTGCCACATTGTATAGTCGCCCTTGCGGCCACAATCGCTGGCTCTAGATGAAGGACCAAATCCAAACCTTCTCCCGTTATTACTCACGACCATCATGTTCTCAGGAGTCTGAGCCTCCATGTACTAGTCCCCACTCAGAGTGGAAAGGAGAGATAGCCAGACCGGCGAAAAAGAAGTAGAAGGGAACCACCGTCCCTGTTGACAGGTACGTCTACACCGTCAAGCCCTTTCATCAATCGGTGACAAGTACCAACACCAATAACTGACAAGTGTTTTCTGACAGTATCTCAGTCGTCCTCGAACTAAGAATACATACCTTCTTCATGACGAGACACCATAGTGTAGGGTTCTCATCAGATCTGTCACACAACAGATCGCCTGATTCGCACTGAGTAGAAAAAAAGCACATCCAAATCTTACCAAATCGGAAACTTACCATCGGCGAGATTCCGATAGGGAATAGGCGACTGCAAGCTTCAGCGGAAGCGCTGTCACTATAGTGTTTCTAACCTTAAGTTAACGAAGGTGCAATTTGAGAGAGAAAATCTAGAGACATGTGTATTGAATTTGTTGTGGATTGGATTCATAGAAGAAAATTTTTAGTGTTTTAGGAAAGAAAAAAAAATAGAAAAAACAATAAATATTAATGATTCAGAGTAAAATAAGACTAAAATAATCATATAATATATTTAATATTGCTTATTATTTAATTAATTAGTGATGAAACATTGATATACGTTGCAAATACTCATAAAACTATCTAACATATAAATGGTTTCTTGATGATAGTTCATTTATAGTTTAATTGGTTGGTGCTGTAATTTTAGTTTTTTTTTTTTGAAAATAGAAGGTAAGTTTTTTTTATTTTGGTTTTAATTTTATTTTCAGTGATTTATTTTCAAAGTAATAAGTTAATTTATAAAAATATTTTTATTATAAAAAAATGAATGTACAAAATACCTATCACTATTCCCAGTTAACCCTGTGTAGAAATTGTATATGACAAAAATGGTAATAATATGAAGATAAATAATTTGATAGGAGATACGAAATCTAACATATAACGCTTTAGTAATTGTTTTGTTAAATATTTTCGATATAGAGGGAAAAGATTTTTTTTTTTTAATATTAGATAACACATTACATTATCATATAATTTTTAATATTATTATATATGATGATCAATTATCTGTAATATTTGCGATATTAATGAATAACTCTGTAGATAATAATTCTATAATATAATTCTTTCCAAAACATTTGGTCAACAAACCGTGCTGCAAGTATAACATCCTCGATAGACATATTCTTTCTGCATCAGACGACCACAACGAATAACTTTATATATATTATTCCAGAACCTCCGATAAATGTTGCATCATATAATCTGTAAAAAAAAATATAGTTTGGAATTCAAACTCCAAATATAAATATATATTTTTTAAAACCTTAATGAGTAGGATAAGGTGCTTCTACAGATAAAACAATTAAATAGACAATTGTGTTTAAGTTTCTTAAACATGCTTATTTGTGTAGTAGCCATATTTGAGAGGTAAATTAAGTGAGTAGCATTGATTTTGACATAATTAAATGTCAGACATTTGTGCTCCATTTTATCCGGTTCTACCCCGTTGTTTAAAAGGTTTCCAGTTGCAAGTGAGAGAATATGTGACGTCTTTCTTTTGGTGGAGTCATCCACGTATACATTTATTAACCACATATATATGCACTGAGTATTCTATTCCATATCATTGAAATATATAAGATTATAATCCCACCTACAACCTATAAATACTAACATATCCCAACTCTAGTTATCCTTAATCTTACCACAACCCCTAAATATTAAACCCTAAACTCTAATCAGTAAATTCTAAACCCAAATATAAACTCTAAACCCAAATATAAACCATAAACTCAAATATAAACTCTAAACCCAAATAGAATGAAACAAAATAAATAATATAGTACATATTGATGAAATTATGAAATGTTTGTGATTGCATGTAAGAAGTTAATAATGATCTCAACCACACCCCTTCATCTTCTAAATACTAAACCCTAATCTTTAATCACTAAACCCTAACCCAAATATGAATCCTAAACCCAAATATCAAAATCTAAAAAGTACATAATATTATATAATATTAAATTATATTATATAATATTAAAATATACAATATAGATCACAATACGATTTTACAGATTAAAAACATGTAAAGATAGTTAGAATTTAAGAAAATTACAGACTATATTTCTATACATAGGAGAACACTTTTTATTAATCGTCAAATGGAATGGAACATGATAAAATAGTATATAAACAAAATAGAACGCATAACAAAATATAAAAAATATACATTGTTTACATTTATATTCTATTCTATATGCATATAATAGAATAGAATACAATAACAAAAAACTGTTCATCTTCTCTTACATACAACAGAGATTTCTTGTAAATTCATATATGTATATGTTCCGGTGTCCTCGTTAGTGTCGCTTTTGAAATTTGAAAAACCTCTACTTTCCGTCACCGACGAATCCTCCTAAATAGGATACGAGTTGTCATGAACCCACATACCCATGAAGAGAGAGCACATGCTTACTGATGTTGTTGATGCTGCTTCCATAGCGTTTCTTCAAGCTCAATATAATGGTTGAAGAAGATGATTCTTGTTGAAAGAGTAATAGAAGAAGAAAGAAAATAGCGGAGAATGAGATGTGAAGACAATAAAGCCACGATTTTACTTTTGAATAATAAATAAGAATTTTATTTTTTTGGTTCAGGTTTCTCCAGTTGCTATAAAGGACAATACATTATTAATTTATAAAACTAACACCGTGTATAGAAACGTTAGGGAAAATAGTTATCCAGTGAATTATGTGTTTTTTCCTTGTCATACAGACCAATTTCCCTTCTTAAAATATATTCTGAACCTGATTTTTTTTTCTTCCAAAAGTGTGGCCAATATGATCTATTCTCAACTATATAATTACTATCATCTTTATGGCACTATGACGTGTTCATAATTTTCATCTGTTAAGTACTTTGTTGCCTTATCCGATCCCCGAATTATTTTCCTTTTTTTTTACATATGCTTCAAATAGGTATTCTAATACTCAACCAATCCTTTATCCGCCTTCAATCGCTACTACGTAATCCGCTATTCAGAATGTACATATTGTTAAAAATATAGAAGTCTACATTCGATAACCTTTGTTAATGCTCATCACATCTATGCATTTTTTTGATTTCTCAAGCCTCCTTTACGTTTAGGTGACTTGGATGGATATTTTGATCGACTCGACATAAACTAACTATAGCCAAGCGTTTTAGGATATTAGTATTAGGGCCGTGCACACTATGTATTCAAAAAAGTTTTTGCCTCAAACCCCTTAATAACTATAGTTTGTGGGTAGTTTATTGTTTAAGTTATATGTTTGTGGGTAGTTTATTGTTTAAGTTATATGTTCTTCACATATATTCTTTTCTGAAATTGGCCTTAGGCCTCATCTGACCTAAGCAGTCACTGATTAGTATTGCAATTAAAAGAAGGATGTTTGTTTCACCATTCTGATGAGCTATCTGAATAAAGATGAGAGTTTTGTTTGTTTAAACATAAAAAGTACAAGTCATCTGAATGATTATCTGAATAAGTTTTAATATAGATGGTTATGTCAAAATAGTATAATGTCTATTATACCTTTGATATAATTGACAAAATACAAGCATAAACCTAATATCATTTTGTCACTCGCTAAAAAATAACAAAACAGCAAAATACATTTTCTCAAAAAAAAAAATTATTTTCTACCATAACCACATAAACGAAATATATCATTTTTTGTGAAAACCAAAAATGTCATTTTTTCGGCCAAAAAATACATTTCGCTTTCCTAGGGAAACCAAAAAATTATGTTTCCCGTCAAAATTGAAAATTTTTGTTTTCCCACAAAATTGAAAAAATTTGTTTTCCCATCAAAACATAAAAATTTCATTTTTCTGTCAAAACCGGAAAATCTCATTTTTTCGCCAAAATAAAAAAAATTGTTTTCCCACAACCCGGAAAATTCCCTTCCAGCCAAAATTAAAATTTTGTTTTTCCGCCAAAACCAAAAAAATTATTTTCCCGCCAAAACAGAAATCTCATTTTCTTGTAAAACAGAAAATCTTGTTTTTCTTCCAAAACCATAAAATGCATTTTTCCGTCACACCGTAAAAACGCGTTTTTCTGCCAAAACCATAAAACGTGTTTTTTTGCCAAAACCGCAAAAATGTATTTTCTTGCCAAAACCGCAAAAATACGTTTTCTTGTAAAAACCGCAAAAAAGCATTTTCTTGCCAAAACCACAAAAATACATTTTTTGCCAAAACCGCAAAAACGCATTTTTTGCCAAAACGTGTTTTTCGCCAAAACCACAAAAACGCGTTTTTCGCCAACATCGTAAAAACGCATTTTCCCGTTAAAACCGCAAAAAACTTGTTTTTCTGCCTAATTTGCAAAAACTTGTTTTTCCGCTTAAACCGTAAAAACTCGTTTACTCGCCTAAACGGTAAAAACACGTCTACTCGCCAAAACTGCGTTGTCTCGTCAAAACCAAAAACGCAATTTCCGCTAAAACCCTAAAAACACAAAACACATTTTATGTCAAAATTACAAACTTGTATTTTTTTTGTTAAAATCGCAAAATCAAATTTCTCATCAAATTTGTTGTGAATATTTATTTTTTTGCTAAAACTGCAAAAGAAAAATATTTTCCCTCAAAACTATAGTTTAAGATAATTATATTTTAAATAATTATAAGAAATAATATAGTAAAAGAAATATAAAAAATAATTAAATCAGAACAAAAATATATTTGTAATTTATTTATTAAATTCATTTAGATAAAAATAAAATAAAGAAATAAACATAAAATCTATTCAGATAACTCATTCAGATGGCTCGTTTAGATGAAAAAATTAATAATTCATAAAATCTAAATGAATTATCTAGATAAATCACATACATAGAGTCGATGGATCAAGATGACATATGAAAAAACGAACAGTCTTTAAATTAAACATAGCCAAGCAAAATTTTACAGCTTTTAAAGTTTGTTCTTGGTAGTTATTACGTGTTTTTACTCTATGCTTTAGTTTCACTGAATATTGATTTGTCTGTATACGGCTGTTTAAAACCTGTCGGCAAGGACTTTTCAAAAAGGATACGTAACAGTCCAGAATCTGTCCGGTGACTTTTGTGTCAACAATAATGATGATAACAATTCCTAATAATAATAACAACTATGATCGAATAATGAAATCTATATCTTTATCTATACGTGTGTGACTGCGCTGTGTTTACAACATTGGTAAGAAACAATCTAAGAACTGGTGGGGTTGAAATTAAATGGAATTTGAAATATATTCACAAATGAATCCAACCCACCATATGGGGGACCAATGTATCAATTATTTCATGCTTTCATACTTATCTCCTTATTTACTTCAATGTTAGACTGGATTAGTAAACTGCAATAAATAAAAAGAAAATTCTCGAGTGAACAATAGTTGTTTAAAAATAATTAATTAGATGTATTAATAATTAATAGCATTGTCTAAAAATTTGTTTTTTTTTATAATTTAAAATCAAGATTTTTTTTTTTTTTTTTGTCAACCATTTCGTTTTCATTAAACAAAAGCCCAACGGGCAATATTACAAACATACTCATAATACATTTAAGTCCAAATGAAGCCCATAATTTAAAGATAATGATGAAGTGCATGATGAACACGTGGTCAACTCGTGGTTTCATCTCTTCCAGTCCGTGAAGGAAGAAGGCGGTGCCGGAAAACTCGCCGGGAGATTCGCCAATCTTCATCTTAAAACTTGATCGAGACTGTTTGTATGTTCTTCTTACCTTCAATCACCATTGATTTCGAGATCCTCTTCTCCAATTGCAAGAGTTGATTTAGGGAAAAGCTTCAATAGAGCCAAAGATAGAATCTTGCCAGAACGCTAATCCTTATGATAGCTCTGACTCATCTGGATTCTGCTTTGAATCTTCGAAGCACGTTCCAAATCTCAGATTTTGATCATAGTGGAAACTTCACTTGAACTTAAAGCAAAGCATAACACCACACCTCCGATTCAAAAACTGAGCATATCAAACAAAGAGAGAAAAACATACTTCTCAATCAAATGGTATATTAAGAAGTAACAGAAGGTGAAGAACTCTTCTAAAACTTTATTTATGTTTCAACCCAGAAACGGAAAAGATAAGATTGATAGACAAATTGTTTTGGGTGAAACTACTACATATCAAAATCGTCTATACGAAAGTAAAATCGCCATAGCGAAGATAACAAATCGATCCGTAGATCGAACACAAAAAAAAACAAAACGATTTTTATCTCATCCCCTGTGAAAGATTGAAATCGGTGAACAGGGGATTGAGAGAGTTATTCTCTCTCTAAGGAAGATTGAGAATCAGAAAACAGTTAATTTAAAATCAAGATAAACTGGCTTTTTCCGTGCTAAATACTTATATACACTGTTAGACATAAAGTAACTCATGAACAGTTAGAATTACGTATGTATGATCCACAAGTTTAATTTAGCATTATTTAGAAAACAAGTATGGAAATTAATAAAAATTTCAAATTCTCTTTTAGCTTTGGTTATGTATGACAAATACTACAGATTAAGCTTTCCTTAGTGAACTAGTGATATAGTCACCTCATAGGTATGAATTAGCTTATCTGCTACAAGGTATCTGCTCTTATTAGAAATTAGACATCAAATATATTCAGGTTTGATGTAAAAACATGAGATCATTAGTTCACCTGCAAGGTCGGTTAGGCCAAATGTCCTTATAATCCATTCTAGAATAACTATTAGTGAAATTATTAGAGACAATTCAAAAAAATGAAATGTTAAAATGTTTCAGCGCTTCGTGGCACATGAAGATATACCAACGATTAGAAGTTTGGTTATAAGCCGATTTTAACATCGTAACTGTTATTGTTGGAGTATCCAAGGTGCTTCTTTAACAAATCCTTGATAATCTATTTATTTTGCATTCCAACTGTACCTGAGAGTTCATCTAAGTCTAGCTTCCCCTCATCTTGATAACTTTCAAACACTACCTCTTAATTCTCAGTTTATTGCATTCCATTATTACTTTGTAGTTTTACTTTGAAAATAACAAATCTATTGTGTAATCTTAGAGTCTTGGATTCCTACGCGGATAATCCCTTCACATAAGAGATCACCCTTATAGAGATACCAAGAAAATTGTCTTATCCTAGCATGAGAATATATGATAGGCTAGTGATCTAGACAACCACGTGGCCTTATATAGGATGCTCATGATAGTAATTGATATGCTCAAATTAACCTTAAGCTACTCTCTCAAATAAGAGGTTCAGTTGTAATACTTAAGGATCAAATCCACAAAGACTCTAAGATTACACAATATATTTGTTGTTTTCAAAGTAAAGCTAGAAAGTAATAGTGGAATGCAGTAATTAGAGAATTAAGGGATAGTGTTTGAAAGTTATCAAGATGAGGGGAAGCTTGACTTAGGTGAACTCTCAGGTACAGTTGGAATGCAAACTAATAGATTATCAATGATTTGTTAAAGAGTGTTCTCAAACTCAAACTCAAGTTATAATCAATCAACTCTCATATGGAAAGATTATATAATGCCTAAACCTAGGACTCCAACTCTCGTATGTGAATCCTTGGGGAGTGCTGGTTGGCACCTTTTGAGTGTTGATCGATACTAATTCTAAACAAGCTTTAGCGAATAGGTTTGATATGTTCTCTAACCACCTAAACCAACTCTCGTATGCGCCTAGTCGAGTAGATTATCTACATTTTAATTCAGGCAATAGACCAAGCTCTCGCTTGTGCCAATTAATCCTAAGATCTAAGTTCAAGGTGATCAATCCTAAGCTTAGCAGTAAAAACAACTAGATGAATAACCAATTGATTTCCCTAACAACAATATATATTTAGCAGACCATTAAGTAACCTTTGAAAAACCATAAATATAACAATATAACTACTCATATATAATCATAGAAAGCATAATGATAGTCTGAATCAATTGCATAAAATAGTAAAAAACAAAATAAAGAAACAAAGGGAGTTCAAGATCTTCTCTCTGAAGGTGTTCAAATCTCTCTCCAATCCTAAACTCTCTCCTCTCGAATAATATGAAGTGTAGGTAACCAAAACTGTTGAAAACCCTAATAAATAGTCTAATATGCAGCCATGGACTGTTGTGCAATTCCTGGAACTTCTGAGTAAACCTTGTAATTTCCTTAAATCATCATTAAACTCGCTTATTGAAGGGGTGTCGATCGACACGTTTGAATAGCATTGTCGGAACCAAAATTTTTCACTGTCAAATTTGTTAGCGGAGAAAAATAGAGATTCTCGATATTTCTTGAGGATCCTGATTCTCTGCGGAGGTCAACAACAAATGATCAAATAAATGCAGAAAATACTGAAAACAATAAAAAGTATTAAGAAAAAGTAGATCTTTATTTCAAATTCACATAAGAGTGTAGCGATCGTTACAACTGATTGTAAAAGCTCCAGCTGCAAGAGTTGTCAACGAATTATTCTAGTTCTAGTCACCTAAAGCCTTAAACCTAGTTGAGTCGCAGCGCGCTAACAAAAAAAGACGAAAAGAGATACAAAAAGGTTTTGTTGATTTCAGAGCGAACCTTGTGAAAGGTTTGCCTACGCACACCTTTCGAGGATCAAACCGAACGTAGTTCAATTAAAAAGAGCGGAACAAGAAATCAAACTGCATGTGTGAGTTTGTCTAGTAATAGAGTGCAAGTAATAGAAACCAAGCATGTATAGAATAATACCGAAGGTTTCTAAGTGCAAAGAGTTCTAAGAGCCTAAAATCATCATCCTTCTTCTGTGCCACGAATGTGCTTATATACACCTCCAGAGTCGGCCATCTTTCCTTATATCTTCGAGATTCGAGTTTATCCTGGAAACTACAAATTTATCCTCTTCTTTCATTTATATTTACCCAATCGAGTAAACTGTCATTTCACTTGGGCATATTCTTGTTTCAAATCATAAGTGGGCTTTTATCGTGCTTTAGATCTTTTTGGGCCGTTTTACGACTTAAACGTTTTTATGATTATCTTTGTAGAAATTGTTGATTCTTTGGACTAATCAAAATCAATCCATTTAGTCGAGAAGACGGTGGTGTTAAGTTATCCAACATCATTCTTGACGATTGATTCAAACTTTTCAGAGAGAATAAGTCTTTACTTGTTTTTATCATAAAATCTCAATGGAAACTTTGATTGAGATGAATCGAAAGGAATTTTGATCGATAATTAAAGTAGAACACAGTGAGAGCCTCACTGAACCTCAGAGGATTTGTGTGGCGACGTATGGCATAGGAAGAAACTCTGTGGCGACAAGGAATGTTGTGTGGTGATGGCGATGAGGAGTGTCTGTGTGGCGATGGGAACCTATGTATGGCGATGAGGAGTGTTGTGTGGCGATGAGGAGCCACATGTGTGGTGATGAGGAGTGTTGTGTGGCGATGATGAGCCATGTGTGGCAATGGGAGTCTCTGTGTGGCGATGAGGAGCTGTGTATGGCAATGAGTAGCTATGTGTGGCGATGATGAGTTATGTGTGGCGCTGAAAGCCTCTGTGTGTGGCGATGAGAGCCTATGTGTGGCGATGGGGTGAGTGAGAGGAGTGGTAGTTCCTTTCTACCATTCTCATCCTCTCCATTAATCGCTTCGTGGAGTTTCAAAACCTTCTCGTTTGTTTTACGTGAGTTTTTTCACAAAGATTTCCCGAGAACTATTTTATGGAAGGTTGTTTCGTAAAATTTGCTAAGAGATCATAAAAACCTTCCGTTAAGAACACTTTTACGATATTTCATGTTTGGATATAAACTCTTTCATTTCTTTTTTGGGATGAAATGTACAAAGTTTTGTTCTCATATCCTTTTTAAATAGGCTCGCTAATGCAGTGTAGTTATTTCGACATTTCCGGCTCATATTTATTTAAGGCATATTTTTCTCAGAAAATTTTAGCTGTTGATTTTTCCATGTGATTTTTAACCCCAACAGTTATCCCCCCATCTCGTAATATTTTACGTGTAATTCTTGCAAGGTAGTTGTAGGCGTGTTAGGTGGAATTAATGGCTAAAAGGTCCGTTGGCGAAATCTGTTTTTTCAAAAGTTGAAGCTGTTGGCTCACTCTTCTTTCCTTATAAAAATGATATATGATAGGATTGGGGCTGCAACTTATGAAGGCTTCCTATGTAGCCCCTTTTGAAGGGGTCAAGCCTTTCGTAGTTTATTTTGGAGTAAAGATTCTTACGATCTGTTTTCCAGTAGGACCTTTACGGCCCAGATCTATTGTGTGGACATTTTCGAGCATGTTACTGCCGATGACATTTTATATTTGACCTTTGTCGGCCTCAATATTAGCCTTATAGGCTGTTTGTTTTGGATTTAGAAAATCATGGGTTATCTACTGTTAAAAACTTATAAAGCAGCCATACGCAGAGATGAGAGAAAGTGTGTGAGTTGTCATATCATTTTTAACGCTCGGTGGATAGTTATATTTGTCATTGTGTAAGATGAGAATAGTCAAAGGGTTTTAGTTTGTGGAGTCTCATAAACATAGAAATATAAGAAAAGGGACAAATTTGGGAATCTCGTATTGGTTTGTTGATACTATGTATTGAGATGTGTAAGACCAGTGTGTTAGGTTTAGGGCATCCCTAGGCTTACTATTGGTTTAGGGTTTGCGATGAATGTTTCGGCTTAAATCACCCATTGTGGTTTTGACCTGATTTTGTTTCAATATTGAAGTCTACGAAAAGTTTTCGACTTATGTGACTTGCATCGATCGGGAACTAAGTACGTCTCCAAAGACAATTTTGAAGTTGTCTGAGTACTGGCCAAAAAATTCAGATTTCTTTTATAGTGCGCTATTTTCCTTGTGTCGGATGTCTAAGAGCTTATCTCTATGGGGAGGGGGGGAGATGGCTAAGTCTATTTAGGACACTAGAATTTGTTTGTTGTGATCATCTACAAACAGAATGGTAAGTGTTTTCTTTCGAGTTTGAGTTTTCGCGAAGGGTGTGTGTTTAAGAAGATGTTAGTGTGTATGACTGTTTGAGTTTCCGAGACGAAAATTTCATCTAGGAAGATATTTTACGTTGAAATCTGGTTCTTTGAGTGTTTAAAACGTCTCATGGCACTAAAGACTGGATTATTCTTTCGAGTAAAATTTTATGTTATGAGAGCATGTTAAAGAAGTTTTTTCACGTTTGGCGTGAAGGTATCGTTTAACCTTGTGAGCAAGAAATATTTTGGTTTGTTTGCGGATGTTTTTCGCAGACGAAGCTTGTTTGTATAGAGAATTAATCGAAAGTGTCTCTCATCTAAAAGTTTTCTTTTGTATGCCACATTTCTTGTTTGAAAGGTTTGCAGGCTTAGAGGTGTTTTTGCGGTGGTGCAAAGGTTTTGTCTTAACCTTACGGCAAAGAAATATTTCGGTTTATTTGCGGATGTTTTGCAGTCAAAACTGTTGTTTCTGTTTGGATGTTAAATTTTTTTTATTTATGATTGAGGAAATAGGACCAAATGGTCAAGTAAATTTGTCCCTGGGAAGAAATGTTTCTCTTCACTATGTTTTTTGAAGAGTTGGCCTTCCAAGATTTATTTTGTGTATTTTTAGGTAGTATGTATCATATAACTCTAGGAGCATTCTTACGAGTGTTTCCTCCTTTGCCGCGTTTCTAGGTGAAACATTGTGGAATTAAAGTGCTTTGTAGAGCATGTAGAACTTAGTCGAATAACGGCAAGTTTGTATTTTTCGTTAACCATTTGGTTGTTAGGACTGAGTCTTGTTGTGAAAAATTTATCATATGATTTCCGGTTTTGGGTTATACAATAATTATTGGTGTCGTCATCACTTGGTGTTTATTAGACGAATCTCGAATTGTCATTTTGCCGTTGAGTGATTGGATGGAGTGGTGGTCGCTCAAACGTTTTTGCTTGGCTTGAAGGCTGTGTTCAGCCGCATAGCCAAGGACGTTGTAGGTCAAGGATTAGACCATGTCAATTTCGTTCTAGCATTAAGGTCATGCTAGTTTAGAATTTTCTTTAAAGTGGATGCCAAGTTCTGGTTCGAGATTTTAAGGGAAGCTGTAATTGGCAAAAGCCAAAGAGATTTTGTTGAGAGTGGCATGCCAAATATGCCAGAGTTTTCAGCGTTAAGATGACCGATGTGGTAGAAAACGATTTTTCTACTTCAGGTTTCAGTCATCCGAAGAGTTTTTCAATAATGCTTACTTTAGTCGTGTGAAAATTGATGTTTTCGTATAACTTTGTCAGTAACGAAAGCTGTAACAAAAGGCTTTTGCATAAAAAATATTTTTGTTTTTTTCTGAGAATGACGAATCACACAGCTCCGTTTTTAGCTATACGAAAGTTGTTTGAAACACGTCTTTGTAAAACATGTTATGTTTATTTTCAAAATTTGCTTTATATTACCCGATTTGACTATACAAAGGATGTTTCTGTAAGTTTTACAAGAATGACTTCTTATATAAGTAAATGGAGAAGTGTTGCTCGCATATTACTTGTGATGTTTGCGAGCGATGATTAGGTTCTCCTCAGTCACATTTTTGTATTGCAAAGTCGTTTTGCATGATGTTGATCTTGTTTTCTCATTGGTTGTTTCGTATAAAATTTTAGTTATACGAAAGTAGTGGGCGACCGGTTTTATGAAAACAGTTAAGCAGAGTTTTGTCTGAAGATGTAAAAGTAGGGACGTTTTCACAGATTTTACAAGGAACATTTCCACTTTAATTTCAATTTTTAGTGAAAGTTGCTTTGAGTCACTCATGGAGTTTTACCAAAGATTATTTCATTATGATCTAGTCACGAAACTTTATCATAGGTTTTTGAGAGGAATTCTCATGACATATTTGTCGCATAAGCGGAACGATTCGGTCAACCTACGATAGATCTAGTCAACAAGTGGGGAGGAGGATTTCCCCTTGTTTGTCTCGCTGCTACTTGTGTTCTCAGTTTTGCTTTGTCGCAAATATTTTTGATGCTTTTATGTGACTCACTTGGTTCAACGCAAAAAAGGGAGCAATGCTTTTGATGTTTGAAGATTCTCATATAATTTTTGACTCTCATACGAAATTCATCTTCTTAAGTAGAAAAGGTCATCAAGACTTCGGCTAACCGTCGTGTTATTATTGCGATGTTGGTACAGGTTGTATGGATGCATGATTGCAAAATGAGATGTTGTAGAGTACTCGAGACTGTATTTTTGATGGTCTGGGTATGCCACTTAGCATTTAGACATATCTTAGATTGTCGTTTGCCTTTTGAACAATTTTGATGGTTCATTGCATTGCATAATGTGTGGCGGTCGTTTCTCGTTTCTGAGGCAGAAAGTTTGCTTTGTCAGAATTGTTTTCTTGATGCCGAGGCAAAACATTTTTGAAATAAGGAAGTATACGAGTATAGTATACATACCTGTTCCCTCTTTTTTTTTTTACGAAAGAAAGCGGGTGAAACGATCTTTTAAAGGGTTGTGTACGTTTTTCTTTCAAGGATTGAGATGATCGACAATCTGTGTTGATTTCAAGACAACAATGAGATTGTAATCTTCGGTTGTTTTCAGGTTACCGACTTGGAATGAGTTGGTTTTAAGTAATCTGCTAGAAATGAGTCGGTTTAAAGACGATGTTCATGTCTCTAGTTCTTTTTTCTTTAGGAAGCTAGCTGAGTATGCTTGAATGTATGGTGATCGTTTCTCGGTTTTGCGAGAGACTAGATCAGTTTGCAAGATCTGCCTGAACAATTAAGGAACAATAGGACGAGATAGGGAAATCATCTAAGACTTAGTTCGCTAGAATATCCAGCTAGATTTGTAAGTTCCCTAAAGTCTATGGCAGTCTCCAATGCGTTTTATATCTTAGTAAGTTCCTACTTAAACTGAAAGTCTGATTTCAGAATTTTCCAAATCGGACATACCTTAATCTTCTCGGAGATCTGGGTTTGCCTCTTCTTCATTTTTCTTTCTCGTTTCCCCTTCCTATCCTGTGTCTTTCCACCCCATACTGCAAGTAAGAATATTGATTCTTTCTAGATATCTATATGTTCCTGGCCGTGTTTAGGCTGAAGCCCGTTTTGCGGTTTTGTTCGTCGATAAATGCCTTTTGTATTGCTGGTTTTACGAAAGTGAATAAGCATCTCATCGAAAGCTTTTTGGCATTTAGGAATAGCCAATGGCGATCGAGAGATGCCAAGGGCGATCAGGAGATGCCAAAGCGATCAGGAAGACTCATTGAGCGATGAGGCTTTGGTGAGAGGGGATGGGCGATGATGCAGGAGTGAGAGGCCGGTGAGACCGTGGGGAGAGGCTGATGGGCGAAGTTCACTTCTTAGCTCTCGCTCCATCTCTGTCTTTCTCCGAGAGTCTTTTTCTAAGATCTTTGTTTGATTTTCCAAAGGTTGTCGATTTTTTTTGTGAATTTCATTTACAAGTGTTGTTTCGTAAATGTTTTAGACTTTTTTCTTCGAAAATTGTTCTATAAAATACTGTCGAGTTTATTTTGTGAAAGTTTTTTCGGAAAATATTGTCGAGTTTAATTTTTCAAAAACTGTTTTGTAAAATGTTGGCGAGTCTAATTTTATGGAAGTTGTTCCACGATTTTGGGGCGAACAAATTATATTTTTCCAAAAAGTTTCCAGAAAATGTTTTTTGGTTGACCCCTTATACGTAGAGATTTCTCAAACTCGGTAACTAGACGATTTTTGCAGGGTTAGATAGAACCAATCGTTTCCCTTTTCTATTAAGGAAGAGAACTAGCAAGCTCTTTTTGGTGTTTTTTTGTGGCAAAAATTTGCGACTAGGTTTTCGATTTCGTCGACCACTGTGGCATTAGCGTTGGCCATAGGATCGGTCTCTGCTAGAGTTGTTTTACCAGCATTGTTGCTGTTGTCCACTGTGTCAACGCGAGCTGTGAGTTTGTCTTTCATATTTCCAGACATCATTTCGATCAAGCGTTTTACGGTCATACGAGTAAGAGTAAACCGCTCCCCTCTTTCTAGCGCCAAACTGTGGGAACCAAAGTTTGCACTGTCAAATTTGTTAGAGGAGAAAAATAGAGATTCGTGATTTTTTTTATTGAGGATAGGGCCAAGGAGTGTTCAAATAAACGGAGAAAATACATAAAAACAATAAAATTTTTTTTTTAAAAAAATAGATCTTTATTTGGAATTCGCGTAAGAGCGTAGAGATTGTTACAACAGATTGTAAAAGCTTCAGCCGCAAGATATGTTAACGAGTTATTCTAGTTATAGTCACCTAAAGCTCTAAACCTACTTGATTCACAGCTCGAGAACAAAAGACAGATAGAGATACAAAAAGTTTTTGTTGATTCTGGACTGAGCCTTGTGAAAGGCTGCCTACATACTCCTTTTAGGATCAACCTGAACATAGTTCAATTAAAAAGAGTGGAACAAGAAATGAAACTGTATGTGCGAGTTTGTCTAATAATCAAGTGGAAGTCATAGAAACCAAGAATGTCAAGAATAAGCTTAAGGTTTCTAAGTGCAAAGAGTTCTAAGAGCCTAAAATTGTCCTCATTCTTCTCTGCCACGGATGTGCTTATATACACCTCTAGAGTCTGCCATCTTTCATTATCTCTTCGAGATTCGATTTTATCCTGGAAACTTCATATTTATCCTCTTCTTCCATTTATCTTTACCCAAATCGAGTAAACCGTCATTTCACTTGGGCTTATTCTCTTTTCAAATCATAAGTGAATTTTTATCGTGCTTTAGACATTTTGGGACATTTTACGACTTAAACATTTTTATGATCATCTTCGTAGAAATTGTTGATTCTTTGGACTAATGAAAATCAATCCATTTAGTCAAGAAGACAATGGTGTTAAGTTAACCATTATCATTCTTGACGATTGATTCTGAATTTCAAGAGAAAATAAGTCTTTACTCTTTTTTTATCGTAAAATATCAATGGAAGCTCCGATTGAGACGAATTAAAAGCATTTCAGTCGATATTCAAAGGAGAAGACAGTGAGAGCCTCTCTGAGCCTCATAGGAGTTGTGTGGCGACGTATGAGAGAGGAAAAAACTCAGTGGAAACAAGGAATCTTGTGTGGCGATGGGTGCCTCTGTGTGGCGATGGGAGCCTCTGTGTGGCGATGGGAGCCTCTATGTGGCGATGGGAGCCTCTATGTGGCGATGGGAGCCTATGTGGTGAAATCTAATTCTAAATAGGTTCGGCTTATGCAGTGTACTTCTTTCGACATTTCCAGCTCATATTTGTTTAAGGTATATTTTTCTTAGAATATTTTAGCCATTATTTTCGCCATTGACCGATTTTGACCCCAACAAGCATCGATCGACACTTCTTCTAAGAACAGACTCCGGCTTCAAGTTTTTAGGAGAGCTTTCCTCAAAACTCCAAAATGATCCAAAAGCTTACGTCCAACAAGTACCTAAACCTGAAAATACTCTAAAACAACTCCAAATGTATATAAAAGTTCTTAGAAATGAGTATATATCATGGCTAAAAACAGTTAAAAAACATAACATATCAATAATCCAGAAGAAACACCAACAAGCCACATCATGTAAAGGCATCAGGTCAACTCTTACTGGACCTGTCTTTAGCGGTACATCAACCTGCCCAACAAGTCAATCCACTCCTTTGTGGATTTGACTGAACAGTTTGTCGAGAAATTCACAATAAGCATGAACTTGGAAACAATAACTGCTGATATGTATAAGATATTACATGACTCTTTAACCAAGATAAGATATCTATCCCTAAATGTAACGCCTCTACAGAGACCTCTCAACATTTTCCAAATGGTGATTTATGCAAGGAATTGATTAAATATTTGGGCTAAACCATAGAGGACGTCTTATCTTGAGCATGGGTACAAGAAGAAAAAGGAAAGACCAAGCGGAAAGAAAAAAGCATAAAGCCCACTATGGAACAAAAAGCAAGTAAAAGAAAAGAGAAACAAGAAATAAATTTTATTTAAAAGAACCATGAAGGGCGAATAATGCCAAATTCAAAAGATAAAATGCCTTGAAAGGCAATATGCGAGTTCCAAATCAAAAGAAAAAAAGAAAGGAAAAATAGTAGAAGCAGCTGATTAAAAGAGTTATTAACACAAAAGATCACTTTATGTGTTTTATTTACATTGGAGAACACATTATGCTACACAGACACTTTTCTATGGGTGAAGACCAAATTATCCTCTGAAAAGAGAAATAAAGAATGGGTATTTCTGTAAAATGACGTTCAATATTAGTTAGACTGAGAAAAAGCTGGTTAGAAATTTTGAATTTTAAATAAAGCAAGGATTTGTGGGTGGACCCCATAAGAAATTAAATGTAATTGATAAATTATATTGAGTCCGTGAAAAGTAAGTAACTTTTTTATTGTTTAATTATATGTGAAAAATAGAAATTACAGTTCTTGCGAGAGAGGATGATAGAGAAATAAACCGACGAAGGATGAAATCAAAACTGACGGCAGTGTACGCAGGCGTAATTGACGACGATGACGGAGAAAAAACGCTCGAGAAAGGAGAAAGTGACGGAAGTGTGCCACCAGAAGAGGAAGCGGTGGATTCGAAGGGTTGCAATTGGCGTATGTTTCCGAGTTAGCTAAGTTCATGGTTATCTGACAGAGGCGGCGCCACCGTAGGAGGAAGCAGTGGATGAGAGGTTACCAACGAGGTTGTGTGAGGCAAACTGGTACCCGAGTAGGAGACTTTAGCTGTTACCTGAGTATAGAAGAACCAGAGGCGGAGAAGCTCAATGACGGACTACCAAAGATAAATCTAAAAAAGGAGAAGATGTCTATGAACTAGGATATCGAGACTTGGATCCATTTCCGGCGCCGAATGTTGAAGAGAAATTCGTCATGGAGGGAGGATCAAGTAAGTTTGCATCTAATTTTGGAACCAAAGTTCAAATCTTTAGTGTGAATTTATGAGGATATGCTTTGGTAGAGTGTAACCAACTCGTGTGTACATATGTACAACTTGGTAAAGTGTACACCAACTCTTGTGTACATATGTACAAGAGTGTATATGTACATTTACAAAGAGTGGATATTCACGTGGATTGTGTACTTGTGAACAAACAAAATTTCAGAAGTTAAAAATTTGGATATATATGATTATTTTGGTATATATGTAATATGGATGACACTATGATGTTTTGGATGTTTTAAGTATGTAATGTGAAGTAGGAAGAATGACTGTTAATTTGAAAATGTATTTTCTTTGTGTACATATAAAAAAGGATGACAAATATATAATTTTGTGTATTATATGTTTATGTAAGATAAGTGATGTGTAGACGTGTACATTGAAGTTGAATCAAAATTTTGGTTGTTGTACACAGGATAAGGTGTACACATGGATGTCCTTGTGGGAAGTGTACACATAATATGACACATTCTACTATATATTCATATGATGCAAGAATTTCATCTCTTAAGAACATGTTATTCTTCATTTACACAAGAATGCAGAACTAGTTTGATCAATTGCTAAATAAAAACTCCAAGTAACGACAAACAATCATATGTAGTTAATAAATTAATGTTGCAATCATTGCAAGTTTATAAAAATCTTCTATCTCGATCAATAGCAAATACCCACTTATTATGCTCTTGCAGTCTACTATGTAACGATAATCTATCAACCACAAAGTTATATGTGTACACTGACAAGAAGTTGTACATATGGATACTTATGTTTAGGAATTGCTTTTGTACACTAATTTGATAAGTACACTTTGTTTTCACTTCAACTTGATTTACATAAGTTATTTTATAATCTCTTTTTCACTTGTAAAAATACATACGACTAAAAAATTATAAACATGTATACATGTTTCCAACTATCCATGTGTATATTTTCAACAAATGTTTATAGCAAAAAAATCATGTAGACAACATTTTTATTTGATGGTACATGTGTATATTTTATTGTTTGGTCTCCCAGCTTTATGAACACCATAGAAAAATCTTTGGAAAAGCTTGATTAGTATCATATTATATAACTATATATATAAAGTGAAGAAGCCAAAAATACTTTAGTACAATTTTGTTTTAAAGATGGAAGTTTTATAAAAAAGAGTATAATTACATAAATAGACATTATTTGAGTTAAAAATTCATTCTTTTTAGATCGTGTACATGGACATGACAAAATATGATAGGCACATGTGTACAACAAGTGCAGTAGTGTACATGTGTACAATAGGTATTGTAATGTATATGTGTACATTAAATAGTAGTGCACATATGTACAATAACCATCAATTATTCCAAACTAACTAAAAATGAAACTAACATAAAAATACACACTAATCATTATTATTGCATACAACAAAGGTTAAAATGCATATTTGGACGTTCGGATTCAAATTAAAGAAGAAAAATCTATGTATTCAATAATTTGGGGTAAAATTTAAAATATAGCTAAACATGAATGATTTAAAGTGCAAATAAAAAAAATTGATGTGGTGGAGATCAATCATAAGCATCTTCCTCTTCGTTCTAACCTCGCCGCCAGCGTAAAGAGACAAAAGCAATCCCGATTGATCGCGTTTGTTATTCACCATAAAACCAGTTGCTTTCGTGCCACGTCCATAAGAAACTTCCTTACATCAGCCATGAAGCATTACCACCAGAGTCATCACTCTCACTGGAGGTAGATAGAGTCGGATATCCTTGTTGTGTCAGAGCTAACGTAAAATCTCGTCATCGTTGATGATCGTATCCGAGACAGTAGAGACTCTTCAACAATTTTAATGAAAACTCATTTCTGTTAATTTGATTTTTTGAAATTAATTAGCAGAATTTTTTCTGATGAACAAAAAAAAAAAAAGAAATCGACATGAGGGAGAGAAGAAACTAGATGGAGATGTAAATCTGGGCTGTTGAAAAAAATAAGCATGTAGTTTAATCTGATGGTGGTTGTTTAATAATATATATATGTCTTTTCTATAACTGTATAATTAAATCTTAGCCATTAAAGTTTTAACAAGATCGACGGTTGGGAGAGAATCCCGCCAAAAAATAATAACTAAAGGGAAATAGTTACAATCTTATAATTGATATCAAACGAAAACTTAATGAATTAGTTGAAACATGACAATAGTTAGTGGAGAAAGTGTGTCAGTAGAATAATGTGTCCTATAATGTAATAAAAGATGAGAAAAGTGACCTGCAATGTTAATCTTTCTGATTAAAAATGGATTGAGCCAGAAGATTACTTTAATCATTAGACATCAGCCAAATCGGCGAGCCATTATTGGAAATCACCAATTCAACAGAGAATGTAGGCGGAGGCAAGACTTCAAAGTCAGCCTTAGTTTCCATGATCAAATTGTACTGTAGAACACGTTAGCAGGCCTCAAACCTTTTGTCTGCTGGCCAAGCCATTCTCTTATTAGTTTCGAGCGGAAAACAATTTGGGCTCTCCGAACCACCATTTTCTTCTATTTAGCTAACACTTTAATTTTCATCCTTAAAAGAGAATCTCGTCTAACAATATTCCCCTCTCAATTCCTAAGGCATGATCTCAGTCTTCCAGATAGCATTGAAAATATTTCATTTACGCCAACAAACCAAAATCTCTCGGCTCAATATTTAGGGGAAAAGAAGAATTCCTCACCGACACATTGTGTGAAAAGGGGCATTTCCTCATGCCCTTTAATCTTTGATATTCATCGTAAATGGTAGCCGTAGAAGCTCTCGACCAATTCTCTTTCAAGAAACAAAGCATAAAACCAAGAAACATTAATAATATGTTAAAAGCTAATAATGAGTTTCTCGGTGCCACGGGCCAAAACAGAGTGAATCCGACATAAGACGACGATCATTCAAATATAGAGATCCAGGAAGCAGCTAGGTTAAAGAAATCACCCGAAACAGCTTACTTGGAACATATATTTTCCAAGAACTTTGAAGCGGCCCATCACTCATTAAAAGGCTTTCGGTGTTGCTTCCCCCAATCCAATATTTTTGCAGACAACATCGCCGTGATTGACATGCCAAGAAAGTTTTTATTCCTAAATATGAAAATGTACAAAGAAACCAGCGATTCAAAAAACCATGTGGCCCAATACAAGCAATTGATGTTTACTTTAGCTATCCAGAAAGAGTTCCGGGAAGTCACCATGTGCAAGGATGTTGGGTCAACACTGACTTCACCTGCCCTGCAATAGTACATCAACCTGCCTAGTGGATCGATACATTCTTTGCATCCTTAACCAACCAGTTTGTAGAACAATTTCCGACCAATAAAAACATATACAAAAAAGACGTTTGAAAATCTTTACAACATCCTACAAAACCAAGATAAACCACTGCATAACTATCTAGCACGATTTAACCAGGAAAAGATATCCATCCCAAGATGTAACGCCTCGACAGCCATTTCCTCTTTCAAGACAGGAAATGCTAGTGCATAACCACAGAGGATGGGGACCTGTACAAGGAACTGACCAAATACTAGTGTCAAACCACAGAGGATGTATTGTCCTTGTCTTGGGCACACGTAAACTGGGACGAAGATTCAGCGTACCGCTTTAAACACTCCCTAAAGAAGGATCCCCTGGTCACAAATAACGAGAAAAAATGACAAAGATGATGAAACCTATTTGAAGCCTGAGGAAAATATATGAGACAAGAATCATAGTAGATACAACAACCCGATGAATAGACAAAGTCGAAGGAATGACAGTGTCAATATGGTCAGACATCTGCAATCTCTCCATCTCGAAACCAGAATTGGTCAACGTTCTGAGACAGATGGGCCCACAAGTCAAGTGACCTCAAAAGATGAAAGTACCAGAAATATTCTGAAATCTGAACAATTGGTGTGAACTCCATAATGACCATGATCACAAAACAAAAGACTGCATCTCACTGAAGACTTAGTCAATTAGCTAATATAGCAAGAATACATCCAAAAATTCCTCATTGACAAACCCAAAATCTCCTTAACAATAGGGAGAAGAACAATACTACTGGCAATAACTACTACTGCCTTACCACCTCGGCAAAATAGGGTAATCAATGTAATATCTGGTGGCTCCAAGGAAGAGATATCATGAATGCAGCTGCCAAGAATATCACCAGAAGCGCCAAGAAAGGCCAAGAAATCGGTAATGCAAGACACATGCTCCTGGGAACCAAAAAAATAAGCTTCACCACAAAAGAGCAGGAGAAATTCCTTGCTCCTTACCATGACGCCATGGTCGTGTCTCTCACGGTGGTGAATTGTTTGGTGTAGAAGATACTAGTTAACAACAGAAACTCCACTAACATCATTTTCCTGGCCACCTACAATGACCTAGGACTAGAAAAAGACGCTCTTACCCGGAAAGCCACTCCACTTATTGGGTTCAATAGCAAGGTCAAACAAGCAGTAGGGGAGATTGTACTTGGGCTGTGATTGGTAAGCTTGCTGAATGGCGTAATGGCGTTTTAAACGCGATTCCGCAAGTATTTTACCAATCAAGAAAAACTGCAGAATAAAAAAAAAATGCAAAAACGCAAGTTTGCGTTTTTGCTGACAAAAATATAAAGAAAAATTGTGTTAAGTGAAAAGTGAGTTTAAGTTGATTACTTACAAAATCAATACTTTCATATGATAAAATTATACGATAATGTCATTTAAATTTTTAAAATAATTAATAATAATTGTTTTAGTAACAAATAGTAATGCTGTAAATAAAAGTATACTATAATTTATTTTATAATATTATAAGATGTCAATGTATTAATAAAAATATATTGAAAATAATTTAAATATTTATAATAAGAATTAGAGTTTTTAAATAAATTTGAGTTATTTCATATTTTGTAATAATTAGTTTAATTATTGACACTTTGTAATAAAATAAATATTATATAAAATATTTTAAATAATTTAATATGTATTCCACCATTCCACAAATTTTAAATTTTTCCGCAGCTTAATTAATTTTTTCCACAGCTTAATTATTTTTTCCGTCATTCCGCGATTAAGCAATGGTTACCAATCGGAGCCCATATTTACGCAAAATGAATAAACATGTCTACAATATTGTTCTTTGTTATTGACTGCGCTTCATCCTACAACAAGATAAAGAGGGGTCCCTGACATGGGAACCATGCCTTCTACTTTCTATCCTCAAGAGGCAAAGCTGAAAAGCAAAAAAAATAACCCAATATAGCCACAAGTAAGAAGAAATTTACCAATGGCAAGGTCGAAAACTGAAAAATCTATGTGATCATTATCAACTAGACCAAGATGTCTAAGGACGGTAACACATCCTCAAAATTATTCTACAGCTTCAGAGCCGTGACCTCCTGCTCAAAAGCAGAACGACATCATGCTCATAAGGCATATAGACGAGTCTACTATTTGGTCCATGCATGTTCCCCGCATCGGACCGAATATCTTCATTCGACCTTCAGGTTATACATCTCCACTAAGGCTATGATCCTTCCTGATCATTTGAATCTAGTTAATCGCAAACCTACATGCCCACAAGGCACAGTCCTATCAAGGCTTCATGCCCATAAGGCACGCGCCCATAAGATTATGAACCGTTGCTGAACAACATGACCATTCAGGCTATCCTATCATTTAGGCCCTGCTCCTAATAAGCCATAAGATCCTGGTCGTTCTTAGGGTCATGCACTCTTACACCAAAGCACATCCAATGAGAATGTTAAACGAACCAGGCCATGACATCTCAAGAAACCAACGAGATGATGCCCTGCTCCCTAGGGTACAAGGAACCTGCTACCAAGGTATCCGAAAATTACAAGTTCTTCTCTACCTTCAAACATGAACCCAGAAATTAAGAAGCAAACTGTTGGTCATAAAAACTTCTAGATAACTGTACATCTTCTCAAATGTCAATATATGGTCAAATCTAATCTAAATCTCGCCAATAATCTATTTATATAAAGTAAGGTTCTCTCCCTCCTGGTGCTGCCACATGGGATTCCACGTCACTAATTCGTGTGTTGTGGTGTTGACACGTGTCTCCGATACCCAATTAAAATTTAAAACGTATAATTTACATTTCATGAGCTTCGAACCCGGGTTGAAAGAGAAAATGTACAACTACTTTTACCACTACTGGTGAAGTTAAAGATATATTCATGTAAGTCTGTTGCTTATATATAAGCTAAAAACAAATTAAAAAAAAAAACTTTTTTATTTTGATTTTTATATATTTATTAAAACCTATTTATAAACATATAGACTAAGATTAATATATTTTATCATAATAAAGAGAGGAATCGTGTGTTGCATTCTATTGTGCAGCATTTCAGTTGTTATATGGACGTGACACGTGTCTCATTTCACAAAATATATCACTTCATTTAAATTAGTCTACATACATGTTGGTTTTATTTCTCTTCGGGCCTTATTTTTGCACAATTTACTCAGCCCGTCGTGAGTAAATCCGAATGTAAACATAGTGTTTTGATACTAGGGTTGAACCAGATTTATCTTCGTTATTGTTGATCGACTCACAACTTGCGTTTCGTTAGCGTTCTTTCATCTTCTTCTTAAAAATTCCAAGAGCTACCAAGCCAATAAATTTATTTTCTCAGTTTCACTTCCTCCTCAGTTTCAGCTTCAGCTTCAAAGTCATGGGAGAGCATCCGACGAATTCTTCTTCAGATAAGTCTATGTCGTTTATGGAGGTGTTAAATCGATGGGGATAAAGGAAGGTTAACAGAGTACGACAAGGAAGATTGGAACGCTGACAACAACTACAGTGGACAGAACAAGATAATTGATGTGTTTGTTGAAGTTTATAGTAAGCTGATAATACTCAAGGATGGAGTGACCATTCCTATGATAATACTTAAGTTTTACGGCTGGCAAAAACCTCAAAAAGAGTCATATATATTAGTTGTTAGATACAAATTATTCAACTGAAAATGACCTAACAACTCAATCATGGTGATATCATAGAAGCAAAAATTAATACAAAGGTACTTACAAACAAAATAAACAATAACTTAAATTAATAAAATAGTATATCTTAATACCAAATGCGATGTCTCTATATTGAAAAAAGTTCTATGGAAATAATATAATCTTTATAATGCAACGTTCTATCATGGTAGGGTTATTAGACCTTTAGCTACGTCACTAACAATAATCATATTTGTTCACCTCTTCAAGAACCTCAACCAAAATGCCACTGATTATTCACCGATTTAAGTAGCTGGTGATGAGTCAAAAGTGTGAAAAATCAAAATTATATATATTAAAATAATAAAACTAATCGAAACGAAATGATGGTAGAAGACGTTCAATATAACATTTTAATTTTAATAAGAAATGAAACTTTAAATAGTCATCACTTCCATTCCAATAGCATGTTAAAAGATTATGATTTCAATATAAAAAGTAATTACTCTTATAATATATACAAAAAAAATATCTACAATCCAATCTTCATGAACCTAAAAGATTACAAACTATAAATAATGCACCGAATATAGAATCATTTTTTTGTAAAAAAATAATATGAAGACAATTTGAAGCCCTCACAGCATATCAATACCATATTTTTTTTTAATTTAGAAATAACTATTATTTTTTTGAACATCAAAAACAAATATTGAAAACAAACAAAAGATATCTTATCACATATAATCTCTTCTCACCTAACATTTTCTAAAAGACAAAAATCATTATCATAAACATCTCTTACAAATGCAAATCTAAAACACAAACAACATAATCATATAAAAGTAATAACTAGACGATAAGTAAAGTATATCCCGCCCGTAGGGCGGGTCGACCCTAGTCTATATATATAAAGAAGTGTTTCCTTCACTCCTAGGCCATCTACATCAGCGCCACGTCATTAAGTCGAGCTTTGTAGTGTCGACACGTGTCCTGAGTTTCTGATTAAACTTTAAAAAAGTATAACTTCGCACCTCCTGAGTTTTGAACCCGGGTTGGAAGTGTAAATGTACAACTACTTTGACCACTAGAGCACTTCAATTTCTTTGTAAATACATCTGGCCTACGAATATATATATTCCATTTGGGTTTAATTTATGTTTAAAAAATAAAAACTAAAATTTAAAATAAATATAAATTATAATTTCGGGTAAATATATGTATATTCGAACCAATCCGGAACCGATTAGAACCGAACCGTAAATCGATCAAATACTCATTGGATATGTTTTCTAAATAATCGATATACCTGGAACCAAACAATTTCTACCCGACATCGATCCAAATACTCAAAATTCCAGCCATAACTAATCGTGTTGACACAACATGCAAAAAATGAAACTTTAGGTTCGTTTCTCATCATCGTTCTACGGTGACTTATGATCTTTGTCTATGTCTCTGAAACGGTCTGAGTTATAACTTTTTAGTGTTTAATTCTATTAATTCAATCAACCACGACGAAATCGTGAATGTGTGATTTACATCTGTGAGTCGTTGTTTTTGCGAGTATAAATATGTCAGTATTCATCATTTCGAAATCATCTTCTCTTTTATATATCTTTTAGTATGCTTACCATTCTATCCTTTTCGATGTTGTTTAGAATCAATTTGGATCTGAAACTCTCAATTGTCTCTTCATATGTTAATTTGCCTCTTCAATTTGATCTTTATAAAAAATTATTAAAAATTTAAAAAATAATTTTAAAAAACAATTAATATATTAAAAATATATTATCCTAAATTAAAATAAGTGGTGTTTTATGATATGGAAGAAAAATAATTTATATATATCTTCATCATTTTATTGTTAATTGAGTATTTTCAAAAAAATTAAAAATAAATAAAAAATTATAACTTTGGGTAAATATTTGTATATCCGAACCGATCCAGAACCGAACCATAAATCGATAAAAATACTCATTGGATATATTTTCTAAATAATTGATTTACCTGGAACCAAACAATTCATACCCGACATCGATCCAAATACCCGAAATCCTAGCCCTAGCTAATCGTGTTGACACAACATGCAAGGAAATGAAACTTTAGGTTTGTTTCTCTTCATCGTTCTACGATGATTCATGATCTTCATCTTTGTCTCTGAAACAGTCTGAGTTATAATGAACCACGATGAAGTCGTGAATGTGTTATTTACATCAGTAAGTTAGTGTTTTTTGCGAATATAAATAGGTCAATATTCATCATCTCGAAATCATCTGCTCTTTTAGTATGTTTACTATTATATCATTCTCGCAGTTGTTTAGAATCAGTATGGATAAGAAACTCTCAAACGTCTCATCACATGTTGTTTTGCCTCTTCAATTTGATCTTTATAAAAATAATTAAAATAATTTAAATAAACTATTAAAATATATAAAAAAATCTATTATCCTAAATTAAAAACGAGTGGAGTTTTACGATATGGAAGAAAAAATAATTTATATATATCTTCATCATTTTATTGTTGACTGAGTATTTTTTTGTTTCATAAAATATAATCTTATTTAAAATATTAAAGTTATTTACAGTTAAAAAAATATTAAAAAAATATTATTTATTTACAAAAAAATACAAATATTAAATTAAAACTGTAAAAATTTAGAAACCAATAGAAAAAAACAAATAAAACTAAACTATTTACGTAATAATAAATAAATATAATAGAACTTTAAAAAGACGTAAATTATTTATGCATTAAAAGTATGTCCTTTACAGCTATGCATCAGTCTAAAATGAATTAAAATATTTGAAACAAAATTCAATAATTGTACATTTAAGTGTTAATTTATAATATAAAAAATTAGATTTACATTTTCACTATTTTACTCAGTTTTAAATATTTTATTTAGCCTAATATAAGCCATAATAAAATGAAATCATAACCCCAATTCATGCATATAAATGATAATCATGAGGACCATAAACTTATTTTTAATAACTAATTATAGCAAACCACAATTAATTAATCAATTTTGGGTTTAAAATTATCAAAAACTTACAACGAGAGCACCACATACACTTCATCTACAAATTATAATATGTTACATGCCTCAATCTATTAACATAGATACTAACATCGAAATCAAACATAATAATCTTAACATACATAATCATTCCATACGGTAACATTGTCAAAACTATAAACGTTATCATATACTTCTCTTCCAAAAGTTTATATCACACACACAAAGAAAATATACAATAACATACTTATATTTATTACACATAAAGTACATCCCGCGCGTAACGCGGGCCTACCCTAGTAACCTATATAAACAAGCTTAAAACCCTAAGGGAGACTATTCAATATTCACAAATTTTACAATAAACAGACATTTAGAATTAGTTTTCATACCCCAAAAGTTGTATTGTTGCTATTAAAGATCAATAAAATATATTTTTATCTTCTTGATCGTCTTACTTTTTGTTTCCATATTTTATAAAAAAAACTATTTAGCCTAATACACACTTCAAATAATAATTTACAGTCAAACATTATAAAATATAAATTCTTAAAATAAATTTGACAATTTCTGTTAAGATAATTTAAATCAAATAATAAATTATATATTTTCATATAAATAGCATGATACAGAAAAAATTCTTGCAAAAGTTTCCATGATTGAATATATTGAATGTATACAAAAATTATTTGCCATGTCCTGATAAATATAATAATACAAATATTAAAAACACATTTTCCATAACAGTTAAATGAATTAAGTAAACTCATCCAACATATTTAAGAAAATAACGTTTTTCACTTGCTACTTAATTACTTTCCAAACCCCCAATAGGTCCTACTAAAACACATAGTAGGTGTTGTAAAAAAACACTTTAGTAGGAAATACTTTTAGGGTTTTTATTGAATTATCAGATTATGAAGTTTATAGGACTTCATTTTCCCCCAAAATCATCACTTATTGTATTTAACATTACAAAAATAATTTGAAATCCAAAGTTATTGAATTAATCATTGGTATTAATTATTCAAAATTCTAACTTATTAGAAATATAAGTTTTGTGAGTAAATTATATGATGATGTTAATTGTATGGTTGAAAAGTAATGAATATAAATATAACCTCCTATGATGATGTTATTTAAAAACATTTAAAATTAATTACTTCTTTATCATTTATTCTTTTTACTTTATACATTTAAATTGAAAGTTAAAAATAAAAATAATATGAAAATATTTATTTTCACCATAACATATATTAAGTGACAAATATGATGTGGGTTAATAATACCTTAATTAACTAAAGCTATATATATATATATTCTTGCGATGGGTGCATCAACGGATACATAACCTTTCTCGTTAACACTTATATACTTAAGCAAATACTTTATGGTAATTATCTTACAATCTTTAAGTTGTGTGGTTTCAAGTGTTTTCAAGTGTTTTCAAGTGTTTTCAAACATTATAAAGATTATAAACTCTTAAAATTATCAGTTTATTATCAATGGCTATAATCAATATTTTTTGCTATGTTTTGAAACCCTAATACTTAATTCGTCGAAAAGGCGTCACAAATTTATGACAAATTTTTGACGAATATATTTCTGACGAATTTCCGACGAACTTGTAATATTCCAACAAATTTCCGACGAGAAGTGTATATTCATCTAAAATTCATCAGAAATTAAAATTTTCCTGGGAAAAAACACCTAATTTTTTGTGGAGCGCCAAAATAAAATAAATTCGACGGATTTCCGACGAACTCAGTCCGTCATAATTTTTTAAAAGAAAAACATAAACCCTTTCTTCTTCCTCATTCCTCTTCTTTTTTAAAATTTGTATTATTTTTTTAAAAAAATAATTTATTGTCCGTCAGAATTTCGTTGAAAATATGCCCGTCAGAATTTCGTTGGAAATCATTTCTTCGGAGTTTTATCGGAAATTAGTTCGTCGGAATTCTCTCAGAAATTTGTTCATCGAAATTTCGTCAGAAATTTGTTCATCGGAATTTCGTCAGTATTTCGTTGAAAAGACTGACAAAATTTCGACGATATTTTTTTCTGATAAGTTTAAACCGACGCCTGTTTTCGTCGGAAATTCATCGGAAATGACTTATTTTGATGAATTTTCGACGAAATCATCCGTAAGAATCAAGATGTTTTCTTGTAGTGTTAGTTCTATTAATATGTTTTATCCTAGAGTCAATTGCTTTAGTACTTCTGGATGGAAAAAAATGATCGGAGTTATTCCTTTCTTTTTTATTAATTTACAAAAAATTTATTTAAATAAGAAAAATTTGGTAAAAGATAACAAAATCAAGAGAAACTTGCATAATTATAACCCAAACCAAGCAATTTCGCATACCATCCAGATCCAATTCATAAATTCGGATCTCTTGCTCCATAACTTCTGAGAACTTTGTAAGACTTGGTGTAATTGTAAACATTGGTGTAATTGTACAACGTAATAAAATTTTAACTAATATAGACTGTATCAATTATAAAGTTATTCTAAATTGAACTAAGTCGCACTTTTAGATTTACAATTTTTTATTATGTTATTATTTGGACACATGTGTTGTTATTGATATATCTATTAAAGTTAAAATTTATAAATATTATTTTATAGAGAAATACTACAGACATTACATTATGTGAAATGTATTTTACATAAACTTAGTAAAACTAGATTATTAGTACATGTCCTAAATCATAAACATAACTAATCTTCAATTGGCTAGTGACCAGCGGTCAAATGAATTTCATTGCAGAAGTTCCAAACTGCACATTGCCAGGAACAACGATCACATCTCCACCGTGTTCTTGATCCATCTAAGGAGACTACAAACACTGGTTCTATTATTTTGGAGTACCAGCAATCATGTGACACGTTAGGATCT
Source organism: Sinapis alba (assembly GCA_012274485.2). Lineage (NCBI taxonomy): Eukaryota > Viridiplantae > Streptophyta > Magnoliopsida > Brassicales > Brassicaceae > Sinapis > Sinapis alba. The sequence goes on from MU105768.1 coordinate 519,327, forward strand.
ATTCTTTCCAATAGAGACATAAACATCTTACATTTTTCGTAAACCCAATGGTCTGAGAATATCGAAGTAGTGATCATCTGATACATCCGATCAACAAATTCACGAGTAAAACTAGGATAGTTGTGAACCAATCCTCTATCATCAACACTAAATGCTAAGTTCAGCATACTATATGCATATCTTTCTCTCTCACCAGCAAGATGGATTTTGTCCATTCCTTCATCAAGTAATTGGAGGATGAAGAACTCATACATCCTCTCATGTTAATGGCCTCTGGATTACCAAATTGGTAGCACCTAAGCTTGAATTTTCTAACAGCATTGACCTCATCTATCCAGTAATTCAAGTGAAAAAGATATGCAAATCGGTAGAAGTATTCTTCTCTGGCAACTTGATTGAATCCGGAGAAAGCAACTCTTACACTACCAAAGTGCTTGTTGCTACCTTTGATAGAATACTATGAAGCATGGAAGGAGGGAGAGAAGCCAAGTTCGAGTTCGACCTGGAGAGATATTCATTTTATCAAGTAAATGGAGAGATTTTCGTTTTATTTATTTGGATAAGGTGATAAACTCTTTTATAATGGGGATGATCCTCTAACAGTGGCGAAGAAATAAGATTTACTACCACACTTAATGGTGATTTGATAGACGCCTCGAGAAGACACGGATTCAGAAGACACGACTTCTCACTGCAACAACAGGCGTATGGCTTGAATTTGAAACTGTGGAAAACTTTAATCAATAAATATATATAACTGTGTATAACTAAGTAAAAGTAACTGATTTAGATTGTCTAAATTCATGAAACTAAGCACAATTTTAACAATTTAGATTGTCTAAATATATGAAACTATGTAAAACGTTAAGAAAATTATTAATTATATTGTTATAATTTGCTAGAAATAGTATCCGAGATAATAAATGAAAATGTTATTTAACGAAGGATCTATTACCCCAACTACAAGTTGTAACTCTTCCATTTAAAGGTGATTTAGCAGTCATCAAATTCCCCTATGATCATCATTACAGTTTTCTCGAAACCTCTCATTCTCTCTCCCACTAAACATGCATAATTTTAGATCAAGTAAGATTGTGTAACTTTATAGAACTAAGTGGAAATTTAAATATAATGAATACTGATTGTACAACTTTGATCAACGTAGTAAAACTTCAACTAATTTATTGATGCTCTTAACCGCAACTATAAGTAAACCCGTAAATTTAATGATCTACTTACCCACTACAACTAGGAAAGAGTAACTTCTCCATTTAAGAGATTTGATTGACGCCTCTAACAGGCACAAGTAGGAATTAACTTTTATTCTCTCGTGGATATAATCATCATTATCCTTGCCTCTCTCTCTTTTGTCTCCTGCTCCACTAAATCCCATTAATTTCAAACTCCATTCCAGTAAATCCCATTAAATAGTCTCGAAAACCTTCATTCTCTTCCATTTCTCTGCAAAAGTCATCATCTCTCACCATCTCTCTGATAAAGTTGTGTATAATGAGAGCATCACAGCGTGGCATTTCAGAGTAAAATTACTAAGGATCTACTCTTTTATTCCTATGTTACCGGTTCTGGACCGCACTGGATTTATGTGCTAGTTGATAAAGCTGTAAGTTTAAATCATCATCTCTTTAGTTTCAAATAATATGCAACAACAAAAACTAAAAACTTGATGCTTAAACTTGTTTTTTTCAGGGAACGAAAATTAATAGTAGCCTTGCATATAGGTTTAGAGGTCTTGAAAACCAAGAGGACAAGTGGCTAGAAATATTTCGGGTAGAAGTTGGTCATGCCTATCCAGGTTTCAAGGTCACAAAATCTCGATTCTAACTTCGCATAACTTACTCACCAGTTTTAGGAATTACGAATACTCATAAATTACTTGTACATCAAATTCCTAGAATTGCAACAACACTGATATTAACATAACCTCATGATATCATTATTATCTTAGGCATTATTTTGGTACATTCACTCCTTATTGTTACTTTCAGCAATTGAACTTCTTTTTCTAGCATTCGAACTAGGTAGTCTAACTGTTGAATCTCGTCGGTGAAAGCTTCATCAAACCATTTAAGGACATTACCGTCATTCTCGAGCTATAACATTTTGTTCACAAAATTTAAACGTACAGCTTAAGAGAACGAGCCTTCGATAACTAAAGCTAAACGGATGTACCCTTAGTGAAGCCGCATAGAGGTACTGATAATACCAACGATATGGATTTGACATCAATTTGGAGATGAGCTTGATGATGCTCTCTCCGCACCAACACTTACTAGGTATTCCCGGAGTTCTTACTCATCTCTGACCACCGGTAATACCCCCAGTCGTAGAATATGAAGCGACCGTAATTGGGTTCGACATTATTTCTCTTTCAAGGTTGGGAGAGAATGAGGGAAAGGGGGATTCAAGAAAGAAAGGAGATAGATAAATGGAAAGAGAGAGAAAGTGGAAGATAGAAAATGAGAAAAACTCAAAAATAAGAGTTTTTATACTTAGCCAATTGGGAAGAGGGAAGAGTGAAATTAGAAATTCGAAAAGTTGGTGGGCGGAATATTTGTATTCCATATATGATTTTGGTGATAGAAATTTCACCAAATTTGCAGTTTTACATAAAACATCAAAGTTGTACTTTATAATTTTTTCCATTTATCTTAGTTTTACTCTAATTGAATGACTGATTTTATGGTTTTACCAATTATATTATGTTTCGTAGATTCATTTATTATATAATCATCTAAACATAAACTTGATTTCATAGTAAGTTTTCAAATGAGACAAGGTGAATATTAACGAAAAAACTATAAGAAGACAATTTAATTCCTACATGATTACTAATAAGTAATGAGATTTTTTTTTTGTTCTGATTAAATCATAATCAACACAAAATAACTCATATATAACCATCTTAATTTCATGACTTATTAACAAGTTCTTATTTACAATCTTGTTACTCAGTTTACCTATCATAATTATACCAGTAAAGAAAAAAGTTTCACTTAGTTGCACAAACACAAAATACAAATCTCACCTTTCAGAATACTCCACCTTTCAACGTTCTCATACAATAAAAACATTAAAACTTAAAGTGAGAGGTTTACAACCTACTTCTCTTGTGTTTCTTGTGGGGATGTTCATTGTGTTCATTTTGTTTCAAACCATTGCCCACATTCTCTTCTTCTCCATAGCCACTCTCACGCTCACCATAGTTCCTACTACATGAGCTTTCTTTCTCAACTCATGATAGTTGCTCGGTTATTTGAACTATTTTCAATTATCGGATGTCCTCTACATGAAAAAATACTTTTTCTTTGCTCTTTATCCACTGAAGTTAAATAAACAAACACATCTTCATCATCCAAAATATATGATTGCCTCTTAGGTTCCACTACCAATGGAATGTAACTCAAATTCAGCCTTTTCGTAAACGGATATATTCTCATCTTCCTGCATATCCTCTCCTTCAACAACGAATAAGTGATCTCTTCCAATGATGATGTCCTAAAGGATATATCATACAAACGAGCATCGATTTGGATCCATTCATAATCATCTGCAGACTTAGAATAATGTCCATCATAATCAAAGTGTATGTTTGTAGAAGAAAGACACATTTGCAATACAAAAAAAAAAATTAAACCATAAAGTTATACCTGGTTATACAGTTATAACTGGTTATACAGTTATAACTGGTTATACAGTTATACCATTTAACTTATACTAAGTTATACTTTCTTACACAATTTTTTCAGTAACCAAGTCTTACAGTTTACCGTCTAATCTAACCAAGTTTTCCCAATTTTTACAGTTCTAACTGTTTTCTCCACCTCAATTCGTTTTAATAGTTATCAGCTTTGATTCCCAACGTCTATCTTTCTTATGATTATACAGTTGTTGATTATCAAATTTCCTAATAGACATACCATCCACACATTCCGATACTTGATTAGTTCCAGTCTAATTACAATTATGAATATTGTAAATCAGAATCCTTGTAAATCGATCGATTGTGTAAGGTGAATTCTAAATATTAGGTTTAAGGGAATAAGATTTAAGATACATACCCTGTAAAACAGAATCAATAGCTTAATGATTCAGCATCTAAGCGACGAAACCGAGTTAGCTCAATGCTCAAAGCTTGCGATGATTGCGAGGAAAAAGAAGAAAGAAAGAAAAAACGCGGCGGATTCTCGTTTCCTTATTTGGGATTTGTAATAATTTGATTGGTCATTCAATCAATCATTAGAAAGGGTATTTTGGACATTAATCATCCATATGGAAAGTATAAGAATATGTGAGAATTAGTAAGACTATGACATAATACTTTTTGCCTCATTAAGAGCATCTGATATTATAGCTCGTCACCCTCCATCTAATATAATGCGACAAAAGGTAACAAATGTTAACAAAACTAAAAATCGATGATTTCTTTCCCTGAGTTTTTTGGTTGAAAGTTTTTTTACGATTCATTTTCAGTTGATGATTTTATTATGAAAAAATCATTACATATTTAAAACATTTACTACCAGCTATAATTTTAAAAAACTCTTATAATCGAGTATACTCCTTTAAAATAATTATAAATCTTTATACATTACTTTCTCAATTTTATAACCAATTTTTAAATTTTTATAAATATTTTAATATTTGTATAAATGATTAATAAGATTTAACAATGAGTTTATAAGATATTACATGAAAATATATCAAAGATATTTATTTAATGATCAATAGGATATGAGTACAACATATTGGTTCATAAATCAAAGAGAAGAAGAAGAATTTGTCATTATTTTCTTGGAAGCAAGAGAAAAGTATGATCGAATGCTGGAAATTGTGTAAACATGAGAAGAATGATCAAATGTTGACGTCCTAATTTAAATAGGAAAACTTATAAATTGACTATGAGAGTTTTGAACAATGCATAAGTAATGTTAAAGGTTGTGAACATGTAATAGTTTTTAGTCAAAAAATTCTTCAACTAAAAATCGATCGTAAATAACCAATGAACTAAAAATTCAATGAAAGAATCCCTCAACTTTAATTCCATTAACATGTATCCCCTGTCGTCACAATATTTTAGACAGATGGTGACAAACGTTAAAAAAATTAAGGTTAAAAGTTTTTTTCATCAAAATTTTAATTGATTATTTGTTTACGATTCATCTTTAGCTAAGAATTTTATTATTAAAAAAATCATTTAACAAAAGAAAATTGGCAAAGTTCACCTTTTCTGATAAAAAAATTTACAACTAATGCAAGCAGAGGTTCAGTAAATATACATAAGTACCATAAAGAAATTATTATATAATAGGAGAGTTTTCTCTCTTTTAAAGGTGTCCACCTCAGTATCAGATGGATCCCACTTTAAAAAAGTGTGAAAAATTGTCAAGTTCATGGTTCAAACCCGGATTATTGAGATCAAACACCAACATTTATACCACTAAACTAAATGATACTTTGTACATATATGGCTGAAACTAATATATATTTATGAAGGTTGGAAGCCTTTGCTTCTTTGGCTTCCTCTGAGGGTCGGACCTGCAAATGTATTATGAGATTCATTTTTAAATGGGCTTCATCATGTTATATGAAGAAAAAACTCAAGTTTGCAACAATTATAGTTTTCCTATATTGTAAACCATTGCCGTTTAACATAAGTTTGGGTTTTTTCATCATTATCTCATACATGTATGAGTTACAGAGCTGCACCGTGTATATGTTCATAATCTACTTTTCACCGGTGAACTCTACATCTCCCCATCTTAAATCGCTTGATCATAAATGTTCCTCATTTGTAGCCCCTCTATAAACCCTATATATACGATTCTCATCTTTGATGAACCCAATCTGCATCTCCACAAAACTCATTGATTCTTCTTACCTTTAACCATCTTCTAGAAAATGTCTTTCTCTACTTCTCCAGTTCCTCAAACCGGCGTCACCGGCGTCTGTCGCTCAACCTTCGAGTCTCTCCATCTTGGTCGTAGTAGTCAAAGCATAGCCGCTCACCTCTTCCGCTTTTGGAATTTTCTGGACTTCAAGAAAGGCAGTGAGTTTATGAGAATCACGGTTCTTTTTCTTGGTGAAAAGGTAAGTTAATCTTCTATCTATCACACTTATTTAACACTTATTTCCTGAACTTATTGATTTACTGATTCTTTGTTGAATAATATTATTTGCAAACCTGTGATTCATGGGTTCATTCCTGCTGGACGTGCTAATCATTACATACCATCTTTGAAAGCCGGTTTCATTATGAAAGTCGATCGCTTTGAGGTTGCTAGATGCTCAAGCATGTACAAGATAACTGATCATCCATTCCTCATTCGTTTCATCCCACCAACCATTATTGATGAAGTCATCAGAGGTGCTCCTGAGATCAGTTTCTAGTAATGATTAGGTTGTTCGACAATCTCCAAGTGCTTGCGAACATAAACCTAGAACTCCCAGGTATATTATCATATTTCAGTTGTGTTTATATTATGTTATGATATCATAAATGATATTTAAACTCGTAGATGTGGTTGAGAAAATATGTTTTGTCCCGGGCTCCGACCTCACCAAAGAAATAACTCGAGTTGTTATCCGTATCCTTATTGACCCTAAGAAACAATCAACATATAATTCCCTTCATATTATTGTCTATATGGTGCTAACATCATTGATCAAAAATATTTCCTACCCAAAATCTGTGGTAGTCTATTTATCTCTCTTACTTATTAAACTAATTTCACGTAAACTTTTATTTTACAGTTTAAAAGAAACCATAACAACTCAAACATTCAAAACACCAAAAACTAGAATCCCCAAAAAGACGAATCATTAACGATCACTTTTTTTTTTGTCTAATCTTACATATAAACTAAAAAACAAATATATCAAACCAATCACCTCAACAAAAACTCAACGACATATACATCCAGTCAGCTAAACAAATACAAACTACATGGCCAGCTATTTAACAATTTACACATTTACTTTTGCATATGCTTATGAAGAAGACGAAGACGACAACCATGATCAGTGAAATCATCTAAACTAAAAATCATAATAAGTTACAAACTCTGATAAATACATCTAACAACAATTTTTGTTTACATATTACCCATCAAATAAAAGAGAAACGAACACATGCACACCAAGAGACACAAGAGACAATTCCAACATACACAAAGGCGGCAACAACATCTCCACATGCTCACTCCTCTTTTCTTATGAAAGTAGCTTACATGTCCAACGTCAACATGTCAATGCTATTTTCTTCATATGAAAAATAAATAAATTCGTTTAAAACTCATTAAAACCCAAATACTCAAAATTGTCACTCATTTTATAGTTATTTCTACAAGTCTTCATGTATTTGTTTTTACGGTCCGGTCAAAGCGACAATTTTTTTAAAAAAATATATAACAAAGATAATAAAAATAATAAAAATAATTACTTAATATACACAACTTACACAAATAAACTGGAGAAAAAATATTCAGAAACAAAAGGTACTCTCAACAACTTTAATATAGTTTATGTACTTTCACCAGTACAAAAAATAAATTAAAAGACAAACAAACAATAAGTCTCAGTGACACAATAAGCAACACAGTGAATTATAAAAATCACAATACTAAAAAAGTTTAGTTCATCATAAGTTGAAAATAATGCCTACATAGTTCATCATCATAACTCTAACTTTATAACAATAAAAGACTTGAAAACAATAATCAACCCACAACGTAAACATCATAACTATTGTAACCCTAGCAAATATTGAAATGAAACAAAAAGTGATCAGTCCGCGCTTGTGCGGAAACAACTTCCCTAGTCTTTTATAATATTTGATTTCAAAAGTGATCAGAATTCCCTGGTTCGTTTCTTTTAATGCAGAATTACGTAGTGGTTTTTTGAATGATTACAAAATCTTCTATAAGAGAAGTACAAAAAATCTACTATACAAAAGTCACATAAGAACTATTTTATTAATCATTTGATATAACATATTTGATTATTTACATTAAAATTAAATACATATTATTATTTTTTTAAAGTTAATAGTCAATAAAATATTAATAAATCAATTTTAACTATAAATTAAAATTTTATTTTAATTATAATAAAATTTGTTGAGAAAAATTCTAACAAGATCTTAGAAAAAGTTAAATATTTTTATATAAAACAATATATTAATTAATTTCGTAATTCATAATATAATATTCATATAAATTAATCTAATAAAAAAACTATATGCTGTATCTTATAAATTTTATAACTGTAGTCTATATTATATTAAAATAAAAATTTCATATGAAATCAATATACCAAAATTGTATTAAATTGGTAAACTAACCTATTTTATTTTTAAAAATTATTTTCATTTAAATAAATAAATAAATATCACTCACTTTAAAAACATGTTAAAATTCTTAAATCATCTAATATTTTATACAAAAAACAAATTGTAAGCATATATTTTTATCCTCATCAACAAACTATTATTTAAAAACAATTATATATTATTATATATTATGTATAAAATTTACTAAAATAATAGGACGAAACTACTTAAATAAGATAATGTATTTACTTATAAAGTCTTGCAATATACTATATTGATTAGGGGTGGGCACTTTAGTTATTTCATCGGTTCGGTTCGGATTCGGTTCGGTTTAGTTAATTCGGTTCTAGAATTTTATCAGTTGAAGTAACCATAGTTAGTTCGGTTTGGATCGGTTTTGGATCGGTTTATATTCGGTTCAGTTTATATTCGGTTCGGTTTATATTCGGTTTGGTTTGTATTCAATTCGGTTTACATTTCGGTTCGGTTTAATCGGATTTCTCTTCTTTTATTTATTTTTGAGAAATCATGTTTTAATACATAAATGTATGGTTGTTATGAAATAATCGCATTGGTCATAATAAAAAGTATGTAAATTAAATTCAGTATAAAATCAAAATAAAAACCTTTAAAAAGTCACAAATATAGTTTATAACTTTATAAAAACTCAATCAAACAAAAATTAACTAAATAATTAGAAAAAAGGAAATTATGTGGGTTTTGTGTTATGATTTTAATATCTTGATATTACTAATATTTTTAATTTAAATAATTATAAAAACACTTCGGTTTATCGGTTCGGTTCGGTTTTAAACCGAACTGAACCGAACCGAACCGTTCGGGTTGAGAAAATCTTCAACCGAATGATTTGAAATGGACTTTGGTTCGGTTCGAATCGGTTTCGGTTCGGTTGGTTCGGTTTAACTCGGTTCGGTTCGGTTTTTTTGCCCACTCCTAATATTGATATCGTTCAAGTATTATTTTTAAATACAATATGAAAACATAAAATATCCTAAACAAATATCATCTCTATAGTATAAATAATTAAGTTTATAAGTTAGTACATTTTCCAAAAAAAATGTAAAATAAAATAGCGTTTTTGGAACATAAAATAAACTCATTATAATGGGACTTAACATGTAACCCTTAAATTCATGTTAGGTGATTAGATTACTTACAATGAAGTCGTTGAAAACATTATTCAACTTTTGAATTGATATAATGAAAATGTTGAATTGGTTGTTGAAACTAACGTTGATTAAAATGTGTTGAACTTATTCAACATGTTAAAATATGGAAAGAGAAGAGAGACAATACATGTGACACTTTGTTAATGGTTGTTGATATTTTTGTATTTGTTTTCATCTTACTTCTTTATAGGTCATTTTGTATAGTAAATAATTTTTTTTTTTATTTTTTTTTATATCAAAAGTTTTTATTTTTTATACTTTATATAAATTAAAATTAGTTTTATTTGATTTGGATTTAAAACAGAAAAAAACATTTTTACTATAATTTAGTTATTTTGTAGTGAATGATTACATGGAAGAGAGAGAAAGTTATGTGTAGGGTGTTGAACTTATCAACAAGATAGCCTTACAACAGCAATGGCTAAGTTTTGACGGCTCCTAGGCGACGAGTATGGCGATTCCTTTGCAGATCTCCACAGAGACCTTTGAGACTCGGCCATCTATTAACCTTTGACCATAGATCGTTGCTTCCTTAATCCGACGCGGTCTTTCTTCACTGTCCTCCTTTGTTCATGGCTTGTACCGGATCTACCATCTCTGTTTTCACCATTCCTTTGTCTCTCGCTCACTGTCACATGGCGTCGTTGCGTTATGATGATTGAGAGTCGTTTTTGGTGGATAACTCGAGGATTCAGAAGAACCTGCTAGTTCTGATCTCTTGATCATTATGTTTTCTTCTCTTAATCTGTCTTGGGCTTCAATTCTTTGGTGTATCCCTTTCGCTGGTGCTTCTTAACGTTCCGTCTTTGCGGATACGAGAGTAGTCTCCGTCCTTCAACTTTAGCTCACTCGGATCACCTATCTTTTAATCTCACGACGGCAAACGTTATAGCGTTTACCCTTTCCTTTTTGCATGCAGATTATTATTTCATCAGATTGTTGAGATCGTTAAACATGTATCATTCCACTGGATTGCACGTCTAACTCTGGTAGCTCTCCGGTTCTCAGTAACACATTAGCAGACCTGGATCAGCGTTCCAAGTTGGTATCATTTTGGCTAGAGCTTATTAACGTACCGTCTTTGAGGATACGTCACCGGAGGATCATTGATTCTCCTCTCAAGTGTTGCAGTCAAGAGGTTTTCAGCACTGTCACCAAGCTCCTTCCCTCGTACATGAGAGAGCTGTGTAATACGGGTGCGGTGATGAGATTACGTTCTCAACAATATATGTTAGCCTTTGATACATACCTTTGGTTTTCAGATTAAGGACTTTTTGCTATTGAGCTTGCGAGTTAGTAGCCTTTGCTACACAGTTCTGCTTTCGAGTTGTTATTTTTCCTTTTTCTTTTTTTTTTAAAAAAAAACAAAAGACTTGCTCTAATCTGTGTTAGTAAACATTGGTTACGACTTTTTATTAAACAGAGAATTTCATTGAATTCACTTTAAAATATGGACACACAAAACATGAAGAATCATTCATGCATTGACGCTTTTGGTTTCATGAAATACCATGCACTATCTTATCTTCAACGTCTAAAAGAGAATAGGAGATGCATCAGAACCTTGTCCATAAATACTATTCCTTTAAGAAACGGAGAATAAGAAGTCTTTGTTGTAAAACATTCAGGTTAATCTAGGATATGATCAATTGTTCACTGGTAAGTCACTTGACCAAAGCGGAGGTTTAACTTTTTTTTTAATGGACGATCTCCTGTTTAATGTTTTGTTCTCAAATAATTGAATGATCAACGTCGAATCATACATTGATGGATTGATGGAGTAAAAATATTTATGACATTTGTTTATGGTGATTCTTTTTTGGAATGAAGAAAGCAAGTATGGAAACATATTACGTGTTTTGCCACTATGCGATCTGGACCATAGTTTACAATCGGTGATTTTAATGAGATAATAGGGCACAATGAAAAGGAAGAAGACAAGTGCCGCTCTGATAGCTCGTTCTTGCTTTTTAAACAGATGTTAAGTGATTGTGGGACGCTGAAATTTTCATTTACTGGAAATATGCTTTCTTGGGTAGAAAAAAGAAGATAGATCGACGGTCCGGTGTCGGTTAAATCAAACAATAGGGAACGAAGATTGACGTGAGAAATTGCCTTATTCATATGTTCAGTATTTGCGCTTGTGGGGATCAGATCATCGTCTGGTTCTAACGAACATTCTAGCTGAACAAATCAGGGCTAAGAAAAAAAATCAAGTTTGATAAACGATGGTTGAACAACAAGGAGAAACAAGTAATTCTTGAGGGATGAAATTCATCAGAACTCCCAACTGATGCTAATATTATGGAGCATATCTCGAGTTGACACAGAACTTTATGTCAGTGGAGGAGGCAAGATGACATAAATTCCTAAAAGCAAGTGGGGGAACTTAAGAAAACAAATAGATAATTTGTACTCAAATGATGTTGCCACAACGGAGGAGATAACATAGGCTTTGAAAGAATTATATGAGGCTCTTAAGGATGAGGAAATGTTTTGGAGACAAAGGAGTAGAGTTCTTTGGTTACGAGAGGGGGATAGAAACTCAAAAATAAGTATAGCGATAACGAAGTAACAGAGAGCAAAGAATCAAATCACGCACCTAATAGATGCCTCATGCAATATGGTTGAGGATTAGGAGGGAATGATAGCCATCACTACTAGTTATTCATGAAATCTTTGAATCGTCAAATTCAGAAGTATAGAGGAATCTCTAGCCAATATATCGACGACCATCATAGGGACGTTAAATTATGATCTAACAGCCCCAGTCACTGAGTGATCTAACAGCCTCAGTCACTGAGTGGGAGATGAAACTGACACTCTTTGCTATGCATGCAGAAAAAAACTCCAAGCCCAGATGGGATGACAACTCGTTTCTACCAGAATATATCGTAAATGAGGATTTAATCCATATAGTTAATCAATTTCTCTTAAATGGGACAATATCATATGGTCTAAACGATACCAATATTTGTCTAATCCCAAAGACGACCAACCCAACAGACTAATTCAGTGGATGCAAATTAGTTTGGATGGATAGCTTGGGAAGATTCAACATATGGGGACGCTGGGGAGGCTGGTTTGAATACAAAATTAGAAACACTGAAATGAGATATGGAAAGCATGATTCAACATTCGACATATTAGAACTGTGAGATAGATTGCAAGGATTTGATTGCAGTGATAAAAGTGCCTCATGCATGGACAAGTTTCGTAAAAGAATTGGAGGTAATAAAAACTCTTCAGCTATTTTTTCTGGACTACAAAATCTCTCACATTTCAAAAACGCAAAATGAAATAGCTGATTTTCAGGAATTGTTTGACATTTTATTTCTTTTATTGAGCAGAAAAAATAATAATAATGCAATCAAAGCATATAGTACTTAATAGAGAAAAAAGAAGATGAGGTGAGTGAAGAAGACACTGAAACAGGAGAAGTCAAAATTGATAGAAGTACCTTAATTAATGAACTAAAAAATGACCTGCATGTCTGTGCAGGTAGTTTTTTATTTTAAAATGTATACTTTCGATATTATTATAAATGTTTTAAATATATAATTTATATTTTAGTGTTATATATTGTGTAACCCTATATTCTTATTGGTTAAGTTTTTTATTAGACGTAATGAATATATAATGATTTATTTTATATTTTTTTACTTTGTTATTAATTTTATTACATACAAATATATTTTCTAGTTCAATATAATAAATTTATAGTATGAAATATCCGAATAGAGAATCTTCTTTAAAATATATATATTTACTTGTTATAGTTTGCATACAATATCTTTTTAAATATAATTTAGTCTTAGGAAGAGTATTTGTTTAGGATAATTTATATTTCCATATTGTGTTTAAAGATATACTTTAACATATATTATTTTAGTGTATTATGGTATTTTATAAGTAATATATTGTTCAATATAAGTAATTTACCTCTATTAATTTAGTATATTTTATACTTAAATCATCTTTCATAATATTTTAATATATTTTATCGATATATGATATTTTAGATGTAATGATATCAAATTTATTTTTGTTATTACTTTAAAATTTTAAAATATTAAACCCCTTTGAGTTTTACAACATATTTTTTTGTGTTGCATTTCAAGAAATTATACTTTAGCATATATAATTTTGTCTTTTTTAAAATTTGGAATATTATCATTTGAGTTTGAAATATTTATTTTAAAAATTGTATATTTGGTTAAGAGAAAATTAAAAAAATTACACAACTACTTTTGAGCTTAGAAAATTATGTGAATTTTGATTTGTTTTTCTTACTAAACTAATACATTTTAATCAAAATACTTATTTTTTTTTGGTATTTTTATCATTTTCAACATATTTTATTATAATTAAAATAAATATTAATTTTATAGTTAAAATTGATTTTTGATTAGTATCATTAATTAATTATTAAAATTTCAAAGTTTTCAAATAGCATATTTTGTAAATAACACTCAAACTAAAGATTAGTTATATACTATTATATTTTGTATATAATCATTTTTAGATAATATATTGTTGTTATTCTCAAAATAAATAAATAGATAATATACAGCTGTAAATATAAAAGTTCAATATATGTTAACAATTTTAGTTTTTGTATAAAAGTATTGCATAATTTATGAATTTTAATCATTTTAAATAGTCAAATAGAATAGATGTAACTGATGAAATGGACATTATGATTTTTTATGGTAGATAAAAATTGTACTTCCAGAAGACAGTTCTATAACGATTTTTCCGATTCAACATTTTTTATTTTTTTATTTCATTTTTTTGTGTGCATGCAACAGTTTTGTTTCCTTCTGCACAAAAACATATATTTTTGTTTCTCAACGTGGTTTTATAGTAGTACAAACATCTCTTATACAAAACAAGTTTTTCACTTGAATTTCACATATCTTATGATCAGCTACATATTCTGTTGTTGTTAGAGCCCGGTTTCACCCAGCTCCAGACTCGGTTCGAGATCCTGAGCCAAAAGCAATAAAGTCTAAATCCAATCATAGACAAGGCCGTCCGAGAACATAGGCACACGAAGGTTAAAGGCCACCCTGAGCTCAAGAAGTCAAAAACACCGTGCTTGGAAGAGTAAACCGAGACATAAAAGAATCAATGACATTAGCGACCATCATTAAGGCGCCCAATCCACGCTGGAGATCATGCCGCCGCCGTTACGGTCCATCAAGAAGACCTATAAAAGAAGAAAGAAGAACCAGAGAGAAGGACACATCTGGCTCCATTTTTCATAGTTGATCATAGTCTTGTATTTCTATTACGAGCTTTCTTCTCAGACAAGTTACTACTTTCACAAACTCTATTTTTGAGTAAATTTTAGGATTCATCATTTTGCGCCAGGAGGGGGAGATTCATTAAAAACATTCCTTTAAGAAAATCGACCGGAAACACAGATCACCATATCTGCCACTTACGAAACCAACAACATTTCTCTGAGTGGATCAAACCAGGCTGGTGTAAGCACCAATAACCCACAGCTAGATGACCAAGGAATTCCGATCATCCCACCATCTGACTTTCCGCAGTACGATCTTAAAAATTGCCCCATCAACTTACCACCACCATCAGCAGCTCAGCCCACCGACACAGACGCCTTCTTAGCCGATATACCTAGTAATATGCATAAAACTTTCTCTCTTTTGTTTCAAAGTGCAGGAAAATAGGACCAGACAGGTCGGGAAGCCCTACATTGTTTGGAACAGATGGCTCGAATCTAAGCAGAGCAACATACTCGAATCAACGAGTTTTTACCCAGTCACCAAGGACTCCACGAAATGAAACCCTCCGAAGGAATGAAACATCTGTGAGACTCAACAGAACTGATAGAAACAAAAAGATAAGTCCCAGACATGGAAGCAACGCTCCCAGCAGGAGGAATCATAGACATTTGTCAGGATTTAGAGTGGTACCAGGAAGAATTCCAATTGGTATGATCTCAAATCCATCAAGCTACAAAGGTCGGCTCCCGAATAGATCAAGTCATTGAGGAAACACAGAACGCCATTCACAAACCAGATCACTAGCATTCCCATCCCAAAAATGAAGCTCAAGATCGCTCTTTGTGAAGTAAAGACTGATCCCCAAGCTCACATGACAGCCTTTTGCATAGCGATGGGCCGAACTTGTTTCAATGACGGAGAACAAGGCGCGGGATACAGCCAGCTTTATGTTGAAAATTTTGCAAGAGCCGCCCTTAATTGGTTTTCCAGGCTAGAAGCAAACTTCATTGACAACTTCAACCAAATCTCTACCGTTTTCATGAAGCGCTACTCTATGTTCATAGAAAAAGAGCCTGAGATACCGACCCGTGGACCATGTCCAAAAAAGAACATGAATCACCATGCACCTTCATCGCTCGGATCAAGATCATCCTCTCGAACATTGTCGTGAGCGATGGCGCATGGAAATCAACACTACATAACGCCTTATGGCATAAATTACTATTCCATGAGGAAATCTTACTGAATAAGCCTGATACTTTAGAAGACGCACTCCACCGAGCCTCAAGATAGATGGAAGAGGAAGAAGAAAAGAAGGCACATGCTGAGGAGGATAGGTCAATGTCAAAATAAGAGACAAAACTAACAAGGATCATTTCTCCTTCAAAGTAAACAAAGATGACTACTCGGATAATGAAGAAAAGGAAAACCCGAAGTCATGATCGAACAAACCAAAGTCGAACATCATGAAAAGAAAAGATGGCGACAAAAACAAAGAAGATAAATGGTGTGACTACCACAAACGAGGTGGACATACCACCAAGAATGCTATGGGTTCAAAAGTTACCTCTTTAATCAGTTCCAGAAAGAAGATTGACACAGTATTAGGAAGAAAGGGAAAGAGTGAAAGAGGCTAAGCAAGCAGAAGAAGCTATGGAATAATCAATTAAGAGAGGTCAGATAACAAAAGCTCGGTCCTACCAGGACCTCCAGCCTCAAGAAAGAAAGTTAACGTTATAATAGGAGAAAATCCCTACTGCCATGATATTGTCAGATCACTCAGAGAATACAGAAGATATGTTAACTCCATCAAGGCCAAGCCAGAATATGACACCATCATATAATTCGATGATCAGGAATTTACAAACATTGACTGGCCGCAGAACAATGCATTAGTAATAGAAATAATGTTGGCAGACTGTAAAAAGACTAGATCGCTAGTCTACACTGGAATCTCGGTAAATGTGATCTACAAGGATACCCTGGACCAAATCGATCTGATTGACCCAGAAATAAAGCCATCAAGACAAGCTTTAACATGATTCAACGGATCATCACAAAATGGAACCATACGACTACCCACCTACGTAGGAGGAATAATGTTGGACACAAAATTCATGATTATTGAATCCCCAGACATGTACAACATCAAACTCGGAACACCTTGGATTCATGCAATGAGAGACGTTCCATCAACCTACAATCAATATATCAAGTTCTCAACAGCTAGAGGCATAACCATGATATTTGGATGTCAAAAAGTGGCAAGAATGTGTCACATTCATGAAAGCCTATTTAGGCCACTGAACAGAGTTCGAATAGAGCCGGCATGGAAGATGGAAGAAAACAAGGAGGAGAAAGAAGAGGAAAACTCAGCGTAGAAGAAGCTCGGCAGAAAAAAATGAAAAAACAAAACATGTTTCACAAAACCTTTTGCTTTGTGATAAAGTAAACTACATCAAGGCTTTGATTCCGCTCTGGGTACGTAGGAAACCCATTATGAGTAGAGCTGTTAATAGAAATAAAATCTATTCTTTTTCCAACCAATAAAGCTTCCGAACTTGAATTGGTTACTAACAACTAAGCTCGGTCTAACTGAAACATATCCCATTATTTCCTAAAAATGGAAAGTAAATTCTGTCAAAGAAAACTTAATAAATTCAAGAGCCTCTCGTCTCAAAGCTTTTGTTGTTCACATCAGCGCTCTGGCCAGGCAAGTCCAATCTATTTGTGCATCTCTCATAGGTGCCTTGGTGAAACGACACCACACCCATGAAAAGGGTCTATTAGGACCAATCACCGTGCTCAGTGTGACCTTAAGGACACATATTTTAACAGAAAGCCGGGCTGCCTCCACAAACACTTGAGAAATACGGAAATTACCAAGCATTCTAAAACACTCATGTGGGTATAATATAAGCTGAATCGCTCGCACCTAATACCAATTATGATACATGATAAGCCGAATCCAAGTTCGCACCTATTTTCTCGCATAAATAAGTTAAGTCTTTATGCAACTGGCATCTTTCACAATATAAAACATAAGTCTTGGTAAAATATAGAAATTGAAAGCATAAATGCAATGTAAAGAAGGAAGTTATTAAGAGTAAAAGCCTCCCCAGACACTTGTTCGGATAAAAGCCCTCCTGGACACCACAAAATCCATAATATAAAAAAACAAATAATTAAAATAGGTTGGTTAAAGACCTAACTGATCAACGGTCAAAGTCCCAGTAGCAATGTCAGGCATTTCATGATCGGCATCACGACCAGCTCCGACTCCCTCAGCAACATGAGTTTCAACCTCGGAGGTTTGCGCCAAGGAGAAGCTGCTGCAACTGGATCCATCAGAGACCAGATAAACCCTCAAGTCCTTGTCGGGGTCAATTTGGATAATATCCATCTCATCGAACTCCTCGTGAAGATCCTTCAGATTTTGTTACAACGTTGCTCTGACCTCTTTCTAGATCTGTGTAGCCCCATTTCTTGAGCTCGTCAACGAGGCCAGATCGACCAGACACGAGGGACATCAGCAAAGCATGCTCATGCACTACCGTCAGCCAGAGATCTCACTTAACCTTATCAAAGCACGGTTTATACTTTGACAAGATAGCTTGCCGAGTGGCCTTCGTTGACTTGTAGATCTCCTTGTTTCTGGACGCACTCAGCCTCTGAAGTTTGTCCTTGTGGGCTTTCTTAGCAAGCTCAAACCGACTACCAAGCTTTACATTTTTTCCTTGAAGATCCGCCAGATATTTCACGAGCTCGATCTCACGACGTTCAGCGGTACTCTTAACCAGCTCATGCTGTTGCTTGACCCCTTTGATACAAGAACGAAGCCCGGCCTCAGAAATCTTAAGCTATCGGATCTTCTCATCTTTTATCTTCGAATTAACTTCCAGCTGCCCGAGTTTGTCTTCCAGGGCAACATTCCGAGCCGACATGTCGTGATTCTTAGGACGCTCTGCCTTAAGCACGCCTTTACAACAGAGAGCCTCGTTCTCCGCATCAGCAGTCACCTTACGAGCATCTAGGATCTTGCACTCATGTTCCACCTGGTTGCGGTTCACCCAACCCAAATGTTGTTACAAGAATTATAATAATTAATTATACACACAATTAATCACACGAAGCATCACAGAGAGAAGATTTCAAAAGCAATTTAGTAAAACAACTCACCCATGCGTAAGACCGGAAAAGCCCCTCGTATGAGTCATTGTTTGCAAAAATCTCCTCAGAAAAGCTAAGGTCTCCATCGAGGCGAACCTCACGTAAAAGGCATATACAGGCCTTTCTGTCATCTGCTAAGGGTATTTCACCAGGAAACTTAAAGGAAATGGCAAACAGGCCCTTCCGAGAAGTAGATGACGCACCAGATCAGAGGTTAAGCCTGTCATCTGTCTGAGATTGTTTTAACATAATATGATCCCGTTGACCTGAACTCGGAGCAGAACTATTCTTGAGGTCTATCTCAAGACCTCGACGCTGGCTCCTATCTAAAGAAGAAGGATCACTCGAAGGCCTCAGAGAATCTCTTGAGAATCTGCAAGACAGCTACGATTTCTGATCTCGTCCACCCAAAAGACGTCGAGAAGCCTCTAGGGCGACCTCTTTTGGAATGAATTCTGGAAGAGAACCCCGATCATGAGGAGGAGGAAGAGGAAACACCGAAGAAGACAAGGGCACCATTGAAGCCTCAATCACAACATCATGGCCTCAAAGCTCAGCAGGTTCCTCAAGCTCTAGTGCTGTGTTTGTGTCATAAATGCCACCAAGAGGAAACACCCAATTGCTCAAGCCATCAGCCAAAATGGACCCAGAAGGCGGAACGGAGGCCATAACTGCGTGATCAGCAACTGGAGAATTTACTTCAAGGACAACTACACCAGGCGTCATGACATCCATGAGGACCATGCCATATTAGCAACCGCCTTGTGGGCCGCCTCATTCTGAGAATATTTCTTCCTCCCTTCCATGGATTCCCTTCTTTGAGCAGACTCCACTTCCCTTTGAGCAAGATCGGGAATAGCAACAGTTGGTTTCACCATTTTAACCGAGATCTGCAACCAAGACTTCGAAAGTCAAAAAGTAGACAAGCAAAGAGCATCAAGACTTTGAGTCAAGCAGTCAAATTTACTGAAAAACATGTACACAAGGGTATAATCAACGCTGAAACTGCAAAACAAAGGACGAATCAGAACAAGAAGCAATCTGCTAAAGAGTCTAACCACTCAAAACAATGACATTACATGACCACGAGGAAAGAAAACTAAGATATATAACAAAAAGGAGAAACGAGAAAACAAAACCTTTCAATTTCTTCAAAACAAACTATAATGAAAAATAAAGAACAAAGCAAAGTAATTTGTACCACAAGAACCGAGGGACGCTAAATGAATGATTATGGCTCTACAGATGATTCACTTTGCAAGGAAGGAAAGTCGAATCTCTTGATTTACTGCAATTAAAATCCTTCAATCAAATCCTTACTAAATATTCCAACTCAAAATCTAAAACTCGGTCTCAGTATACAACAAACAATGATCTTAAATATATCATTCAAGTCGGACTCAATAACCAACTCACCTGAACACATCAAAATTGGGGGGGGGGGGTTGTTGGAGGCCGACTTGCTTGCTAGAAAATCCTAAGTCTATCATACTTTCCATATTGCGTATTTATCATTTATTTTAGATAATTTCCTTTTCACATCATAAATCACTACTATATATATTATTGCCTTTCTTAACATTAGGAATTTAAAAATCTATTGTGTGTCATAGCTCTTTGTGGATTCCATCCCTAAGTACTACATCTACCTCTTTTGGCAAGATTAGTTTTTGTAGGGTTAATTTGATAGATTGCATTGTTAGGAATATACCCTTAACCCGCACGACCTATCAAATTTGGTGACGTTGCCGGGGAGCAAGGATCGCCTTTAAATTTCCTTTCTAGGTTTAGTCTAGTATTTTTTTTTTTTTTTGCAAGTTACTGATATTATCTTTTTCTTGTTTTTCAGGTGCATGCCCATCAGTACCAAAAGCAGCAAGGACAAGGAACTACTCTACTATGATCCCATTTTAATTGAACGCTCTAACCGCAAGCAGACGCGACTAGCATCAATCGATGACAACATTCAACCTCCGACCAACACTCATTCACTAGCATCGATCGACAGCCGACCTCTTGGCCAATAATCGACGCTTAGATACCAACATCGATCGACAACACTGACATGACATCGATTGATGGTACTTCATGAGCCATAATGGTTGCTTCTTTAGTAGTGGTTCAGAGGGAGAACGGCCATGGGGCTGTAATCTCTGAACCAGAGGTAGAAGAATAAGATGCAGAGGCTCAACCAGAAGCCAATGCCCAAGCTGCTCAAATGACATTGGCAGACTACAATCGCCCATACCAGTAATACGCCAACAGATCCGCCATTCATCCTCCAGCTATCCAGAGGCACAATTTTTAGATCAAACCAGCTTACTTCACACTGGTTGCACAGACACCTTACCACGGAGCGCGACATGAGCATCCGATGGATCATTTGAAGCGGTTTGAGGATCTAGTTACTGCTATAAAAGCCAATGGAATCCCAGAGAACTATCTGTTTTGCAATCTCTTCAAGTATTCACTTGCTGGAGAGGCTTCACATTGGCTTAGAAGATACCACCAGGGTCTCTAACATCATGGATAGACATCAGGAATGTGTTCCTACACAATTTATTTGATGAGGCGAGAGCAGAGGACTGGAGGAGCAGAATCGCCACATTTACTCAAGAACCTGGAGAGTCATTCAGAGGCTCTTGGTTCAGATTCAATTCCCACCAGAGAGACTGCCCACATCATGGTTTCTACCAGGTGCAGTTACTCAACACGTTCTTCAGAGGTATTGATCTGCAGTACCATATGGCTTTAGACACAGCTAATGATGGAAATTTCAGCACTAGAAGTCCCGAAGAGGCAACAAGGTTGATTGGGAACGTGGCAGCTAGCAACAATAGCAAGAACACTGACTACGAGAGGAAGAAATCGGCTTCAGCAATGAGCAAAGAGCAGATAGATGAGGTCAAGGCAAATTTAGACAGTGTTCTGAAGTTTCTTAAGAGGCAAGAAGTGAAAGCCATAGAAGAAGGAGAGGAAGAAGATGGGAATTTTGTTGGTAGAAATGGTTTCCAAAGACAAAGAAATCAAGGCTACAACAGGAACTCTTATGGTGTTAATAGGAGTAACTACAACTAGCATTCACATCAACAAGGGTCCAGTTACAACAACAGATCCTTTGGGTCTTCTTATCAGAAACCACTAGAGTCTCAGGATAGCAAATTGGAAGCTATGGTTGACAGAATGTTAGAGCAGCAACAGCAGATGACTGTAAACTTCAACAGAAAGATAGATGCTCTGAACATCAACCTCAACACCAAGTTTGAAACTCTAAGCACTCATCTCAAGAAGCTGGAGAACCAAGTGGTCCAAACAAGTGAGGTCATTGGGAGACATGAGAGCTTGATAAAGGAAAAGAAAGAAGCCAGTCACAAACACCACGTCAGTGCAGAGATAGGTGATTATTTTTCGCAAGAGATAGAGAGAGAACATCTCCAAGAGGGAGATTTCCGTGGGGAAAGTGCCATGTCTTTCGGCAGTTCACACTAGTGTTCGATCGACGACCATCACTGAACATCGATTGACGACCATCACTGAACATCGATCGACAGTACCCTCAAAGTCTGTAGCATCGTGTGAGTCTTTAACCATCGATCGATGGCAAGAAGTCAACAGCGATCGACGACGAGACGAAAACATCGATCGACAGCGAGCAATCAACATCGATCGACGATCTTCGATGGCAGCACCGATGCGATTTCCACCCGTAGATACGAGCTTATTGGTCAGACCTACGCGTACCATGTTGACTCCAAGATATAAATCCAACACACCTAAGCCAATCATGACAGACAGGCCCTCCAGAAGTAAGCAGAAGATTCCATAACATCTGCACAGAGAAGCAACTGACAAGGAGATGGATGGCTTTGCCAAAAAAAGTTTTTAAAATTCCTTTAGATACTCTATTTGATGAAGATTATTATACTCACAGATTGTGGATATTTTTCAGGGAATCTAGAGAGACAGATGAGGACATAGAACACATGTTTCATGGCCTCAGAGAAAAGATGAAGCAGAGAATCACACTTACAAAGAAAACTGATCATGGGATGTTCGTGATACCATGCTTTGTCAAGGGCCACGAATACCCCAATGCCCTCTGCGATAATGGATCAGCGGTCAACATCATGCCTAGATTATGGCAGAGAAGCTGAGCCTAAAAGTGGAGCCTTCCAGTGATTCATTCACTTTTGTGGAATGCTCCGAAGTGAACCCAGGAGGGATAGCTAGAGATGTCCCAATGCAGATTTGCAACACCTTAGTCCCAATAGACTTCCATGTGATGGATATCAAGATAGACTGGAACTCTTCCTTGCTACTTGGAAGAGATTTCATGGCCACAGTGGGATCTATCTGCGACGTGAAGACCGACATGTATTTATCCTTAATAGATTCAAATAATTTCTATGAACTTGTTAAAACTAAGAACAAAACTGCTATGATCAAGGTTAATAATAATGCAGGACTTATAGCCACATGTTTCTATGACTACAAGTATAAAGAAGAGTCGGATGATGGAACGTCAATCGACACCCAGCCCATAACATCGATCGACACTCACCAACAACAATCGATAAATACCAACCCTTCAACATCGATCGACACTGACCATCCAGACTCAGACAATGATCGAGCAATGCAGAAGTATGACGAGGACTACTGGGAATAACAACACATTGAATACCACGGTCTCTACTTGGAGGAGGCAGGTCTGATTGCCACGTGCTTCCGCAATCTCAACCTGATCGAGGACCCTGAAAGACACGCGTTGATTGATACCACACCCCCACCATCGATCGATGGTCACAACGATCAGACATCGGTCGACAATACAACCTCAACCATCGACCGACACTACTGCCACAGATCAGAATGATGAAGACAGTCATGAGGATACTGTCTACACAGGAGAGCAGCACAGTGAACAGACAACATAACCTTATTCAGAAAAAGCAGTTGAGCATGATGCATACGAGTTCTGGAAGTCTAAAGGTTTCAGCCGGTTGAACAACAAAGATGATCAAGCATCAATCGATGCCCACACGCCGCCATCGATCGACGGTCTTACCTAATATGGATCTAGAGCTTTCAACAACAACAACCGATACACGTTTACATGGGAGATCAAAGATGAGTATGGCGTCTTCAGAGATGAGAATGACAATTTACGAGCCATTGATGGAAGGATCATCGATGTATTTAAGGAGGACATCATAGAGATCCTTGAGAGAGACAACTTGCACATGAACACTCATCTTTGATTACCAGAGTATGCAGCAAACAGTCCCATAACCAGACAAGAGAGATCAACATACAGCAAAGAAGAAGTTGATGAAATGGTACATGGAATCTACAGAGCCCAGGAGATGATGATGGATGACTACTACAAGAGGCTTGATGAAATGTACTTCCCATTCAACAACAATATATTGATTGTTCCCATGGCATCAAGATTCCATAACATCTGCACAGAGAAGCAACTGACAAGGAGATGAATGGCTTTGCCAAAAAAAGTTTTTAAAATTCCTTTAGATACTCTATTTGATGAAGATTATTATACTCACAGATTGTGGATATTTTTCAGGGAATCTAGAGAGACAGATGAGGACATAGAACACATGTTTCATGGCCTCAGAGAAAAGATGATGCAGAGGATCACACTTACAAAGAAAACTGATCATGGGATCTTCGTGATACCATGCTTTGTCAAGGACCACGAATACCCCAATGCCCTCTGCGATAATGGATCAGCGGTCAACATCATGCCTAGATTATGGCAGAGAAGCTGAGCCTAAAAGTGGAGCCTTCCAGTGATTCATTCACTTTTGTGGAATGCTCCGAAGTGAACCCAGGAGGGATAGCTAGAGATGTCCCAATGCAGATTTGCAACACCTTAGTCCCAATAGACTTCCATGTGATGGATATCAAGATAGACTGGAACTCTTCCTTGCTACTTGAAAGAGATTTCATGGCCACAGTGGGATCTATCTGCGACGTGAAGACCGACATGTATTTATCCTTAATAGATTCAAATAATTTCTATGAACTTGTTAAAACTAAGAACAAAACTGCTATGATCAAAATTAATAATAATGCAGGACTTATAGCCACATGTTTCTATGACTACAAGTATAAAGAAGAGTCGGATGATGGAACGTCAATCGACACCCAGCCCATAACATCGATCGACACTCACCAACAACAATCGATCAATACCCACCCTTCAACATCGATCGACACTGACCATCCAGACTCAAACAATGATCGAGCAATGCAGAAGTATGACGAGGACTACTGGGAATAACAACACATTGAATACCACGGTCTCTACTTGGAGGAGGCAGGTCTGATTGCCACGTGCTTCCGCAATCTCAACCTGATCGAGGACCCTGAAAGACACGCGTTGATTGATACCACACCCCCACCATCGATCGATGATCACAACGATCAGACATCGGTCGACAATCAACCTCAACCATCGACCGACACTACTGCCACAAATCAGAATGATGAAGACAGTCATGAGGATACTGTCTACACAGGAGAGCAGCACAGTGAACAGACAACATAACCTTATTCAGAAAAAGCAGTTGAGCATGATGCATACGAGTTCTGGAAGTCTAAAGGTTTCAGCCGGTTGAACAACAAAGATGATCAAGCATCAATCGATGCCCACACGCCGCCATCGATCGACGGTCTTACCTAATATGGATCTAGAGCTTTCAACAGCAACAACCGATACACGTTTACATGGGAGATCAAAGATGAGTATGGCGTCTTCAGAGATGAGAATGACAATTTACGAGCCATTGATGGAAGGATCATCGATGTATTTAAGGAGGACATCATAGAGATCCTTGAGAGAGACAACTTGCACATGCACACTCATCTTTGTTTACCAGAGTATGCAGCAAACAGTCCCATAACCAGACAAGAGAGATCAACATACAGCAAAGAAGAAGTTGATGAAATGGTACATGGAATCTACAGAGCCCAGGAGATGATGATGGATGACTACTACAAGAGGCTTGATGAAATGTACTTCCCATTCAACAACAATATTGGCTGGTTAACCACATGCATGGAAGAATTGAGGCAAAAAGTTGACTACACTCATCAGGACACACATGAGCAACATTCTATTGGAGCAGTCAGCTCGCATCGATCTATGACATCTCTACGACATCGATCAATGGGCAACCAAAAGCATTTTGGCAGAGGCTAGTGACCGAGTGAGTCCTTATTGGAGGATAAGCTTGGCGAAGTTTATCTTTCCCAAGACTGGATGAGGAACAGTATCATTGAGAAATTGGAGAAATATACAGAGCCTACAAATGCCAGACTCAACATGCTAATGTGATGCATTCATAAGCTCCAAGAAAATATGAGTAGAATGGAGACTACCCATAAAAAATCAGACAACAAAAGAACCATAGGAGAAGAAGATGTAAGAAGCTTCACTAGTGCATGGTTTCAGACGGACAAAGAGTATGTGGATACTTGCTTTCCACAGTGTCTCGATGAACAACCCAACTAGTCCACATGTCCAAACATCGAGCTAAAGACTATAACCAAGCGCTGAGTGGAAGGCAACCCACTATTTAATAAGTTTTCATTTGGTTTTTATTATCTAGTTACTAATTACGTTTTTATTCACTTATCTTAGGTTTTTGAGGAAAGGAGTAAGATTCAAACTCACCATCGATCGACATCACCAACTCACCATTGGTTGATACACATCACTCACCATCGATCGACACTCTTAACAGAGTTTGGTAAAATTGACTTTCTCCTAACATTTTCTATATGATTTAGTTTTTCACTTATCAAACCAGACGTGATAACACTGAGGACAGTGTAATTCAAGTCTGGGGGGGGGGGGTTACTGATGATCTATTTTGAGTTTTACTTGTTATATTTAAGTTATTTTTAAAATTGTTTTATTGAGTCAAGAAGGGGATTATGATAAGAACCTTAGTTATTTACTAACGACACTGTAGCACCATTTTAAGAACTGTCTAATGTAGAGATTACTAGAGGTGCCAAAGTGGACCTACCTGCCGTTAGACCACACTTACTTAGAACATTTGAAGGAACCGAAGCTGATCTCCAACCTAATACTGACAAATTCGCTTGCTTTGGGGTTTGAGATACATCGGACCAGACTCCTTCTGCAGATATGTAAGGTACAAGTCATTGCACTTCTGATTCTCTTCTCTTGCTCTCTTCATCATCTAATTAAAAAAATGAAAGAGTAAAATAATTTCCTGAAAGATGCAGAGGGTTAGGTAAATTACCAATGAGCCCATTATTCTAATTCAGAAAAGAATGATCACACAGTGTTGGAAGCGAGGGATAGGTAAATTACCTCTGATCCCATTATTCGCCTACAACTTTTCCCCAAAAAAACGAAAAATAAATAAAGATTCAGAGAAGAGAGTAACGAGGGAAGAAAGGGATCATAAAGATTTTGTATCTAACCATGCAGGTCTGCAGGAGTTGAATCTATGTGTCCCTTGATTGATATTTTCAAGGTAAAGCATACACTTTACTTTTATGTTATGAAATGAGATCAATAGAGGGGTGAGTCAAATTAGTATTTGTTGAGTTGCTGGCAAATGGAGATGGTTGATACACTAGGATAAGGCATATAAAATATCTCTTAGGGTAGCATTATTTGATGTGGTTGCACAATAGTGAGGTGATAGTTGTGCTTTATATTTTATGTGAGTCCCTACCATTTTCAAACCTCTTTCACATGCAACCTTTGTTTTCCTTGAGGACAAACAAAATGTTAAGTCTGGGAGAGTTAATATGCCTTGATATTTACCAGTTTTTGAACGCCATTTGGGCTCCATTTGGAGTCTACTTTGTGCCTAGACTGTGTTTTTGAGTCTTTACAGGTCCATGTACGTTTCTGAGCATTATGGAGACTATGGAGCTTACCAGAACATTCAGAGGATTATCTTGTAGTTGTTCGCGTTCAGCTAAGTAGAAGTCGATGGTCAAGCATCACCATCGATAGATGGTTCAACCTTCGTGTTGATTGATGGCCCACTCGCAGAGTAATGGCCGACTTCAAGCCCAAGTTATAGACAAATTATGAGAATGCCCTTGGACGAGTTTTTGACCTAGTATTTATAAGTCT
This sequence comes from Sinapis alba, assembly GCA_012274485.2. NCBI lineage: Eukaryota > Viridiplantae > Streptophyta > Magnoliopsida > Brassicales > Brassicaceae > Sinapis > Sinapis alba. The sequence goes on from MU105768.1 coordinate 547,437, forward strand.
TGCCACTTGTTTAGGCAAAAACACACAACCTTAGACTTTTCCTTAGCACTTTCTGTTATTACACCACTTTTAGTTTAGGGGAGAAGATCTGAAATCGTCAGAGATCTGTATTGGAACCCCAGTTTATTATATATGCACTCTATTCAGTCTTTCATCTTTTTTATAATTATGTCTGAGTAGTCTCTCTTATAAGATTTACGGTCAATGATAGCATAAGATGAGTTAGCCTAAAAAATAGGCTTGCTAGGATGAATTGATATCAATATGTGTAATTGTTCTTATTGCTTGTGACTAGAGTAGCTAACTAGGAATCAATCATAGGATATAGACACCCACGAGAGCGAGTTCTGCACAAGAAATAATCCCACCGAATTAGGTTGTTTGATACATGCAAGAGCTGGTCTAGCCAGATTAATAGGCGATACTTCATGCTGGTACCATCGATCAACGTTAAGGCTTCGCCATCGATCGACAGACCATCCTTATCCGCATATGGAGTTGGGATTAAGGACTTACCAACTAGTTAATTATAAGCGTTCGCATATTAGTAATTCCCATGCATCTTATCCATTATAAGTCGCTTGCTAGAAAACCCTAAGTCTATCATACTTTTCATATTGCATATTTATCATTTATTTTAAGATAGTTTCCTTTTTACATCATAAATCACTACTATATATATTATTTCCTAGCTTAACATTAGGAATTTAGAAATCTATTGTGTGCCCTAGCTCTCTGTTGATTCGATCCCTAAGTACTACATCTACCTCTCTTGGCAAGAGTAGTTTTCATAGAGTTAATTTGATAGATTGCATTCTTAGGAACATACCCTTAACCCTCACGACCTGTCACCCATCTTCTCGAGGCTTCTGCTGCTAGCGAATTGCTCCACGAATTTGTCGGTGAGGGTGGCGAAGGAGCGTATGGACCCGTTGGTAAGGTTGATGTACGACTGCAGGGCCGGCCCCATTAGGGTTGAACCAAAACCTTTGCATTCGCCTCTCTCAGCTTTTTTTGGATTGTTACAGTGAGCATCTGTTATTTGTATTAAGCCACATGATTGTATGGGTCACATGTATCGTCGTACATCCTCATGTTGGAGAAGGAGAACTTTCTCGGCATCTCTATCGATGATATAACATCCGCGAAGGGAGTGTCAACGTAGGAATTAAGGTCGCTTCTCCAGATTGTGGAAGCTATTCACGGGAGCCTCTATACCATGGACTGGATGGCGTCAAATTTCTTGGAGAACACTCGCTCGAGATAAGTAGTTACAGTGGAATTTTCTTTGACTTCCTCTTGAGTCTTTGGTTTTCATCTCAGAGTCACTATCCTCTATGGTATCAGCTCGGGTTTTCTTTGCAGCATCTATTACCTGGGGGAGGAAATCTTGTATCACTGTCTTCAGTGGTGGGTGTTTCGAGAGACGGCATGGGTCAAACTCGAGTTCCAAATCGTCATCTCTTCTTGCTCGTGGCACTGAGAGCTTGATTCTTGCCTCGTAGGACGAGGTTCTTGGATTCGAGCTGTGAAAGCTTCTCCACGCTCAGCTCGAGCTGTTTGGTGTGCTTGTTCAAAGTATCCTTCAAGTTTTGAACTTCTGAGAGAAGTTCTGGATTTTCGACGGTTGAATCTTAAGCTTTGTACAACTCAGTGATTTTGTTTTGTAAAGCATCGAGTCGAGTTAGTAACTCGATCTCCTTGGAGCAGCTGGATGATGCTCTTCTTGCTCGTTTATCGCCATCGTCACGTAGCTTAGATTACCCCTCCTTCTAGCGCCAAAATGTTAGGGTATTTTTAAGTATGATCTTTTATGGCACCATAGAACGATAAATAAACAAGAAAACCCAAATAAATCAAGACTGAAAGAGATATTTTATTGAATGAATGAGCATAAACTATAATATTTAGTGTATAAACCCTAGTTTTAGCGGCCTAACTCTAATCTCTTAGTCTCAGAATATTGATCCCTTGTTCTAGGGTTTGGGATCCCCTTATATAGTCGAGTAGATATTGATTATTAGGTTAAACTCTTCCATATTCGGAAATATGGAAGAATTCCTTTAAGTAGAAAACTTTCGTTTTACCTGGAGAATGGGATAGAAGCAGGGATCGGACCGGAGCTTCTCTTAGCAGGAACCTGGAGGCCATTGTCCTTCCCGAGGCCTGGAGAAATTTTATACCAGAGTATTTTTTCTCCAACACCAAAAAGTCATCCATTTCTTTCTCAGTAAAGACACTGCAGGAGAGGTGCCTGAGTGTCCATTCTATCCCTGGTATTATAAGGGAAGGGGGAGTGGGTAAGTACTTGGATTTGCATGAACATTTTGGCCGTCGTAAGAAGGATCTCTTATCAGGATTGTTGATCGTATCAAACAGAAGGCAAATATCTGGTCTTCACGATATCTCTTAGGGTTGGGAAGCTTTTTATGCTCAAATCGGTACTTATAGCTATCCCCTCTTATGCAGTGACGTGTTTTCAAATCCCCTTGAGCCTTTGTAAGAAGATTCAATCAGCCTTAACTCGATTTTGGTTGGCCGCGTATGATTCTGAGAAAAGATGTGTTGGGTTTCTTGGATAAAGATCATACAACCTAAAGTAAATGGTGGTTTAGGCGTGAGAGATACTAAACTTTTCAACTCTTCTCTTCTTGCCAAACAAATTTGGCGTCTACTAACCAATCAGGAGTGTCTCTTTGCTAGTGTGTTACATGGTAAATACTGCTCAAAATCTTCCTTTCTAAAAGTAACTCCATCGCCATAATCCTCTCATGGATGGAGAAAACATTTTGTTTGGTACATATTTGCTTATCAAAGGTTTGGGTCGAGCCATCGGAAACGGAACACAACAAATGTATGGTGTTATCCTTGGTTTATTTTGTCATCTTGTACGAGACCTTATTCGCTTGTCCAAGAGAAAGATTTGGAGCTGGCTGTAGTAGACCTCATGACTAGCGTTTCAAAATCTTGAAACATCACTCGGATCCAATGTATGTTTACTCAATATCTTGAGGATATTCTGCATATCAAATCCAGCCTACTGAATGCCGAGAACTTGTACATCTGGATGGCTGGAAAATGAGGGGTTTACTCGACAAAATCAGGTTGCTTCTTAGCTTCTAAGTTTGATGACTCATCACAGCCTGCTACTTCTACTGCGTCTATTGTGAATTGGCAAAAAATGATCTGTTTAGCTTCCTTATCCCCCAAGTCGAATATTTTCCTATGGAAAATTATTCAAGGTGTTCTACCTCTTGGAGAAAATCTGGTGAAGAAGGGTTTTATTGGAGCTCAGGCTTGTTCCCGTTGTAGAGAACCAGAAACAGCGGCTCATCTATTTCTCCATTGAGAATTTGCGAAAAGTATATGGAGGTCTAATCTGTTTAAGAAACACTTTGATCCCATGAGCTTCTCCACTTCCACTGATGCATTACAAGGTTCCAATGTTTAGCTACTCTGCCTCTGATTTTTCTCTGTAAAAGATCTGTTCCCGTAGATTTGTTGAGGACTTTAGACAACGAGGAGCAATCTAATCTTTGAAAACAGAGCTTTTTCTTCAGCTGAAATCGTTGTTAAATCCATACGGAATGCTCGAGAATGGCAGGAATTACGGTTACAGCAACTTACCCGAACATCTTCCTCTGCTCCTGCGAACATAATCCTTCACGAGGATATGGTCATGGCCTTCAATGATGCTTCGTGGAATTCTTCATAGCTTATTGCAGGCTGTTCCTGTGTGTTTCCATGTTTCCAGGACGTATGCATATGAACAAACTCAAGTGTGTGGAGCGGTATGTTACGTTGGCACTGGTGGTGGAGGCCCTATCTCCTCGTGCAGCCGTGTTTCAAGCAAAATCTGCAGGCTACTCCAAAATATGTGGTAAATCAGACTGTCAAGTCCTTATTACAGAAATTAACTTTAAGCTCTCTCTTCTCCCACCCCCACCCCCCACCCCCCACCCCCGGGCGGGGTGATCTCTATGGAATCACCAAGGTCATTGAATGTCAATCTTCTTTCTTCTCTTGTTGTAGTTTTTCCTTTGTTTCGAGGCGTTTTAATGCTGTAGCAGATGCTATTGCCAAAGCTGCGTCTGTAATCTGAACTCTGTTCCCTCTCTCTAGTTTGAGCTGATGAGGCTTCAATATAATCAGTGCTAAAGAAAAAGAATGATAATGTATTTAAAGAAAACAAATTATGTGAGTTTCTCCCTCCGTATCATTTTAAATTGTGTTTAAATTTTTTTATTTTGTTTCATAATAAGTGATGTTCTCATTGTTTTAAACAAAAATTTAATGATGTTTGACATTTTTGACTAATTATATAATATATTATATTTTTCTATTGGTTGAATTCATTTGATTTAATGATAGTTTTGTATACACAAGATAAATTTTATAAAATTTTATATTTTTTTAATATGTGTAGTTACCTTAAAAACCACGGAGCACTAAATTATTATTTATATGTATTACTAGATAAGTGCTTTATGTACACCCTTTATATTTTATTAATAAATACTAGATTTTTTGTCTGCGCTACACGTGGAAAATCATTTTTAGTATATTATTTAGAAATAAAATTTTAAAATTTGGGACAGCTGAGATATTGAAAGAGTCATGTGCAAAAGCTGAGACAAGTTGGTATTGTAAATGAATAAATAAACATGAGATATAATGGTATTGTGTCTGTAATAGTGTAGAGGTAGTTGTAATGTGGACTGGATGAAAAGGGGACCCTGAAAAATGTAAGCAATTGTATTAGTAAAGTTGAATTGTAAATAGATTAGCAACAAATGACGATGATAGTATTTTAAAAGGAAATACTTGGAAGTAGTGTGTATCGATCGTTGGTGAAGGAAGCTTATCTGGTGATATTTTCCTTTGATCAATATCTAGAATGTTGCCAAACATTTAAATAGAAATTATTAGGAATAAGATCCGAAAGAAACGGGTTCAAAGAAACATGAAATTAAAATTTCTTTACCTCCATGAGATAGGAGACCGTTAAAGATTTTTGTGTAGACTATGTTCTTCACTTTCTTGAAATGTGAATCTTTTCCTTGCATGATTGTTAACTCATCCTTGCTAGTAACATGTGAGAGGGCTACATACAGTTGACCATTAGTGAATACCAGTTTTGGTAAATATAGGACAACCTCTTTTAAACTTTTCCCTTGACTTTTGTTTATTGTCATTGCGTAACATAGTCTGATAGGGAATTGTCGTCTACGTAATGTGAAAGGTAGTATTGTTTCATATTGCAAGAGAAATATTCTTTGGGATCAGAACTCTTTTACCAATGTGAGAGCCAATGACAGTTTCACCCTCCAGAACGTGTTCTCCTATATAATTTAGGATTAAACGGGTACCATTACATAAGCCTCCTTTTTTATTTAGGTTTCGTAGGAGCATGACTGGTGCCCCAATTGGGAGAGTCAGCTTATGTGTAGGTAATCCTGGGAAATCCAAAGAATTGAGATACTCAACTGCATATAAAGTGTCGTTTTGCTCAGATTGGGTATCTAATATCTCAAAACAGTCTGAGCTGAAATACTCTTTGGATACACCATCGGTGTGGGAGATGGTGTAGGCATTGATTTCATCGACTGTTTCGTTCCGTGGAGTGAGTATAGCTTTGTTATGAACGAACTATCAAATGCTTTAAGTTTTATGAGATCACCATATGCAGTCTTCACAACTTGTTTTAGAGGGTCCTCGTTTATCCGCTGAAGCAATGACGTGTCGACAATAATCATTTATTCATGGTGCTCGTCATACGTATTTTTTGATGCTGTTGGTGCATTACCCTCCCCGACCTTAAGCACACAGTAAGAGAACTCTATATCAGCTCGATTTATCCACATATTTGTTTTCAAAGAGAACTTGTGGCAGTTTCCCACAGATAAGAGTGACTTGTAGAAGCCAAGATGGTGTCAGCTCTATTTCCTTGGCGATTTATAGGTAAGATCTGTCTAAAATCATCTCCCAGCAGAAACGTTTTTCCACCAAATGTTTGAAGATTTACGGCTGGGTTTTTTAGCTGACAATAAGTCTTTCAAAGTTTTTTCTAGTGATTCGAACGCATGCTTATGCGTTATAGCACTTTGTCCCAAATAAGGTCAGTGTTCCCTATTAATTCAGCAAGATTTTACCTGGTTTGATGTGGCATAGTTTTTCTTCAGACAACTTCAAAGGAATATTGAAGCCAGAATGTGTTGCCCTGCCATTTGGTAGAAGTAATGCAGCTATTCCTGATGAAGCAACCGGCAAAACAATTTGTTTCTTTGATCGAAGTCTAGATATAATGGTGTGGTATAGGAAAGTTTTCCCAGTGCCACCTGCCCCATTTACAAAGAATAATTTCCCTTCCTTTTTTATAGACTCCAAAACTGCATCGTAGACCGCACGTTGCTCAGCGTTCAACAGGTTGTATTGCATTTCGTGTTTCAGTGTATCCTCAGCAACATCGTAGTCTATCTCTTGGTTCTATAAACTATTCCCAAGTTCTTTTAGCAATACTGGTTTTATCTTTGGTATGCTTCCAGAATCATTCAATGGTCGTTCATGCATGCGCATCAACTTGTCCACTTCAATTAATATATACTGCTCAAGGTTTTCATCATCCAGCTGTAGATTCTTATGACTGAGTATGCTCTGCCTCTTGCAGAGTATGTCTTCACTCATTGATTTCTAGGAATGTTCCCAAAGATCCTTAGGGCTCGCTACGAAACAATTGATTAGAAATGTGACATACATATCACGGAGTTGGAATGGGTAGCCCATGTGCTACACACCGACATACTCTCGTGGCAAAGAACATTGTTGTCTAAATACCCTCTTGGGTAGCAAACTGATTTGTAATCATTGTATTTAACATCGTTATATGTTTTGAGATCATCGTAACTTCTAGGAACCTTAATCTTATTTATGAGGATCCTTAGATAATAGCGATCACCTGATGATGGGTGAACAGTTACTACTCTGCGGATCTGTACTCCCCTCTTACGTTCAGACCATAACTTAGTACCATTGTTCCATACAAAATATTCAGGAATTTGCACGTACGTTAATGTTCGTGCGAACTCTGATCTTCTACATAACACCATCCACTCAGTGAACATAGTTTTCTCGATCCCTGGCTTCCGGATAAAACGCCCTAGGTCATTTGTTTCTTTGACTATGATATTATGTTCACCTTCCAAGTGTATGATTAGCTTTTGGACTGATGGCTTTATTTTGTGTATGTGGTATGCAAAGATCCGCCACATAGATTCGTAAGCTGATAAATAACGACATTCGATGAAGTCTTGGATCTCATTTTGCTGCTTGTTGACTGTCTCGTTACCTTTGTCAGAGGTGCTCGCGCTATTCCTTTTTTCAAGAACAGCAGTTGCTTTGTCAACACCCTTGGTTATGTACTTGAACAAATACTTCACTGCACTTGTACGGTTACACCATATATTCAACATTAATATGAGATTCATATTTCTTCAAGATATCAATGTTATGAGGTATAACTGATGTGTTGTTAATGACTGCACTATCTTTTACCACAGAGGCAGTTTCGTCCTGGCGACAACAATATAAGACATACCCTGATTTGTCAATCGATGTGTAGTCATTATATAGCCGAGGATATTTTTTGGTGCACAAATTTTTTTCCATACATGGCGACTTGGGTTTATCAACTTCTTCTGCACTTGGTGTTCTAGTAGAGTTACCAAACCATAATAATATATGTGCATGAAGAAGCTCTCTCTTTTGAAACTTGGTTCTATGTAGAGCTGTAGAAATAGTAACGATAGTTATGTATTAGAAGACAAAAAATGATTTATGACTAAAAATTATGGTAACGTACCTGCTGTATATGGCTTGAAGAATGTTCCCTTTTTGAATTCCTCGAGTAGTTGGTCCAACTTTATGGTAACATACCTGCTGTATATGTTGCTAGATGCTCTTTAATCTCTTGCCAGTTAGGATTAATCGTCATTGTAATGAACAAATCTGGGTTACTGAATTGTCTACAAATAGTCATTATGTCATGATATTTCTCAATTAAGTAGTGGGGCCCACCAGTGAAACTTGGAGGCATTATAAACCTCTGACCAATGAGTTTGGCATATGTACAGCTCGGCCCTTAGGACATCTTGATTGTTCCTGGCCCATCTCAACCAATCCTCTTCAATTGCTGTATATACATCAACAACATATTGATGGAGTAGGCACCCTCCTCTTATCAATGTCATTCCTTGATTAAGCCGCGTCTGTATTTGTGAGGCATAATATTGACGTATGGTTAGGAATTGTCTTGTTTTTGAAGTGCCAGTTTCAAGGTTTAGTGGTATCTCGGGGTGGAAACCATACTCACTATATGGGAACAAGAGGGGATATTGGAGGCTCATGTACAGAGGATGGTCATCACGTATCTTCTGCAAAGTCTCTAATTGAAACTGGGCCACTATATCATGTTCTCCAATGGTCGATGACATATCTCCTACAATTAGGCACGCCACCTCACTTGTACTTGGTAGATCATATTCTTTCCCTTTCCCTTTATCTTGGACCAACCTGATATTGAATTCTTTGCTGGAATTGGTTTCATAGTAGTCACGGACGCGTCGAAAAACCTTAGCTAAGAAATTATTCTCGTCTGTCATCTCGATAAGGCGCTTAACTGTTCTCTCATCAAGCTTACCCTCGGTGGAGGTTTGCCCCATTGCCTTTAACCGGTTACTGACTTCATTGTTTATGGCAAATATATATAGCTGGAGACGGTATAAGGGACCTGGTTCGATGGTGGCTCTGGCCTTGGATACAAAAAGTGCAGGGCCCTGGGGCGTATACTACACTATAATCCAATTTCGTTCTGATGGATGTGAATGCCAATACGGTGTTGTATATTCTGATAGTATCTCGAAACCATCGACACTCAAGTAGCTCTTCTAGCACTGTTGGGGGTCGTTTTAGTAGGGGAAGCTTTATTTGGCCTTTGTCCCGATGCTTTCTGAAGTCCACACTAACGCACCATATTGTGTGCATTGTACGATTGGATTCTCTTTATTGTAAATACCATAATATATTAAATATATTATATCAAATATATATGAAAATCATATATGAAAATAGTTTTAACAAAAATTTAACTTAACATAATATAATATATTTATTAATATTTTGAAAACCGGACCGCATTGACTCTACATTATAATTGGGTCAATAGTCGAATCGTTCCAACCGGTTCGGATACAGTCGGATACCCATAATTCTTTGGTTTGGATCGGTTTGGGTTCTCTAAATATCAAAATTTTGAATAATTCTGATATTTAATCAATTTTGGTTCGGGTTTAGTATTACGTTTTCAGATCGAGATCAACTTGATTCTTCGGATTCGGGTTTTTTCCCCAACCTTAACAAAAACAAATAGCAAGATATTTTTGAAAAATACACCCGCGCGGGCGCGCGGGTCAAAGTCTAGTGTGATCTTAAAGTAAGAGTAGCATCTATTAGGGGTCGGAAATTATTTGTTTGGGTATAGATATTCAATATCTCCTAATTCAATACCGTTCGAGTATTTTGGTACTTTGGTTTGGATTTCAGTTCGGGTTTTTGGGGTTGGATTCCGATATGGTTCGCATATCGGATAAAATGCTCATCCATATATCTTTACATCTATGTTAATGCATAATAATACTGTTTACATAAATATATAAATAAGATGAGTATTTGTATGGCATAGTAAGTCATAAATCTATACTTATTAATATTTAGAATTCGAGAATGTGTTCTAATATATATTATATGAATCTCTATCGAATAAAAAATTTGAATTTGTTTACATGATATATATTATTGGATATAAAATATATGTTTTCACAGAAAACAAATTATTTATAAGATCACAAAACATTTTAATTTAATCGTTTAGAAAAAACGCAAACTTAGTACCCACGCTGGAGCGGGGATCCAGATCTAGTAATTATTGTTATGCATAATCTATTTACAAATTTTAATCGAGTGCGGCGGAAGCCAAGTGATCTTTAGACCTGTGTGTTAATTCTTTAGCTGAAAATTGTAAACGAAGATAGATTTTTTTATAATAGAGTTTGATAGCTATGATACTTACTTTGTGTTCTAGCTGATGCTCGTTTGGATAGCAAAATGGCTTTTCTCATGCTACTTGCATTTTTAATACTGTTTATTTTAAAAACTAATCAATTTTAAAAGTACATGCATTAGACATTAGGAATGAATCATTGTGTTAAAATCTTATAATATTTTTACTGTAAAGTTTGCATTTATCATAGCCACCTGGGGATTTAAAATTAGAACCGAATTAGGTTCATGAATAATTCTTTTGAAAATATTATAATTTTATAATCTATTTGAACTTACAATCATAATACGTCGGTTTGAACATTGGTTGATCCCGTATCTGGTAGGCTATCAAACAATCATTATTTAAAGTATCATGAACTGAACAATTTAAGAATGGAGTTTCTATTTTTGGGAGAATATTGAAACCTTTTGGTTTCGTGCGTGATCCGAGTGGACGACCTTGTTTCCTTTTATGCGTGAAGCCGGACGAAGATTCTGCATAGTAAAAGTTAGATAAGTGTTAGTTGGTATCTTGTTTTATAATGGAGAATATAAGTTATGTTGTCCTGTGGCAATAAGAATTATAGGATGGCCTATTGTTGTTTGTACGTGTATGAAATAAAAATAATAATTATAATAATGTTTTGTCTAATCAAATTTAATATTTAATATTATACCAAATTGGTGATATTACGAAACACAATCTCATAGTTTATTTATTGTATTTGCTGAAATAGTGTTTATATGATATAATTTATGTTTTTGAAGATGTTTTCAGTTAATTTTTGAAAAAAATAAATAAAAGATATTTATTGCAAATAAAAATAAAGATAATTAATATATTATTTTTAATCAAATTTAATATTTAATATTATACCAACTTCCTACTATTATAAAACACAATCTCATAGTTTATATATAGTGTTTGTTGAAATAGTGTTCTTTGTGATATAATTTTGGTTTCTCAAAAATGTTTTCAATAAATTAATTAAAAATTTATAAAATGATTATGATTCCAAATCAAGAATTCCAACTGGCAGTGATTAAAAATATTTCTAGGAATTTCTGATTAGTAGAGTATATTTTGGGGAATTTCGAGGATAAGTATTGGATCAATATGTAATAACTAAAGGTAGAGAGTTGTAGCTGACAATTATTTAACCAATGTGGGGACTTTTTTTTGTGTTTTGAATAGTATTTTTAAAATATAGTAATAGGAATGCATCCAATAAATATAGTTTACCGTAAACCGTATACAATTATATCTTACAGAAGACATTACGACTTATTTCAGCAAATGGAAAGATTTTTTTCAATTATAATACTTGTACATACGCATGAGTTATATGTTTTCCATAAAAAATCATCATCTATAAGCATTTTCTGGAGTTGTTTTGAAAATGATTGTTTTAACAAACTGGTAACCGATTATTACTATATAGATTATATTATTACTATATAGCTTAAATTATTTATTTGGAAAACTAAGCAGATTGTTATACAACACAGATGGATTTAATAAACCGTGATTTTTGTGTTTTTTTACCTAAGCAGCTATATAAAAATTAAATGAGTGTAAGAGAACTTGTTTACTTATTCATAATTGCTGTATTTTAAGTGTTGTCTGCATAATTAAAATAAAATAAAATATTTTTTAGTAAATGATGTTGGACTTTATTTCAATATATCTAGGTATTAGTTTTCGATGTAATTGCACCCATGCATGTTTGTTTATACAATAAGTTCGTTTTGCATGACTTATTCACATTCACATGTCTTTTTGGTAACCGCACATAAATTTGCTTGAGCAAACAATAAAGCCTGCATGTACAAAATTCCTAGAATATATTTAGGAAACATTTACACTATAGGTCACATTTACACTTGTTAATATCACTATAGGTCACTTTCTACTACACATACACTTTGTCTAACTTTTATCTCTATCATTACATTTAATAGTTAGAACTGAGCTATACCACAATTAGTGAGTCACTTTTCTATTTTTTTTTTTTTTAATAAATCTTTATCATCTCTATCTCTTTTCTTTCTTATTTTTTCTTTGTTACTTCCTCCTCAAATCATTGTCTTTTTTCTCACACCATAAAACATCTTTACCTCTCTCTTTTGTCTTACAGATTTATTAATAGTTAGATCCCGACAACTTAAAGAACTAATCTTCATTAAACCCGACGAAGTTGTTCTCTCCTTTCTTTCCAACCGCAGTTGGCCTAAAATATGTATTGTTGTTAAACTGTACGGTGAATATCATCCTTAAATATTTGAGTCTTGATAGCTGCAACAACAATCTGGTTACTTTCTTACCTATCTCGTTTTGTTTATGAGTTACCTTAAACTTCGTTTATATATTGATTTTGAGACATTTAAAAGGGCTTGCATCACCAAAACTCTTGTTTATTGGTTTTAAAACTTGGCTTGGTCGTATCTTGCATCAAAGCTATCCCCCTGCAAGTTTCCTTACTATGACACTCCAACCCACCGTCTCCACATTAACATCGCTCCACATCTCTTGTCCTTTTATGTGTTTTTGTTCTATTTTTTTGTCTTTTTAAATGTTATGCATATACGAATGGTTTGTAGATTTGCAATATTTTAAAACAATTATCAACCTGATTGGTTATATATGTGTGTATTATTTAGACCATACATGTGTACACCAAATTTAGACTGTACATGTGTACACCTAATTTAACTAAAAACACCTATATAATTATTACAACTACGTAATTAAAAATATTATGACTTGAGAAATCTCTTATATACTCATGTACACACGTAAAAATGTACACATGTACATATGTAAATTTGTACACATGTACAGATGTAACTTTGTACACATGTACGCGTAAACATGTACATACATACAAATGTACATATATGTACACATGTATGATTAGTAAATATTGATAAATACTCTTTTTATAATAAGTGTCATTTAAAATTTGCACAGACGAATTAAGAAAATCGTTACCTTTATTTAATATAATTATTGTTTGTTTTTATTGATTAATAAATTAAAATATCGCAAAATTTGAAAATTTTGTATAATATATGCATTAAAATGCCAAATGACACTTATTATAAAACAAAATTTTAAAACTAAAACGATACTTAATATGAAACAGAGAAAGTAATAAAATTTGGCATTATTTGTTTGAAATTGTGGTTTTGAAGATTTAAAACCATTCCAATTCTTGATGAAATTATTTTTAGATATTATTTTGTAAGTTTTTGGATGTGTGTTTCAAGTGTGTACAAACGTGTGTACAAACGTATGTACAAACGTATGTGCATTTACATTATTCATATGTACATCACTCTATAATTTTTTTTTTTGTTAACGCTAGCCCCATGTACATCGTCTCAATAATATACACTTGTACACAAGTAATAATGTACACAAGTACAAATATACTCTTGTACACATTATGACCATTAGTATATCTTGATTATCATGACTATTTACATTGGGTAAGACTAAAGTAATTTAATACAATTTTAATGGTAAAAAGTTATGATATTTGGTTAGAAACAGTGGTTTCATCATAAAAAAAAGATAACTCAAAAGTTTTTTTTAATTAGTGGCAAAAACGTAATTAAGTCATCTTTTACTTTTTAGGGTTTTTGCACAATTTTACAGCCGCCAATCCTAGTTTCTTTTAGAATCCCCAAACTTTTGTGTACTTTCATGTTGTTTTGCTCTTAAATTAAGATGTTCTATAACTAAAGTTGTTTCTCTGATACAAAGAGAGACAAGGAAAGTGACCAACTCTAAAATCAGTGGGGCCACTTTAGTTAGAAAATTGAGTAAAAGAATAAATTTAGTTAACAATTATTACTTTTCAATTGCAATAACTACCGTAATAGCAAGAAGTGACCTAGAGTGTTATAAAAAGATAGAAAGTGACTCAGAATGAAAATAATTCTTATTTTGTAGCATGCGTACGAACAAATAGTAGCATGGTTTTCTCGATTATTTTGCTAATATAACTACATATTGTACATAATTACGAAGCAGAAGGCTAGAGCTCATCTTGAACCATGCTTATTGTGAAAAGTTTTAGCTAAATAGATAAGTTGTTTGCAGTTGACATATGAAAAAAAAAAGATAAAATGTTCGCTAGGAACTTTAAAAACTCTGGAATATGCTAACTGAAAGAAACATCCAACTGATAATAAACTTCAAAACAAAGACTTAAACCAAACCTGCAGTTTATAAGAAGATAAGGGGAAGCTCTAATTCCCACGTTTAAGACGTTTAGCGCTTTCCTCCTCAACACTGCTACACGTCCTTTTAACCCCTCTTCTGCAGGATATTCGGTAGCAATGAGGTTCTCAACTGACGCTGGCATTGTTGATGGACTAGCTTGTTGGGGATAAATTGCCTCTATCCGACATAGGCTCATTTAAGTGTGATCACGGCCCGAAAACAAGATTGAAGCCACCACATATCATCAAACCGACTTTGGCGAGACAAGGGGATGCATATATAAAGAAGGAGATGAATGGAAAGAGGACATTCACACACACACAACCAGAGCAAACATAGAACTAGGGTTTTCATATTACTTGTTCTTGCTTTGTTCTTCATCAAACATTCAACTTTAATCAATATACTCCTTTGATCTGTTCACTAAATCGCCTCTTTGATAAATCCACCATCGAAATCGATCACCGATCAAGGTTACCGATTTCAGATTCAACAATTGCCGCCGTCTGTGGGGAATTTCAAATAGTAGCGATCAAGAACACCGATCAAAACGATGAGGGGATCTCCAACAAATCCAACAGGTCAACAACCAGTCGACCTCAACACCGTCTTGGCATCTCTCAACGACTTGATCAACAAGATGCCGCAAACAATGCAACTCAAGAACGTCTAGAAGTAATCGCCGCCGCGTGTCTACCTCTTGCGCAAACAAACGATCAAGATCCTGATATGGCTAGACGACGTTTATTCCAAACTGCGGGAAGAGATCAAACCGCCTATCGAGCGACCAACGAAGAGCTTCTTCGCCTTCAGGGGACGATCAAAGACATGTCGTCTCGAATTCATCAAGACACGAGTTTCGCACCAGAAATCGAACGAGTCTTGGAAGCAACTCAAAAAACTCATTTCACCAAGAAGATCACCGACATCTGAGTTCAACACCAGGACAAACTCTGGATACCATCCTTCAGCGGTGATTCCAACCCTAGCGACCATATCACCAGCTTTAACATCGCCATGGGTCGAGCTTACTTCACCACAGAAGAACGAGACACCGGTTATTGTCAACTCTTCGTTGAAAGTTTAGCAGGGCCAACCCCCACCTTGTTTTCTCGGCTATCAGCACACTCCATCAGCACTTTCAAGGAACTTTCTATCGAGTTCCTGAAGCATTATTCCATGTACATTCGCCAGGGGGCCTCGGCGACTGACCTGTGGAAAATTTCTCTAGGCCAAAAGGAATCTCTCCAAGATTTCATGGAACGATTCAAGAACCTCGTTTCCAAGGTCGATACCCCATACAAAACCGCGGTGGAAGCATTATGCAATGCACTATGGATCAGATCACCCTTCCGATCTGATCTGTATACAAACAGTACAATCGCTCTGGAGGATTCCCTCCACAAAGCCAATTGTTTCATACATATGGAGAAAGACAACGCGGCTTATACCGCAAAGCAAAACGCGTTAAAACTCCAACAGACACCAAAGGCGGCGACTGTCGCCCAAGAACCTCGTCAACATCAGCCCAACGATAAGAATGGTAAGGTCTATTCGGTAACTGAGGAAGCAGGAGCACTTCAGCTGCCGCGCAGACCGAACGACCGTGGAATGTGTGGGACAGAACCTTAGAAGGGAAACCTTTAACTTACGATGAAACTAAATTCTGCACCTACCATAAAGCCAAGGGTCACGACACAAAGGAATGCAAGCAGCTCGCAGAAGCCCTATTTTCAGCATTCAAAAGCGGTTTCGTCACTCCCGACCCACCAAAAGCTAAGCAAACGAGAAAAAGAGCAGCTGGAACAAGAACATGCAAGTGAACGCCAAAACGCAAGAGATCCATCTTGAGGATCAGGACGCAGCCGCTCCGCCTAGACAACAAGATGATACTGATACCGAGGACGAGGGACCACAAGTGGCTCGACGAATCAACCTCATCTCGGCACAACCTTTGACATCATATTCCTCCGAAGATACCAGCGACCGAGATCTTCGAAGACACCTTCAACAAAAGCGTTCAACCACTGATATGCGAGATGCCCTCCTCCAAAGGAAAAGAACAAAGCTCTCAGACGAGGATCTCCGCCAGAAGCTCATCTCCAGAACGAACACCCCAACGTCTTCTGGCGAGTCAACGTCATTCTTGGAGGGTCTCCCATATGCAAAACTCAGTAAAGGGATAAGGAAAGTACCAGCGCAAAGCCGTAAGTGCCCAGCGATGACCGACAAAACATGAAGGAGAAACACCCATAACATTTTCGGATCTCGATCTAACCAACGTAGATCACCCGCACAATGACCCTCTGTTAGTCGAGCTCCAAATCGGCACTTGCGAAGTCACCCATGTCTTTATCGATACTGGAAGCTCAGTCGACCTCATCTTCCGTCAAACGCTGGTCAAGATGATGGTGGATCTCAAGGACATCAAGCCCTCGTCAAGGGCACTTACCGGATTCAATGGATTGTCTACAACGCTGTTGGGCACCATACGCCTCAACGTATTTATCGCTGGAATAAGTAAATTCGTCAAATTTTCCGTAATCGATACTGAAACCCAGTACAACGCGATCCTGGGAACATCATGGCTTCATTTGATGAAGGCGGTTCCATCAACGTACCACCAGTGCGTCAAATTCCCTATCCGGGAAGGGAAGATCTTCACACTTAACGGAAATCAGCGTCTTGCACGGAGCATGTTGGTTTCTGATTTCAAAAAATAAGCAGGTCGCTTTCGCCATCGAACCGGAGAAGAAGCTGTCACCACAAAAGGAGGAAACAATTCAGGTCGGCATCGATGCCGAGAATCCAGACAGTCACGACCTGACAACAGAGCTGACCACCTTCCTCCGCGCAAACAAATCGACCTTTGCCTGGACGACTACTGACATGCCTGTTATCGACCCAACTGTCACAGCTCATCGACTAAATGTCGACCCGACGTATAAGCCAATCAAGCAAAAACCAGCAAAAACTCGGCCCCGAGAGAGCCAAGGCTGTCAACGACGAGGTCGTCAGACTTCTCGGAGCCGGATCTATCGCCGAGGTTAAATACCCGAACTGGTTAGCTAATCCAGTTGTTGTCAAAAAGCAGAATGGGAAATGGAGGGTGTGCATCGATTTCACCAATCTGAACAAAGCTTTTCCAAAAGATAGTTTCCCTCTGCCTCACATAGATGATCGCGAGAAGACGTCGTTCATCACCGATCGAGGGACGACTGTTATCGGGTAATGCCCATTGGACTAAAAAACGCAGGAGCTACATATCAGTGTCTCGTCAACAGAATGTTCGCCGATAAACTGGGAGTTACAATGGGTGTCTATATTGATGATATGCTCGTCAAATCGCTTATCGCGAAAGACCATATCAGACATCTCTACGAATGCTTCGACACCCTCAACAAGTACGGAATGAAGCTCAATCCGGCGAAGTGCACCTTCGGGGTTACTTCCGGTGAGTTCCTCGGATACATTGTGACACAGCGAGGAATCGAAGCAAACCCTAAACACATCTCTGCGGTGTTGGATCTACCCAACCCTAAGACATCTCGAGAAATCCAACGTCTTACTTGGAGAGTAGCTGCCCTAAGAAATTTCTGTGTGACGAAGAATGCGAGAAAGCATTCTCCACATTGAAACAGTACCTAACAACCCCGCCGGTACTAGCAAAACCAGACGCAGGCGATACCATGTACCTTTACGTTGCAGTCTCTCCCTCGGCGGTAAGCAACGTTCTCATCAAGGAGGACCGAGGTGAACAACATCTTATTTTCTATACCAGCAAGTGTCTAACCGACGCCGAGACGAGATACCCTACTCTCGAAATGATGGCTCTCGCCGTCGTCATGTCGGCAAGGAAACTATGCCACTATTTCCAGTCTCATTCTATAGTCGTTCTCACCGACCTGCCCCTACGGACCATATTGCAAAATGCCAACCAGTCTGGGAGACTCTCCAAATGGTCCATCAAGCTCAGCGAGTACAACATCTCATACAAAAACAAGCCAGCGATCAAAGCTCAAGTATTAGCTGAGTTCCTTGTTGAGATCCCCCTAGACCAAACAGCGGAACTCAACACCCAATGAAAAGTTGGATCTTGCACGTCGATGAGGCATCATCTAACAAAGGATCACGGATAGGCATTCATCTCCAGTCACCCACCGGAGAACTCATCAAACAATCATTCCAACTTGGTTTCGCAGCATCCAATAATTAAGCCGAGTATGAAACATTGATCGCGGGACTTCGCTTGGCCAAAGTAGTCGGAGCAAAATAATTGCATGCCTTTTGCGATTCTCAACTCGTTGCCAATCAATATAGTGGAGATTACAACGCCAAAAACGAGAGAATGGATGCCTACCTCGGTGTCGTCAAAAATTTAGCCTCTGAATTCAATCACTTCAAACTCACTAAAGTCCCCAGAAAGGATAATTGCTTTGCAGATCCATTAGCCGTTTTGGGAAGCAATCAACGAAATAAAATCAGGAAAACGATCCCGATCCATACAGTGGAAAAACCGAGTATTACACTGCCGGAAGGCAAAGATATCCTTGTTATCTCCTCCAACGTCACCAAGATCATTTCCTCAGGAGGACACTGTGAAGATTGGCGAACTCCTTTTCTCGATTACCTTAACAAAGGAATACTCCCGGAGGATAAGTAGGAATCTCGTCGACTCAAAGCAAAAAGTTCCAACTATGTGTCGATAGACGGTAAGTTACATCGATGGACTGCGAACAAATTACTACTCACCTGCATAGGAAAGGAAGAAGCGGAGCTTGTCATGATCGAAACCCACGAAGGTGAAGGAGGCAACCACAGCGGAGGTAGATCTCTCGTGTTAAAACTAAAGTCTCAAGGTCATTATTGGCCGACCATGATCCACGATTGCGAGGAATATGCATCTCGGTGTGATAAATGCCAGCGACACGCTCCCAACATAGACTCTCCAACCGAGCTGTTGAAGACTTCAACAGCACCATACCCGCTTATGCGGTGGACAATGGATATAGTTGGTCCCTTACCAAGCTCCAGACAAAGACGCTTCCTACTCGTCATGACCGATTACTTCACGAAATGGGTCAAAGCAAAAGCCTACATCCAGATCACCGAGAAGGAAGTCCAGAGTTTTTTCTGGAAATACATCGTATGTCGGCACGGACTACCCTACGAGATAGTCACCGATAATGGGAGCCAGTTCACCTCTAACAAATTTTGGGAATTTTGCGATAAATGGAGAATACGCCTTAGTTTCTCAACTCCCAGATACCCACAGGGGAATGGGCAAGCAGAAGCAACAAACAAGGTCATCATCGACGGGATCAAAAAAAGATTAGATCTAAAAAAAGGACACTGGGCCGACGAGTTGGATGGAGTACTCTGGTCCCATCGGACTACGCCTCGAAGCGCTACAGGGAAAACGCCATTCTCATTAGCCTACGGAGTTGAGGCGATGGCTCCCACCGAGGTCAATTGACCAGTCTTAGAAGACTTAAGAGGCCTCAACACGGTGATCTTAATTACGACATGATGATAGATGCCCTCGACTAGCCTGAGGAAAGACGAGATCAAGCTCTATTGCGGATTCAAAACTATGAACATCTCGCCGAATCCTACTACAACAGAAAGGTTAGACCGCGCCCAATACAACTCGGTGATCTCGTCCTCCGCAAAGTCTTTGAAAAAATTAAGGAGTGGAGAGCAGGTAAACTCAGCACTAACTGGGAAGGACCTTCCAAAATAACACATGTGGTCAAACCCAGAGTTTACCGACTTGAGACATCTTCTGGCGAACAAATCCCAAGGGCTTGGAACTCGATCAACCTGAAACGGTTATACAACGCTTAAATAAAGGAACGGAGAACTACAAGCGACTTGATCCCATCTCGGGTACGTAGGCATCCTTTAAACGGGTTCAGTTACAAAAAAAAAAAAAAACTATGAATGACTTGATCCCATCTCGAGTACGTATGCAACCTTTAACCGGTTCAGTTACATATATATACTTCTTTTGATCTGCATCATGGTTTCGTCCGCTCTGATCATATAAATATTTATTAAATCCAACTCGTATCTTTTAACTGAACCACTTAATCCATAACTTTGTTATGGATTCAAGTCGGTAGTAAGAAACAGTAGATAAACATGTCGAATGGACTTACTCGCTCTATGTTCTGATCAAACACTTAGAGAATAAAAAGTTGAATGATGAACTCGTCATCACAGTTGACAATAAAAAGGAAAAACTACTCGATAACTTAAAAGTTAAGGGTATGTTTCTTCCTATTTTTGCAAAGTTCAACGATGTCGGCTTATTTGACGAGATAAAGTCTTATTTGTTTGCTCGAAGAAATCGTTACGAAAAATCGAAAAAAAAACATCGGTTCTCGACGTACTGTCTATTCGATAAAAAACATCAATCAATATTGATGTCGCTATTTGGTATTGACTAAAATATTGTAACAAAAAGCGATATTCATAAAGATAAAACCGTACTCGGTTGTAGCTCTTACATAAAAGAAAAAATAATACAACAAATAGAAACAGTAAAATAGATTAAAGAAAAACATGCTTCAGACACGGAGATCCTCGATATCCTGAGGCGAGAAGGCCATCATATTAGAGTCGTGTTTGTCGAGACCGATCGGAACTAGGTCAATCTCGGAGGCGCCGACAACCTCCATTCCTTGCAGCTCTTCTTGATATTTGACTTCGTCGTCTCTAGCCTGTTGAAGTACCTCGTCCATCGACAGACCTTGGGTCTGAATCTTCTCAAGACCTTCTCGGGTTCTTTTGGCTTGAGAGTACAAGTCCAGTTTGAACTGGATCGAAGGCTGCTCTTCGATAAACTGGCACACCTTCTCGTACACCGGCGCCACTTGCTGTCTCAAAGCAGAGTCGACCCAAAGTCTTTCCTTCCTCACCTCATGCTCCCGGGACTCCCTTAGCCTCCTGGTCGTCGTCTCGAATCTCAGTTCAACCTCCGTCTTCTCCTGCTCCAGGTTGCGACATCGGGTGTCGAGACCCTCATTTTGAGCTTTCAGCTCTTCCAGCTCTTTGGAAAGAAGCTCATTGCGAGACCTCTCGAGCTCGGCCCGCTCCACATCCTCATTCTTCTCTGCTTCCAGTTTACCGACTTACCCCTCGTAGGTGCCTCACTTAGAGGCCAGCTCGGCAATCTCCTTTATCTTCCTCTTCAGAGATACGGTCTTCAGCGCCAGTTTCTCGTCCTGAGTTCTCAGCTTTGCTTCGTTATCTCTCACCATGAGATTGACATTTCCAAAGAACTAAACGAAAAAGGGAAAAACCAATTCGAAAAAAATAGTAAGTAAAGGAAGAAGTCGGATATGGTTGGAACTTACGATGGCTCCAGCCCGAGTCATCTCTCGATATCGGCTGTTTTGCCAGAGTTGCTCCAACTCAGGCATCCCCTTCTTCTTCAGCTTTATCTGAAGGAATAGGCGTGCAGGCGTCTCATGGTCCTTGAAAAAGGGACGTCGGTATGATGGTACTCAACCACCTCGTCACCATGAGCAGCTTGGTCCGGCTCTTGGAACTGATCTCCTTGTGGTTTCTCCCCTGTTGAAAGATCCACTGGATGCTCTTCCGTCGGCACCTCGTCTGTTATCACCACTTCGGCCTCAACGGAAGGTTCAAGTGAAGGGTTTTCTTGAACCTGTGGTTCTTGGTCGTCATCACCGAGATGCTCTTCTGGTCTTTCAGAAGGAGGGGACCGGTTTGGGCTAGCAAGCAGAGCTCCTTCGTCTGCAGTTCAGGATCTTCTCCACTTGGCAGGCCGACCATCACCATAAGACTCACGACCGTGCACCGGGGTACCAATCGTATCGTCATAGGAGGGGAGAGACGCGAGATTCAACTTTCCCATTCTTTGGTTGCGGCTTCGTTCTGTTGAAATTTCGTCTGTACATAAAAGTGTAGTCACATCAGAATTAAGGAGCAAAGGTTATCAAGGAAAGTCAAGTTTGGCAAACTTGGTAGTTATCTCGGTTAATTCTGTTCAGAGCGGCTTGAATACGCGCTTCGCTGATGTCGGGCCAATGTTGGTGACTTAGCGTCCTGATAGCTTCAACTTCCTCGAGAAAAGACCGAGAACCACCTTGTGACCACTTGGAGAGACGATCTGCAACAAAGAAAAAAGAGATGAAACAGATCAGTAGAAGTGCAATAATTAACGACTCGAAATCATACCGATATTAGCATTAAAATATCCGTTCAGAATCACTGAAGGATCTTCAAACGATGCTTCATTGATCTTTATGTAGAAGTAGGCCCGGTTCCAGAAGTTCATTTTAGATGGCTTCCTGGTAATCACATTGTACTTGGGGACCATCTTCCCATAAAAGAACATCATCTTCGCAGTGATACTAGGTGTTGTGAGCTTCTCGAATAGGCGGACCGACATCTTGATGCCGAACTCGGCAGCAAGGAAAGTCAGCATTACCAAAATCCTGATCCCGTTGGCCGTATACTGACCGAGGGCTATCTTTCTTCGGGAGCAGTAGGTAGTCAGGAACTCGGGTAGGGGCCACCAAAGCGAGCAGTTGTTGAACAAGGACTTATATACGCAAGCGTATCCTACGGGAGGATTCCACGGTCTTTGGTGGTCCGCCGGGATGAGGAACGAGAACCCGGCAGGCGGACTGGTCTGAAGAGTCAGTCTGCGAACGCTTTTGAAGGTGGATCTGGTAGGGAAATGGTTCTCCCAATTCTGGTTCTTTTTGGCGCTCAAGCGACGTTCCTGCTCTGGATCTATCTCCTCATCAAACTCGAAGTCGTTTCCAGTCCATCGCATTGGAAGGAGGTCGTCTAAGGCCAAGCTAATTTCCTTCTCAGCTGAAGCTTTATCCTTGTCAACTGAGCCAGTATCCGCACCGGGATTGACTATCGGCGAGGATATCGGTTCGGTTTCCTGCACCACGTCATCTACAGGGACTTGAACAGTCGCTTCTCTTTCCTCCAGCTCTAAGTTAAACTGAACGACACTATGTTTGTTGTCGTTCAACTCAGCTAGATCTTCACTCGTCGGTCTCGGAATCATCCCTCCGAGTGTTATCGTTCTCGGCCCACGCAGCCGTGGAGAGCTACTGTTGTCGGAGTTGAAGGCGGTGGCTATTGCTTTCCCTATCAAGGAACAACGTCGGATGGGAGAATACATTCTGATCGGAAAATGAAAGAAGCTTGGGAGAGAAAGAAAAGAGAAGGCAGAGAAATAGGATACCTTTTGTTGAAGCAGCGAAGAAACGAAGAAGTGAGAGTTGGAAGGAGCTTTTATAAGGAAACTTGGTGCGGAAGACGAGTAGTCGTCATAATTAGGTCTAGGGACCTATGAATTACAACACGTGTCCCATTAACTCCAAATCTCAAGAAACTATCCGTTTTTGGATGAAGAGCGCATATCCTCTACGAAGAATGAGATTGACCGAGAAAGAGTACGAAGAACTGAGGGATGTCAAGAAGTCAACTTTCCTTTATTTACCAAGGAGAAAAGATAACCGAGATCACATCTTCTATGGACCCATTCAAAACAATTCACCGAAAAACAGCAATAATGGTATTTTCGATGAACTGGGGGGGGGGGGTACTTATTGTTGGGGATAGATTGCCTCTACCTGACATATGCCCATTTAAGTGTGATCACGGCCCGAAAACAAGATTGAAGTCGGCCCACATACCGCCAAACCAACTTTGGCGAGACAAGGGGATGCATATATAAAGAAGGGATGAAATGGAAAGAGGACATTCACACACATACAACCAGAGCAAACCTAGAACTAGGGTTTTCATATTACTTGTTCTTGGTTTATTCTTCATCAAACATTCAACTTTAATCAATATACTCCTGTGATCTGGTCACTAAATCGCTTCTTTGATAAATCCATCATCGAAATCGATCACCGATCAACGTTACCGATTTCAGATTCAACACAGCTGGAGACAGAATCTTGGTGACTGTTATAGCTCGGGTCTTTCCTTTTAGGTTGTGAGCTGAAACCTTCAAACTAAACTTATGTGTTTGCCCAATGGTGTTAATTAGAGCTTGTGGAATAGTCACTTGAGGATCAGCTCCTCATCATTAGCCTAGCAATCAAAAATCATTGTTAACAAATTAGGTACTGGTACTAATTAAACAAAACTGTAAAACTCAAACACCTATATTTACATTCACCAAAGATTCGAAGATGCTTTTAAACCAATATAGTTTTTTATTTTATTTTTGTAATAACCTGAGCCTGATGCATAAGCCACTGCAAAACTACCTCAAAATAGCTACTAACCAACTCTGATGCATGCTTCCCAGTCAACTCACAGACAGCATCCCCAAGCAGCACAAAAATAGCCTGATCACTTTTTCATAGACGGAAATCTTGACAATGTACCTGTTGTGAGTTATTAGAAGATAATAACAGGAAAAGACTGATTCAATAATGAGGGGAAAGATCATACTGTGGTTTGCCAGCAATATTGTTCTTCCCACATTTTGTACACATCAATGATGTGGGACCCTTGGTTGCCTTAGTTCTGCACCCACCGCATGCAATATAGTACCAAGCAGAGCCATGAACAATGTCATCAATCGTTGCAGTGCACTCAAAAAGGCAGTTTACAACCATGTATAAGCAAGTGATGTGAATAACTAAGCAATTTATAATAGATTAGAAGTATATTGCTTCATTTTACCTTTGCAGATTTCTCCTTCATGTAGGAGAATACTTCCCTAATGGTTAGTGGCTCAGGCTTAGTGACAACCTCTGCATTTAACTGCTTAGCAGGCTGTGGGTTAGAGCCCAACGTGAGACAACGTAAAAAACAATTCCATCACTCAAAGTTCTTGTCACTGAAATGTACTAAGTTTGCTTATCCCTTCAACTCGATGCTATGTGATTACTAACCAACTTAAATAGTCTTTGGTTGGCTGGACATCATAGTCCATAAATACCCGTGAAGAGGACATGGAGGTGAGTGCAAGGGTACCTGTTGGGTAATAGAAAAACCATAGATTTAGCCCATCAGAGCGTAGGCATATAATTTTTGTACATGTGATATGTTTTAATGGAAAAAAAACAAAGTGTTTAGCAATTACAAACAACTACCAAAACGCATAAGATGACATTACAGGAAGAAGCAGAGACGCATTTGTAAATGTCAATAAATTAGTATCACATATGCAAACGATGATAAACTATCTAGCTAAACCATTCACATTGCCAAGCAATGTTAAACTATTTAGCTAACACATTATGTAACATTTCTCAGTGAACCTGCTTAGTGAGAAGAAAGAAAGAGTTACCTCCTAGACGTTTCAAGTTTACAGTCATCACCAAAATAATGGTGGGAGTGTTATAGGAGGCCTTGAACTTTTTGCAAAGGTCAATAGCAGCTTAATCCCAAAGATAGATCTTCATCACAGGTCCGCTGCAAGTTATTCACATTAACGGGTTAAGAAAATAAATAGATGTGGTAAATTAAATATAAAGAACACAATGACACATACTCATGTGATTGTATATGAACCAATATAAGCCGAGTGGTTGCTAGCTCCACTTCGTCAATTCTGGGACGCTCATTCAGAGACTGTCCATTGACCACCTTCATGTGGCAATAACATCTACAACATTTATGAAAAAGGGTAAAGGTTAGATGGGCTAAATCAAAAAGTATGCTTTATATCACAAAGTAATCTGAAACACACAGTCAACTAACGTAGAGAGCAGTCGCTAGATAATCAAGAGAAACAAAGTTCGCAGGTGTGAGAAACATGCGAGATTTACGTATTGATCTTAGTAATCTCCTAATACTAACAAAGACTTAAGCATACACATAATTCAGTAACAAAAACTTAAGTATAAACCAAACTATGAAACATAGAATTCAATATCAAAGACTTGAGCATACATAATATTCAGGAACATAGACTCACGCCTTTAAAAAACTATGAGACGTTGTAAAACTTACCTTATATGTCACTTTTCAGATCACAGTTTGCTTGGAACTCCTCATACAAATGGAACAGGAAACGGTCCTCGCCAAAAGGCATTGGAATGTCCTCAAGATCGGACATCTCAGAGTTGTATAAGAATGAGACCGTAATGCTATGATCAGCTACCCGGTACACCACTTTACTCTTGGATCCGAAGAAGTTATGGAGCCTGTAAATAGAGCCTTGTTTCATGTGAGGTAAGTATTTTTTAATTCTTCCTGGCGGTATGAATTCTTGAATAACACTCCCCTTTCAACATGTGAAGATGAACGTAAGACAGAGCAGGAAAAAGTGAGATGACCATCATTCAAATTTTAAAACATGGAATCTTAATCAAAAGGGTTGGTAACCTGTTCGTCGATGAGAAGCATTTTGAGACCAATAAGGGTCTTCATCAATGGGTTTCGAGCCTTCCAAAAATGGATCAAACGGAACCGCAACTCAGATTCGTGTGGACCTAGAGATAGGTCGTTGAAGAACATGACCTCGTGCTCGTTGTCGAAGGAAGCAGGTGACTTGCCGTTTTGTTTCACAGCATCGGCTTACTTAGAACAGATTTTGGAATCTGCATGATCGCTTGTGGAGGAGATAATGTATTTACCATTTGGCTTTGTCGACATGGTGTGTGGTTGATTGGAGGAGATTATCTTTTTGGGTTTGCATAAGTGAAATCGAAATCATCATATAAAGAAAGAGGAATAGAAGTGTAACATCCCGAGTTGTGATATATAGAAAGGCTTAAGAGAATTGATTTATCACCAAAGTGCACTTACCTTTTCGGGAGCACATCCGTTTAGAACTCCAGAGTTAAGCGTGCTTGAGCTGGAGTAGTCTAAGGATGGATCACCTATCGGGAAGTGATTCGCGATACCGTGTGAATGAGGCCAAAGCACAGGGAAAGGTTATGTGGTGATTGCAGGGTTAGTAAACAATGATTTCGAGCCTTGGAAAATTAACATACCGACCGTTGGAACGGGATGAGGCCCACGGGCCGAGAGAGCGGACGTGGGTGGCCCATTAGCTGTGGGCGGTCGGAGCGTTACAAGAAGGAGACGAAACGAAACAATTAAGATTGGATTAAAGGAAGGATTGATGAGAGGTGAAAAAGGGAAACAGAGGAGTGAAGATGAAAACGGAGATACAGAGGAAGATAAAACAATCGTTTGTGTGCTTGATTCAGTCGGCGTCTCTGTTTTTTGCTTTCCATGATGAAAAGCGATAAGGTTGTTTAGGTTTGGGCCGAGAAAACAAATTTAAGCGCATTTGTCTTATGGTGTTACATGTAGACCTCTGCCCAATTTAATTTCTGGTGTTATTATATGGTAACTTCAGTCCAATTTTATTTTTGTTAATGACATGGCAGAGTGCGGTGTTTTTAATAGTTGATTTTCCAGCCTAGGTGGCATAGCTAGATGGAGAGGATTAGCCCCTTTTACTATTAGAAGATGATTGTATTTATTAATAATTTTACTGGTTTAATGTTGCTTCCTTTCTATTAATTCATATAGTTCAACGATTTTTAGTTATTTCTAACGAGTTTTATTGTAAAAGTTACAACGTTTTAAATGTATAAATGATGTTTCATAAAATGTGTGATTTCGTTCACTAAGATAAATGTTTTCCGCCTGATTTGATTTTTACAAGTTTGTATTGCATTTGTCATATTGAATGATAATGTATTAGTAAAATTCAAACTCAGTCGAGTTACTAAATTACATTGTTAACAATGTATTGGGCTTATGATATATTTCAAAGTATCTTGTAGATACGATACTTGTTCATCACTCCTAACAGAATAGGAAACTATGTTTTATACATCAAGCAAATATACAAGATTTCATGGCATCAAAGCATAAAATCCTTTAACCTAAAATCTAAATACCGCCGCCACTGTTGCAAATTGTGCCACCATTGCCGCCGTTGACTAAGAGCCACCGCCGCTGTTCAAGCTGCCGTCACACTCTCTTTACTCTCTACCTTTTTACAAGAAAAATAACGATGTTGGTACAACATGAGCAATAACAACCACTGCTACCTCACTGAATCCTCTGCTTCTGCTCAACCCATCCGATAATCCTGGAGCACTGATCTCTTCTTTTTGTGCTGAAAGAAGACAATTATCCATAATGGACAACAGAGATGAGAAACTCACTTCAAGCAAAACAAAAGTTGGGGTTCATCGATGGAACTCTCACGAAACCAACTCAGGAGCCTTATCTCAGTCTCTGGCTTGCTGCAAATTCCATGATCATTGGGTGGATTCGAACTTCCATGGACTCCAAGATTCATTCTACTTTCTCGTATGAGTCTGTCGCAGCGACGCTCTGGGAATTCTTCGAGCTCGGTTTTCAGTTGGTAATGGAGTCAGAAAACAAGTGTTGAAAGATGAGATCACATCGTGCAGACGAAACGACCAGCCAGTGTTGGAGTATTATGGACGCTTGACAAAGTTGTGGGAAGAACTGCATAACTACAACACAACTAAGGCATGTACATGTGCAGCCGCAGCAGACATATTATAGAAACGAGAGGATGATTGAGTTCACAAGTTCCTATTCGGTCTCGATCTTCCTCGGTTCAGCAACATACAGTCTACGATCACCGGTGAAGATCCGCTGCGTCCTCTGAATAAGGTTTACTCACGGGTAGTTCGAAAGGAGCAGAATCAAAACATAGCTCAGACGCGGGAAAATTCCCAAATAGAGGGAATTGGTTTTACTATGAAAACAGAGTCACCCCAAGTCGATGTGGTCTCTGGGCAGAAATATCGAGATTGCTCGAATCTCTCTTACACTCACTGTCGTAGACAAGGACATGAGATGTCTGAATGCTTTCTCTTGCATGGTTATCCTGATTGGTACTATGAGTAAAATAAATAGTCAGGGACAACAAATGAACCATGGGACTAGTGCTCTAAATGGAGACAACAAACCAGTTCAATGAGGAGGTCGTGAGATGAGAGGAATAGGAAGTGGGTGTGGTTGAGTCAAAAGCGCACTTGCTGGATCCAACAATGCTAACAACGACCAAATCTCGCAGTTGATTCAGCTCCTTCAAGCACAGCGATCACACACCTTTTCAGAAAAGTTTTCGGGTAAAACTAAATTAACATATGTGATTATTGATACATGAGCTTCCAATCACATGACAGGAGACTTGTCTCTGCTGATTAATGTGGTGGACATATCCTCGTATCTTGTCAAATTCCCCGATGGGAATGGTTCTCGAAAACCGAAACGCAGTGTTTTACCGCTCGGTTCAGAGTATTTGCTCGATGATGTGTTATTTGTACCCGATTTTAATTGTACTCTGATCTCTGTGGCTAAGTTGTTGAAGCAGATAGGCTGTGTAGCCATCTTTACTGACACTTTGTGCTTCTTGTAGGACCGTTTTTTGAGGACTTTGATAAGAGCGGGTGAAGAGCGTGAGAGAGTGTACTATTTTCGGATGTCTTAGCTGCTCGTACATCTGGAGTCTTGTGGCAATATAGATTGGGACATCCATCTGCTAGTGTTTTGCTTTCTTCACCAAAATGTGATCAATCCTCTAGTACTTTTGTAGAGATCAAGAGTTGTGATATTTGTTTTCGTGCTAAACAAACAAGAGAGGTTTTCAAAGATAGTAATAATAAAGCTTTGGATTGCTTTTCTCTTGTTCACACGGATGTATGGGGGCCTTACAGAACCCGCCTTCTACTTGTGGTGCAAACTATTTTTTGACCTTTGTCAATGATTATTCTAGGACAGTGTGGACTTACCTCATGGCGGCTAAGTCTGAAGTTTCAAATTTGATATGTAACTTCTGCGCAATGTTTGATCGCCAGTTTGGAAAACCAATTAAAGCTTTTAGAAGCGATAATGGGGCCGAATTTATGTGTCTCACGTCATTCTTTCAAGAATATGGGACCGTACATCAGATGTCTTGCGTCGACATTCCTCAACAAAACGGCAGAGTCGAGTGTAAATATCGCCACATTCTCAATGTTGCTCGTGCGTGTTTGTTTCAAAGTAACATGCCGGTTATATTCTGGGGAGAGAGCATCCTTACTGCCACACATTGATCAATCGCATACCGTCCTCTGTTTTTCAAGGAAAAACTCCATACGATCTACTGTTTGGCTCCCGGCCAAAGTACGAGATGCTGCAAACGTTTGGCTGTTTGTGTTACGCTCATGTTAAATCCCGAGACAAAGACAAGTTTGGTACGCGCAGCAAGAGATGTGTATTTGTGGGCTATCCATATGGGAAGAAAGGTTGGCACCTATATGATATCGAGACAGGGAAATTCTTCATCAATCGCGATGTTCACTTTCAGGAAGATGTGTTTCCCTACATCGACATGAAGCACGACTCTCAACAGACGCAGACACCTTCTGTGGATATCATTGACACTGACTGGATCATCCCTGTCCATGCTCCCTCTACGCCTACTGTTTTAGCGGATGCGGCTCCTGAAACTCTTTCAGTTCACCTGTCACCAGTTTCATCTGAATCTCCAGGGTTTCATCTCCTGACATGTCTGCTGATGACACACCTTTTGCTTCTACGACACCTATAGTTCATGAACCAGAACCTTTGGGTCGCGGACATCGTTCTAAGAAGCTGTCAGTCTTGTTGAAAGACTATGTTACTTCGCATGTACACTCCTGATCTTCTTATGCTCTCACAGCTGGTTCCCCTCTATCAAATTCTTTGTCTACGGTCTATGGTAAGGTCTTATATCCCATTGCTGAATGCTTATCTGACTCTGGTTTTTCAGCAAATCATATAGCTTTCATGGTTGCGGTACTTGACAGCACAGAACCAAAGCATTTTAAAGATGCTGCTCGTATTATAGAATGGTGTGAAGCAATGCAGAAAGAAATTGAGGAACTTGAAGCAAATCATACATGGGATATTACTGATCTACCTCAAGGCAAGCGAGCTATCAACTGCAAATGGGTGTACAAGCTAAAATGGAACTCTGATGGTACACTCGAACGCTACAAAGCTTGGTTGGTGGTCTGTGGAAACCGACAAAAAGAGGGTACTGATTTTAATGAGACATTTGGCCCAGTTGCGAAGATAACAACAGTCCGGTATCTCCTGAGTATAGCTGCTGCAAAATAATGGGAAGTTCATCAAATGGATGTGCACAATTCTTTTCTTCATGGTGATCTTGAAGAAGAGGTTTATATGAAACTTCCTCCAGGCTTCAAGTTCAACTGATCCAACTAAAGTATGCCGTCTTTGAAAATCACTTTATGGACTGAAACAGGCACCTTGCTGCTGGTTCGCTAAACTCTCCGCAGCACTTCAACAGTTTGGGTTCACACAAAATAAGGAAGACTACTCTCTGTTTTCGTATAAGAAGGGAGCTACAATGTTTCACATACTTGTCTATGTGAATGATTTTATTCTCCATGGAAATGATCTACAAGATACTATTGACATATATCATAAGCCCAATATATATACTTTGCCGTGGTATGGCTTAATACATCAAGCAAATATACAAGATTTTACAGTGTAAATATACTTTGATATGTATTATATCTGAAACATGCAGTTTCCTATGGAATTAAATTTTTTTGACTTTGTCAATGGATATATATGTGCTCCGGCAGATTTGATTTATTCAAGTTCATATGTATATTATTAAAGCAGAATTTCTCCTATGATTTTGCCATTTGCTTTGATAATTACAAAATGTACCACTGATTTTTTTATTTAAGAAATTAATCTAGTTAAGTGAATATTTTTTTACCTAAGAAAGGACCGCCTAAACTACTTACTAAAACTTTGCATATTAATTATTTGACAAATGTGGAATCCCATACAATATTTTGATCTTTTATTTTTTTGGATAAAGTGAATAGTTGAAGGTTCTGTTTCAATGAATCGTCGTATAGTTGGACCAAAATTTGGACAAAATGTATTTAATATGGATTCTTTATGCATAAAATAATTTGGGCCGTAAGGCATGTTCCCAATTCTAAAAAAATCTTCCAATATATTTGTTCCAGATTTTAAAACACTAATTTATTTATAAAACAAAATTGTTACTCTTTTACCTAAATAATAAAATCATATTTTGAAATAAAATATTATAAAGTTGGAATATGTGAAATTAGTAGAATGTATGTAACAATAACAAATGCACTATTGAAATAATTTTTTTTTTTAAAACACATTGGTTCTGATAAACCCTAATTTATTGTTTCTTTTTAATCAATAATCCTAACGCCTTCAAATTATTTTTAAAATAAGATTTCATGGTTATGCTTATTTTATTTTTATTCAAGACTAAGTAAAGAGTAATATTGATGTTGGTTGCCTCTCACATTAGTAGCTATGCGTAGATCATTGAGCATAGATTTAGAGAAACAACCTTTTTCATATTTTTCTAAATTAATTATTGATGATCCCAAATATCATATATTGTCAAATTATATATATCTAAACCTATGTCTATTTTACAAAATAGTTATCTTTTAACTCAAAAAAACATTTTATTAGATTACAAATAATTTAAAATACATAGTCAAAAATTTAAAAAATTAGTATATTTATTTTCAGTTAACTTGTCTAAGAGTACAAAATCCCGCCATTTATAAGTGTGGGTCAAATTCTAGTTACTTCATTATATTGAATGATAATGTATTTGTAAATGTCAAGTTTTGTCGGGTTACTAAATATCTGTTTGGATCTATATATGAACTGAAATATTAATTTCTTTAACTGATATATATGTATCATTGATATTTGATTTTTTAATATTAAATTCTTTCTATTGAATGATAATGTATTTGTAAAAATCAAATTATGTTAGGTTACTAAAGTACAATTATATATATTATTAGTAAATTGTTTAGTGATTTATTTTAAATTTATCTTTGATTTATGATTTTTATTTGTTTATTTTAGAGTGAAAAACAAAGTGATGATCCAAAAAAAAGTTTCTCTATCTATAGAGTAAACCTATTTCTTACTCTATTATAGAGTAAAAAATAGAGTACAGTTGGAGCACTCTTTACTCTAACTCTATTTTATAGCGTAAAATATAGGACCGGCTTAACCCAATTATGGGCCCTAGGGCAAAAAAATTGTTTACCTTTTAAAATTTATATTTATTTAATGTTTTAAAAATAAATTAGTAATATTTTATATATTTTGTGACGTAAAAAGAACTATTATACATATAAAATATTTTTAGACCCTTTTTAATTCTATTAATTTTTTTTTTCTATGTAAAAATATGTATTTGTAAAAAATTTGGACCCCTTAACTTCTAATATACTGGAGGACACGAACTTGGGCTCGGGACGGTCGCACCGCTTGTCCCCCATATGAGCCGGCCCTGGTAAAATAAAGTGGGGCCGAGATACCTTTAGAGAAATGTCGGGCCGAGATATAATGATGGGTCCAGTGAGATAAATCAAACGCAACTTTCACAATACCAAAGAAATAAGTTGCAGATTCAGGAGCCGCCACATGCTGCAATATGGAACAGTCTCTGCTGACGTAGCGCAAGAAGAAGAAAGCATAATACTACTTTATTATTATAGAAGATAAGCATTCATTTCATATTGGTTACATATTAATTCGGTAGTTAAAACATAATAAATGCATATTTCAAACATTTGCTCATTAAAAATCATATAAATCGTGATTTTATGTTCTTGTTATATATTTTTTCCATATTTTGTTATAGAATTGAAGATTGCTACATTCTTATATTGAAAAGGCTTTTACGAGAATTTCAAAAAAAATATTTGTAATCAATATGTTAAGATATTGTATCTTGCTTATACATATTACATTTTCATTTTGTTCACTCTTATATATATAAAGTTACTATTCGATGCAGTGATTTACACATTTATCATGACAAATTTTGTTTTCCTTGAAGGGTTGAATTCCCAATCCTTTAATGTTTCAATAAGGATCCAAATAATTAGAAAATTGATTCTGAGGAATGAAATGTTTGAATATGATTGTCAAATGATATTGTGGACATAAGTGTGAGTATTGCTCATATATGTAATAAAACTATTATTTATATATTATATACATATATACATATAATGTAATTTATTTGTTTCTATAGGGCTAGATGATTCAAGCAACCGTGAAGAATTATCTAATGTGGAAATTCTATAATATGTTTAATAAATATGGTTGGGTTAGACTATTTTATTTCAAAGTCGTTCATAGAATGACATTACGAGGGCAGCTCATCATAAATATTGTTAGGGTATTTTTAGGTAGGATCACTGTAGGTACTATGGAACAGTAAACAAACAAGAAAATAAAGACTGAAAGAGAGATTTTATTAATCGTATGAGCAGGAAATACATGTATAAATCCTAATTCTAGCCGCCTAGTCTCTTAGTCTCTGAATATCGATCCTTGTTCTAGGGTTTGGGCTCGCCTTTCTTAATTGTAGTCGGTTATTAGGTTAAACTCTTCCATATACGGAAAAATGGAAGAATCTCTTTTAGTAGAAAACTTTCATTTTTACCCGGAGGCGGGAATAGAGCAAGGATTTGAGTCGGATTTTTCCAGATAGGAATCTGAAGGCCGGTGTCCTACTGAGGGCTGGAGGAATTCCTTGCTGGATTATTTTTCTCCAACAATTTTTCCCTTATTTCTCGATTTCGTCATTAAACTTGCGAGATAACATGTGCACTTTGGTCGACCGGAGTCGTTCCTTCTCATCAGGTCCGTCTCGAGAAGGCCATTGCTTCTTTAATGCCTATTTTCTAGATTGATCTAGCAGGATTCTGGATCATGACCTTGCCTTCCAGTGGATGAAAAGACTCTAGAGTTATTGCTTTGGAATTTATTATAAAATATTTGATGAGGTTTACTAATGATATTGCCACATTATTAGCTCTTATGTCTTGCGGGTCAAATACAACGAGAGAGGTTAGTACAAGATTATGCTGTACAATATGTTATTAGATAGTCATATTTCTCTTTGCTAACATATTTTCACATTTAAACCATTTTAAGGTAAGCCAGTGATTACAGACGGAGGAGGGTGATTCATCACTAGTCTACCATTGATTAGAGACGTTTTAAATGTATATGATCTATAATGATTTTTATAACCTCATCCAGTAGAACTTACTGTCCATTTTATTTACACCCCTCAAGAACTTTTAATTAATATGAAAGTATCTTTAATAGTGTCATTATTATGATAAGATCTTACTGTACTATCTTTAATACCAACTAGGGATCTGCCCGCGCTTCGCGCGGGGTTAGCACACTTTGGTTTTGTGCGTTGTGAGACATATAGTTGTCTGTTATTTGAAGTTTGAAGAACGAAATTGTCTGAGGTGTGTTAGTTAAATTTCTAATGCTTTAGTTGGGAGGTTGATGTGGTGTCACTGGAGCGGACGTAGAGATTTGGTTTAGGGCAAATTTCGGACGGGAAGTTATTTGTATATTTTTGTTTGTTTGTTTTGTTGGATATTTTGTAAGTGCTGGGTTGTACTTTGTATTGTTTTGGGATGTCAGCTGGTGTATATGCCTAAATCTTTGATGTCTATGCCTTAAGCATGATCGATAAATTTGGTCCATTTGGACAAATTGTTGAGATGTTAATGTATGCGTACGTGCATTGACGGCTTGGTGTTGGTGTAAAAAGCCATTAGTAAAGTTGTTAATTTTTGGGCCATGTTTCTTTGTGATGCAACCATGGTTGAACCAGCTGACTATGCGACCAAGGATAAGTCTGGATGGATGAATGGAAAACTTGGAGATAAACTAGAGGCTGCAATGGAGCATAAAGATCTTATATTTGCAATGAAGAACAAGTTAAACAAGCTGGAAAAGTTATGGATCAGACTTATAGAAGAGTTAGAACTTTTCTCAGCCAAAGAGAAGATCATAAACCAAGAAATTGAAGGAAGCAATGGCTTGCTTGGTTTAGTATGAGCCAGAACCAAACCAAGTCGAAATTCAAGTCAAGGAATCAGGAAAAATAATTCAAATTTAGTTTTTAAGACAATTTTAGTTTTAATTAAGTTTTTCTTATTTTTCTACAATTTTAGGACTTTTCAGTTTCTTCTTCTCTACTTATACTCTCTTTTGTTTCAGAAACAACAATTCACTCTTTTTATCAAAAAACTCTCTCTAAATATGTGAATCCTTTGTTCATCTATGAACACTGATTGCTAAAGAGTTCATTCTCTGATTGCAAACTTGTCTTTGATTACAAACTAGTTCATTCTCTTGATCATAGACCCATCTACACAAGATCTGATCAGTCCATAGATCATTTCTGAAGATCATCCATTCAATCCATCCATCATCACTGAAATTAACCCATATCTCTCTCAAGCCAGAAGATCATCCTTCAAAAGAATCAGGGACAAAAGAATCTCCTCATAAGGGATTCATCAAGTGGTATCAGAGCAGATTTGAAGGCTCTTGATCTGGGTTTAAATCTGAAACTCTCAAAAATCTGGGTTTGATTCTCAAGCTTTTGATTTCTTCTCTTTGTTTTGGGGAATCTGTTTTTTATTCTCTGCAATTTTTTCCTAAAGTTCTTATCTTTCTATCTGTGTATCTGCAAGAGGGCCAACCAGATAAAAAAAAATAAAAAAAGCAAATCGAAAAGATTTAAGAAAAAGTTGAAGAGAAATCCAACTTGGCTGAAGAGAAATCCAGTTTTGGTGGTAATGCCTCTTGCAAACAAAAATCTTGCAATCTTTCTATCTCTTTCTTCTGTTTTGGGGTTGGGGAATTGATCTCTAAAAGCTTGATCTTTGTTTGTTGATGAGCTACTGGATTCACAGAGAAAACTCACTGAAAAACCAAAGAAAAACACTTGAGAGAAGAGAGGCTTTGGCTATTTCTATATGTGTTAACTTTTCTTGTTGAGATTGTAACAGAAAACCATGGCTGGAGATGTCAGTAAAAGAAAGGAGGCACCAACTATGACATTGAATAAATTGCAGATGGAAGCAATGATGTCTGAGATCATGAAAAGAATGAAAAAAGACTGATCTTTTACAAAAGAAACAAGTTGATGATTTCTTGGGTAATGTTTCTCAAGTTCAGAAGGATGTTAAGATCAAAAGGAGGAGCAAGATACCATCTTTTTGTGGCAGAAACAACCCTGATGGTTACTTGGAGTGGGAGCAGAAAATGGAACTTGTCTTTGATGGTCAAAATTATTCAGAAAGCAAAAAGGTTAGATTAGCTACATCAGAGTTCTATGGAGATGCCATTCAATGGTGGGATCAGCTTGTTACTACAAGAAGAAGAACAGGAGAAGCACAAGTTGCATCTTGGTTTGAGCTTAAACATTATATGAAGAAACACTTTGTTACTGAGAACTACAACAGAAAACAACCAAGACATGTCAAAGAGGAGACAAGAACTTTCCATGATCATGATCAGCCAAGAAAGTCTCAGTCACATAAGCAAAGAAGGCTAGACCCACGTCACCTCTCAAGAGTCAATGAGCCACTGTGTTCTAAGAAGAAATTAGCTATTCAAGAGCACATAAAAGAATCAAATTTTCTTAGCCAAGAACCTCATAAGATTGAAACTGCAACTTCTAATTGTGCTAATGATTCTTATTCTTATCATGACAGGGAGCATATGGGAGTTGAAGAACCTAAGGAGCTTGAGGAAGAACGTGGAAACCACACTGAAGAGGAGAAAGAAGTCTCAGATTGCTTACCATGGTTGAAAGACCAAAGAAAAACAAGGTTGCTGGAAAAATATAAGAATTATTTTCTCTGTTTTGAATTTTTACCTGAAGTTACACCTGATTATGATGAACTAACCTGTTTTGAACCGGTGCAACCGAGTAGTATTGTTTCATTGTCTCAGGTCCTACAAGAAAACCCAGCAGAAAAAGCACAAAAGAGTTCACTAGTAGAAGAAGAGTTGGAGCATTCCAACACTGAAGCAGAAACATATGCTAAGTCATTCTTTTTGAACTCTAAAAAGCATTGTAAGGATCTTGATATGGTTAATTCTCTGCCTGAAATGTTTGTTAAGGTTAGTTCCAGTGATGTCAAACGTTTTGGTCTAGACAAGGTAAAAGAATTTTGTGTTTCAAACTCTATTTTTGAAAACATGATTAACTCTTATAAAGTATTTGAACCAGATAAACTCCATGATCAAAAACGTTTTCAGTCTGTTAGTGAACTCAATCATGGTCTTGTTTTGAGTTTTGATCAATTTATGGAACTTAACAAAAGCCTTGATCACCCTGAAAAGATAATTGAGGTTATTTGGCAACAATCTGATTTATGTTTCAGAAAACCTTGTAATTCTTTTGCTTGCTTTGATGATAATGGCTTTGATAAATCTTGGTTTGTTTTGAGATCAATATTGCACAATGATGTTGTTTTGAGCTTTGAGGATATATTAGTGTACAACACATTCTTTGAAAGTCATGCTAAACTTGTGAGATATGTGCTAACTGATTATGAATCTGATCTTGAACTTAAACTTTTATGTTCTGATTCTGATCATGTGGGACACAAATTGAAGTTTTTCTATGTTATTGAGTGCCTTGTTACCATTCTGGTTTACAATACTTACTTTGATGTGTATCTTAAAAGTCTGAAACAAGTGCAACATGTTCTTAGAAATAAATGCTTGGTTATTGATCAGATTAAGAACATGTTTTTCCTATATGACACTGGATTTGTAGTCTCTGTTTTGAGTATCCAGGAACAGCAGGAGGAGTCTCAGAGGATTGCAAGGAACAATAGCAAATGCAAATCTTATAAGCCTGAGATTTGGAGGTGGAAGTACTTGAGGAAAATGGATTCAAAACTCCAAGGAAGTTTCTGTCCAAAACCTTACTTTGATGTTGCTTTAATACTTATTTTCTTGATCATTCGTCTCGCTTCTTACTTGTTTCCTTTTGATGTAGGAGATACAGATTTGAGGACAAATCTTTTCTAAGGAGGAGGGGATGATGCAACCATGGTTGAACCAGCTGACTATGCGACCAAGGATAAGCCTGGATGGATGAATGGAAAGCTTGAAGATAAACTAGAGGCTGCAATGGAGCATAAAGATCTTATATTTGCAATGAAGAACAAGTTAAACAAGCTGGAAAAGTTATGGATCAGACTTATAGAAGAGTTAGAACTTTTCTTAGCCAAAGAGAAGATCATAAACCAAGAAATTGAAGGAAGCAATGGCTTGCTTGGTTTAGTATGAGCCAGAACCAAACCAAGTCGAAATTCAAGTCAAGGAATCAGCAAAAATAATTCAAATTTAGTTTTTAAGACAATTTTAGTTTTAATTAAGTTTTTCTTATTTTTCTACAATTTTAGGATTTTTCAGTTTCTTCTTCTCTACTTATACTCTCTTTTGTTTCAGAAACAATAATTCACT
Source organism: Sinapis alba (assembly GCA_012274485.2). Lineage (NCBI taxonomy): Eukaryota > Viridiplantae > Streptophyta > Magnoliopsida > Brassicales > Brassicaceae > Sinapis > Sinapis alba. Next base: position 587,122 of record MU105768.1, read on the forward strand.
CTTTTTATCAAAAAAACTCTCTCTAAATCTGTGAATCCTTTGTTCATCTATAACACTGATTACTGATTGCTAAAGAGTTCATTCTCTGATTGCAAACTGAGTTCATTCTCTTGATCATAGACCCATCTACACAAGATCTGATCAGTCCATAGATCATTTCTGAAGATCATCCATTCAATCCATCTATCATCACTGAAATTAACCCATATCTCTCTCAAGCCAGAAGATCATCCTTCAAAAGAATCAGGGACAAAAGGATCTCCTCATAAGGGATTCATCACTTTGTGGCTCATGTGTGGATCTGTGAGGTTCGTTCCCGTATATTACAATGTTGTAAGCATAAATAATTAGGTGAAAGTATTATAAATACTTTTTCGAAAAAGATGTGTTAGTAACTTGTAGAGTTTTTTAAAGTAGAATTAATGGGTTGTTTTTGTTAGAATCTAGTAATAGGAAGAAGCTGGAAACAAAGTAAAGGATTCTAATGTACGAAGTAAAAGGTAGGCCTGGGCGTTCGGGTACCCGTTGGCGTTCGGGTCGGTTTTTTCGGATTTCGGTTTTTTTTATAACACCTCTTAGGTCCCATTCTAGTAAATTTGCAAGTACGGGTCGGATTCGGATATAACACATTGGGTTCGGGTCGATTTTGTATCATATCCTAGAACCCATAAAGTAACCATATATCATTCGGATTCGGGTTATATTCGGTTCGGTTCGGATATACCCGAAATAAAATTTAAAATTTAAAAGAAAACATAAGAAATATATACTTATTTATATATAATTAGGTATTTATTTTAATTTTTATACTTATTGTTAGATACCATATCAAAATAAATATGAAATTGAATATTCGAAGTATATATTTATATTTCATATAATTATATTATATTGTAGTTTGGACATTCGGATCGGTTTCTTCAGATATTTTTTCGGATTTTTCGGGTTTTTCGGTTTTTCGGGTTACCCGTTCGGGTTTGGTTAATAACACTTCGGATTCGGATTTTTTTTATACCACCTTAGAAGATCCATTCGGGTATTTTTTATATATTGGACCGGGTACGGATCGGATTTTTCGGTTCGGGTTCGGTTCGGATTTCGGGTTACGGATTTTATGCCCAGGCCTAGTAAAAGGGAAGCATTGATGCATATTGTTGTTGCTTTTAATGTCTAGTGGTTGACTAAGACTCAGCGGATAGCTTCAAATGTTTTAATTTGCTTGAAGTAAATGTAAAGCTTTCAGTAGTTCTCCATGTCAAACCTATTTTCTATAGCTTCATGTGTAGGTTGCTGCAGTTGAGGTCCCACTGTTGTATTTATCAGCAAGCCAAGGAGGCTGTATCGTAGTCGAACTGGTAACTGTATATATTCATTTGAATGAGGGAACTTCATGTTATATGTTATGTTCTGAACACTGGCGCATATATTTATGGTGATGACTGATGAGAGGAATTTATATGTACCTTGAACAGCCATAATAGGAACCGTAGGTGAATTAGGTGGAACCCTGTTTGTACCTGAAATAAAATAAAGGGATGAAGAATGTAACGCTATTTGATTTTTTTTTTGTTCAAATTCAGCAGTAGCAGACGTAAATGGCTGGTAGATTCAGGTAAGGAACATATAGACAGAGTGAGAGAATCCGGACATACCTTGATGGATACCAGCAGCTCTTTTTCCTACTCTAATATAATGGCGAGTAGCCTTTCCTGAAGGCTCTGCAAATGAACAATTTCAGCTTATTTTATGGTTCTTTAAAATGGCTTTTGACATGTTGTTCACATATCATTAGGAAGGTACCTTTGTTGGGAGCCACTCACGGTTGTGGTGTGAGATACTTATGTCTTAACCATGGCCGCCTCTCGAAGTTGTTATGAGCACCTGCATTTGGGTGATAAATTGTAGTGAGATAAGTTGTTACTGTTTTGCAGCAGGATAACAGATCTTCTTGCTACCTGGACGTCCAATGAGAACCACACAGCTTGAAATAATTGTTACCCACTTTCATACATAGCTCCCTCCCTAAGAAGTTCTCTGAATGTGTTAAGGCGATGGACCGATACATACGCTAAGATGAGATATGCATGTCGAATGTGAAAATGAGACCACAAAAAAAGGAGAAAAAAATAACAAACATGAAACAGAATAAGATAAACTTATACCTTATCATCCAAGAGCATTATGTCGACGCCCATATGTTCACCACCTTTCTTGACATTCAGAGCTTCCCATAAACAGAGAAGGCGTGTGACAACAGTTTCGGCAACAGTGGCCGTGTTTCAATTCGGAAAGTGATAGCTGGGAAGTGGCCATTGTTCTTGGAGCTTTGAGTCTGTAAGTTGATTGTTGAGTGGAAAACCAAGATGAGACTGTGAAAAACATGGTGCCGGAGATCCTGTTTTATAGGTTAGAAATTGGGAAGAAGCTGAAGAGGGCGATGAGAGGAAATTAATGACACATAGTGGATTGTAGCTTTGATTGCGAATGAATTAGAAGGTTAATGGCGTCCTCTTGAAGTGATTAACATCAGTTACGATCCTAGAAATTAGGGATTTTGAGAGGATAACTTTCAACATTACTTGTTTTTATCAAGCTCAAAGACTCTAGAAACCTTATTCTTTATCTGATTAATCCCATGACATTTTTTCATCAAATTTAGTCATGTTTTAGTAGCGACTCTTGTTTCCCATGTTGACAGCATCAAACCATATTGACCAAATCACATTCATCACCCTCTGCAATCTTCATCTTCAGCTTTGCCTGCAGCTATCAATGAAGAAGGTTTACATTGGCGTTGCAGAGGTTATTAAAGATAGAGTTAAAAGTTGAAAGAAAGAAGCTACCTCTATAGATCATCCTTCAATGTAGTACTCCATCACATATTTAATTTATTCACACTAGAAGATGGCATTACGCATCAATTACGATTCCATATCCATTTGGACTATATTTCATGTCTTAAAACTCTACGATATAGTCTTGTTTCACCGATCAAAAAATGGCACTTGTCTTAAGCATGTATACCCGAAAGTCATAATGTCATACATAAGTTCTAGAAACATTGAATGTACGCATCCGAGGAAACGAAATAGTTACCTTGGAGGAAGATGCGAGAGAGTGGGAGGAGTGGTGGGATCGGCGTAAATGGGATTAATTTAGATGATAACAAAAAACGGACGGTACACAGTCGTTGCTCGGAGACGTGGAGATTCAAAGAGGCAAGACGCTTTAGTCTGGGGGGGAGCTCTGTAAACGAAGAAGAACAAAACCATGGGATTGGTTTGAGAAGATAATAAAAACCCATTAACAAATCGAGATTAATTCGACAAAGTTAAAAGTAGTATGCAACGTGTCACGTTTTGCCCACTCTTTTCAGATGACGTGGCGGAATAGGTGAAGAGAAGATATTACTTTATGTATATAGATAACAAATGTGGGTATTGTCGTATATGTCTTAAAACTATTTTTAATATAAATGATATGATATTTGGTGCTGTATAATAACATATATTAGATCACAATTACTATCGGTAATTATCGAATCATATTCATATGAATATTAGTCATTTACATTACACTGACTGTTTATCATATGAAAAAATGTTTTTTGACATCAAAAATCATTTTATTACTTAAACAAGAGGTGGTCTAGAAACAAAAACATGAACAGAAGAACTTACATAAAATTCCATATGGAAAGATCTTGAAAATCTAGCTAAAGATTCAGCAATCACATGCTATTCTCGGAGAATGTAGGAAAGCTTAAATGAGTGAAACTGTCTTTATAGCCCCGTTATCTCCTCCAGCTCTTTTGAGAAGTTTGGCCATCCATTCCAAAGTTCTGACAGGTAAAATTTCACAACATACTTCCCATTTCCAAAATAAGTGTATCTACTTCCGAGTATAAAGAAGACTATCGTCTGCTTTGGTTTCTTGTTCTCATTATTTGAACATTTTCGAACATGTTTGGCCAAACCTATCCATTCTCACTGAATTGCAAGGTAGAAGTTCACGAGCCATCCATAAAACCATATGTTTTGTAAGCATACGACTTGTGAACCAATAATATCCAGTGATTGTGTCGCTGAAGAAGCCGATGTATTTGCTTAGAACCAAACTTGACATTCTCCTTCCGCATGACTTATTAGTTCCAGTGGATCCCTGTAATTTCTTATGAATAGTTTATTGTTCCAAGCTTTTCAACGGTACCAAATTATCCACAAATAAGGATCGTTATCGAGTTTTGGGTCTTTAGTATTATATTTCCGCCATAGAGGTAATCCATATTAGTATAGACACTTAAAGCTGGGAATTTATTCTGACTGGAGGGGGTGGCCGATAAATCTCAAGCTTGTAAAGTTGACAGGCATTCAAAATAGCATGAACAACTGATTCAATAGGTTATCTACATCTAGGACAGTGAATATCTCATAGCATATGAAGACATGTCAGATTTCTTGTTACATCGACATATCTTGTTACTGACTTTCAAATAAGATGGTGCATCTTCTGAGAAGCCTTAATTTTCCAAGAAAATCCATAGAGCTTAGTAATACTGGACTCCAAGTATATAACACTTCATTTTCCTGTTTTATATACTGACCATTCTTTGGAAAGCTTCAATAATAAGTATTTGTATGAGTGCTTCGGCTAATGGCCAATCTGCAGATCAGAAGTACACCATATGGAACAACAAAATTCTCAATCAGATCCCATCCTATTCTGTCAGGTCATTTCTAATAAAATCTCTGACTTTCATTTTGGGAAGGACCAGTGAGTCATTAGGACAGGAGACCTCGCATGTGTAGTCGGAATCCAAGGGTCATCCCATGTTCTAACCTCATAGCCTAAGTGATCTTTGTCTAATCCCCAATGATAATAACTAATTTACAAATAAGAAAGAGTATATGTATTACTTATTTGCAAAGTTGAACTAAGCATATAATACTTGCCGTGCAGAACCCAAGCTAGCAAAGAGTCTGAGAAATGTACTAATCGCCATAATTATTTTGCCAGTAGCGCCAAGTTATCATACGAAACCCAATACCTCCCTCATATCATGGTAAGCAAAGTTTCTTCTATTTTTCCCAATGAAGACATTTTTAAGGGAGGGGTTGGTTTAAGAAGGAAAACAACTTACATTTTAATCTATTAATATCTTCAGGTATTCCAAAGTAGGAACTCATTATCCTCCATTCTGAATTCTAAGAGTATCATTGATTGTTTGCTTTACGTTCTCAGGGACTCTCTTACCAAATAGTAGAGAGGACTTATCAAAGTTGATACACTACCCTGATGATTTTCCATACTTGACTTACTACTTTTATAACTTCTTGATATTCATGGGGCTCCACCTTACAAAAAGAAAAGCTATCATCCCAATGAGAACGTGCGATACTGGAGGGCTAGCTCGTGAGATACAAATCCTTGCTATCTTCCCTTGATTCTCTGCATGATTTAAAAGGCTAACAAAGGCTTGCGTGTAAATAATAAAAAATAATGGAGACAAAGGATCTCCTTTACGTAGTCCCCTCTCTGGAAAAAGGTTACCTCTGGACTGGCCATTCATGAGGACCTTATACTTGACCGATGAAACACAACTTATAATCCAATCAAATCCAAGTTGTCCAGAAACCTTTATTATGCATGTCAGCTCTAATGAAATCTCATTCTATCCTATCATATTCTTTTCTCATGTCCGTGTTAATTGTTATTCTCTTATTCCTTCATCCCAATTTTGTTCTAAGCGCATGAAACAACTCTTGAGCAATCATAATATTATATGTGATATGTCTTCTCGTAAAAAAGGACTATGTGGGTCTCTATGCAGTCTAGCAATCATAATTTTTAGAGACTATCTTGTAACTCACGCTGCACAAATTTATTGGCCGAAATTGGGCCATCTCAGTAGGCTTATCTTTCTTTAGAATGAGATAACTTTTTGTGTCATTCATTCCTTGAGCCATAATGCTAGAAAAGATGAACTCATTAACTAGATAAATTAAATCGCTCTTCACTATATCTCAAAAAAATTGGTAGAACAAAGCTGTCATCCCATCTAGGCCAAGAGCATTCTCATGATGCATCACAAACATAGCTAATTGAACTTCACATTTAGTCACTGGAGCTTTAAGCTCATTATCGATCGAATCCTTGATAGTCGTAGTAATATCTGCTAGTTCTTCATCTATCTCTTCTGGATTGTATGATTCAATAAGGCGCCTGAAATAACTAGTAATAATGGCACCAGTCCCTATTCATCCTCAATCATATTGCACAAATCATATGTTAGTCATGTAATTTGATTTTTTGCGAGCCTTTGCTTTGTCAATACATGGAAAAAAATTGAATTCTTGTCTCCTTCTTGAAACCATAGAACTCTACTATTTTGCTTCCAAAATACTTGCCCAGCCTTAAAAGGTTTGGGTATTTTTTTCTAATATCGCTGATATCTCTTATGTTGTTTCATTATCATTTAAATACAAAGCCTCCTATTTTTCTTTAACCTCCTCCATTTTCTTTTCTAAATTTATATATATTTCCCAGAAAAAATAAATACTAAACTGATGAATGCAGATATTTTCATGTCAATCTAAATGGCATATGACAATCGACTGTTCTCATTTTCCCATCCAAGACATCAAGTTTCCAGAGAATGGAAATTCCAACATATCACAATCGCTCAACATCTGCTTGAAAGGAAAAAATGAAGTACCATAGCATCACATGCCTCCCTTTTTATTATGCCCGGTAATCTCACTGAAATCACCAATCATGACCATCGTTCATTTCTTGTTATGGAAAATGCATAAAACGTTCCCAAACAAGTTTCATACGCTCTAAAACAGGGTCACCATAAATTTAAGTCATACAGAGTTGTATTCCATTAATGACTGTTTCTACAACAATCATTCTATTATTCGAAAATAAAACATTAATCTGAAATTAATCCATAAAAAGCATATCATAAGCCTCCACTTTGGTCAAGTGTCTTAACAGTAAACAACTTATAAAATCTCAAGTTAGCCCGAATGTTCTACAACAATGGCTTCCTATTCTTTGTCTCAAAAAGCAACACAAGTTGTGGACGATGCTTTTGACACATCTATTTGAGGCATCGTATTGTGAGGTCATTCCCAATCCTCAACAGTTTCAATTGAGTGTCTTCATAGATGAAATTTGAGCAGAATTTTGGAATTCACCAAACCTTTCTTTTGTGATTGAGATCCACTTTTTTGGTTTTGTGTACTCGTCAAACAAGATGAGCCCCATATAGCTGAAGCCACTACACTTCCAAGAATCCTTGGTGAAGTAGACATTTTCATGGTGCTTTGCCTAAAGCTTAGAAGGATAGAGAGACAGTGAAACACTACGAGTTAGCTTTGTCAAAACCATGTCCTTGTCAGCCTTATTTGTGTCTTGTTCATCGTATAGCACAAGTTTTGCCTTTGCCGATTTCACTATGATCTTGATTGTAAATGTCCATGGTCTTTTCCTCCTCATCCATTGTTTGTAGCTCATCAACCAAAAGATCATCTTATTACATTACCATTAACTTATTCCTATTCGCTCCTCCTCCATGGTTTCGTTGAATGTGTGATCATCATCATTAAGAGTGCCAATCACCAGAGCATTTGATGGAGGAACATTAACCTCATGAATTTTTATTAATGTTGAATCAATCTCCTTTCCAGAGCTGTGTTTCCTGAATCTGATAATGTCTAGCATACAAGTAGACTGTTTATTGTTCAGCCACCGAATTTTAAATTCTTTGCTCTGTGGTGACTGAGTGAGACACTGTTTTAGAGGACGATCTGATCATTAAAGATGATCATTTCTGGTTTGTGTCCCTTATCACAACTGGTCTCTGTTTCCCATGCCTAATAGGAAATGACTTATGATCATTCACAGAGACTTCTCGAGATCAATCTCCAAAATTCCAAGAGGGTTTTCAATCCTATTTTCGATCAGTTGTTGTGTAAGGCGTGTAACGAGAAGGACGACTGTCCATTTCTGAGTATAGAGCCTTTCTGAATATGAGATTCTCTGTAGACGAGAATTCTCTTGTTGGTGTTCGTCACTAGGAAAGCGCACAGTCTGGTATAGATCGTCTGGAAGATACCTGCCATCCTTTTTTATCTGTTGTTAGAGCTTGAAACGCCTATGAATGGTCTTGTCCATCTGTGTAAAGGTTTGTGATTCATTTTCGACTTAGGTTCAGGTCTAACTCTTGAGAATACATTGTCCTTTTAACTCAGAGTGACATTATCAAATGCTTTCTTCTCACATTGACTCACTTTATGTGAAATAATTTCACAATATAAATAGTGCTTAAAAAGCATGTATTACTGAAGTTGGATAGTTATTTATCCATCTTTAGAACATATTTTCCTTCTGAACTAAAGTGATATTTGACTATCCAAGTCCACAAGCATTCTTCCCTCAACAAGATAAACCTCATGAACTACACCCAATGTATCTCTGATGCTATTGAATTTTGACCAGTCCACATGTGCAGAGGAATATCGGTTAATTGTATCCAGAATGGGATTATCCAAGGATAGTCCTCATTGACAGTGGGCCCTCATCTAACTAGGACAAATATGCAGAAATTGAAATGAAATGGTCGTAGTTTCAGCACATACTGAAGCTCATCCTCATTGTTGGCATTAAATAAGAAGCGTCCATTGTTAAGATCAGTAGCTGTGATCTTATCTTGTATCTCCCAGTGTTGTGTCATAAAAGCAATCAATTTCTCGACGTTCTGTTTCTTTAGATTCAGTACCGATAAGAGAGACAGGTACTCTTGAATCTACTCATCATTCACCTGATCATGTAACAGAATCGGCTCCTCCTCATCATGATCATCATAACAAATATTCTCTCCCCTTTCGATTCACCATGACTACCCGATGGAGACTATCAGAAAGGCTCGATCGATGAATCAAGGCTAAATGCTCAGGTTCTAGATGACCGAAAAATATCCACCAATGGATGAATGTTCCACTAAAACCCTATAACAGAGAGAAACAGTCTTGAGGGTTTGAAGCGTTTATGACAGATGGATTGAATTACGCATGTTGCAATAAAGGCATGGACCAGAAGAAACAAGAGGAACGTGATTACGATCCTTCAATTCTGCTGAAAGTGGTTGAGAATATGTAAACGTTGAATCTCGTCTGACCAATTATCAAAGGATAACTATATAAGGTAATGAAAAAATCTCAAGAGAGATCTGCTCAAGCTGTCATTCTTGTGGCTAAACCTGTCATATATGAAGAAAAAAAAATGAATAGCTTAACTTGACATATATTTCATTATCTTTACACTAATTAGGTAGTGTTAAAAAAATTAAAATTTAATATTGTAAAGAATATAATATCATTTATAGTGAAATGGAAGATGATTAATGTATCATATATATTGGGATATTTACTAATATGAATATGTTCTTTTGTTGAATCATCAAACAACAACTTGTATACAAGAGGAGAAGCCCGAGAGGAGAGAGCGACGGCGACTCTTAGATCTCGATCTTTTTTGGGATCTTGATCTCTATATGATCTAGCGTTCTTCGACGCCGGATTACCAGCCTTTCCATTCTGCTCTATTGTGTCTTGACATTCTGATCCAGCAATCTTCGGAGCTCGCTACCACGGGAAACAATTCTGAACCTTCGTTTAAATACAAATCATCTCAAGCCTTTCAATCCGTCCTCTCTACAAACCAACATTACAACTCAGATCATCTCTTGCTTCCATATCCATTGTGACGGTTGCTATTTGGATTGTGTTCCTCTTTGTGATCATAATCTCATACAGCCTATGACTCCTTGTGTTCCAAGCGACTCATAGGATATCATGAACCGGTTAATCAATCGCATAGGTTCTGCTCATATGGCAGACCTTAAAGGAAAAAGGATCTTGTGTCACAATGATGATGAACTGATAGGGCATAATATTTACCACTATTGTGCCATGATATCAGCCCTATTTAGAGTTTATTATATGTGTTTGGAGTATGTTTTAGAATATTTTCAGGTTCAGATACGTTATGGAGAACTTTGGTGATTCTGTAGTTTTGAGAGATGTAGAACTGCGCAGATGCGTCAGATGTTTTGCTATGTATGGAGATCTTCCCACGGTGCAATTGAGCTTAACTTTTAACATAAGATAGAGCTTTGAGTTACCTTTCCAATTCCACCGGTTTTAGGTCCATCTAACGGTTATATCTAAAGTTATGCTCGAATTACTGAAGAGAGGTCTGTCTGCCTCGCGAGAAGAAGCCATTGAGAAGATGAATGAGTGTCGATCGACGGCACAGCCTTGGTGTCAATCGACGGTGATCCCAGAAGACAGGCCTGACTTGTTTTATGGCCTACTTAAGCCCAGAAGCCATCACAAATTATCAGAATGCCCTTGGATGACTTAAAACCCTATTTATATGTTTTCTAAGCCATTGTTGACGGCTATGCAATAATTCACCAAACTTTCTTTTATCTATTGTTCTAGGGTTAGGAAAGAAGGGAGGGACTCCTTCAGATAGTACTGTCAAATGGTCCGTCCAAAGCCCAATTGGACTTGTCCAATTGGATCATTTCAGCTATGGGCAATATTGGTCGGTCCATATTTGACAATGGTCCTAACAAATTCCCAAAACCAATAGAGACTATGTCCCGTCAAAAATAAAAATTATGTTTTTCCGTCAAAAATAAAAATCATATTTTCCCGTCAAAACTGAAAATCACGTTTTCTGCCAAAACCAAAAAATACATTTTCCCCGTCAAAAATGAAAATTACGTTCCCGTCAAAATCAAAAATCACGTTTTCATGCCAAAACCAAAAAATCATGTTTTCCCATCAAAATTGAAAAAGCATGTTCTTCCACCAAAACCAAGAAATTATGTTTCCCGCCAAAACCAAAAATCACGTTTTCCCACCAAAATTATAAAATCACATTTTTCTGCCAAAACCAAAATCAGGTTTTCCCACCAAAATCATAAAACCACAATTTCCCGCCAAAACCAAAATCATGTATTCCCGCAAAAATCATAAAATCATGTTTTTCACGCTAAAACCGAAAATCATGTTTCTCGCCAAACCGAGAAATTATTTTTTCTCGTTAAAAACCAAAATAATGTTTTCCTACCAAAATCGAAAAAATCACGTTTTTCACCAAAACCAAGAAATTATGTTTCTTGCCAAAACCAAAAATCATGTTTTCCCACCAAAATCATAAAATCATGTTCCCCCCCCCCCAAAACCAAAATCACATTTCCCACCAAAATCATAAAATTATGTTTTCCCACCAAAACCAAAAATCACGTTTTCCCGCCAAAATCATAAAATCACATTTTTCATGCTAAAACTGAAAATCTCGTTTCTCGCCAAACCGAGAAATTATGTTTTTCCTCTAAAAACTGAAATCATGTTTTCCTACCAAAATCGAAAAATCATGTTTTCCACCAAAACCGAGAGATTATGTTTCCCGCCAAAACCAAATATCACGTTTTCCTAACAAAATCATAAAATCATGTTTTCCCGCCAGAACCAAAATCATGTTTTCCCACCAAAACCATAAAATCACGTTTTCCCGCCAAAATACAAAATTACGTTTTCCCGCCAAAATCATAAAATAACGTTTTTCACGCTAAAACCGAAAATCATGTTTCTCGCCAAACTGAGAAATTATGTTTTCCAACCAAAAACCGAAATCATGTTTTTCTACCAAAATCAAAAAAAATCACGTTTTCCACCAAAACCGAGAAATTTTGTTTTCCCGCCAAAAATATAAAATTATATTTTACGTTTTTCTATCAAATTTATAAAGTTTTGATTTTTCGTTAAAATTGTATTTTCTGAATAAAGTGTAAAACTATATTTTTAAAACCATTAAACTATGTTTTAAGGAGGCTCATGGACACCCATTGTCCATTTGATCTTTGCCCATTTAGACCATAGACCAATTGGTCTTTTGTCCAATTGGACCATTTATTAATTGGTTGTGTCCATAGCCCACCTAAACTCAATTGGACTGGTCTAGCCCATGGACGGACTCCGACATCAACAGAAAACCTTCGACATATGTGGACGTTTCCGCCCAATTGACACCTGTACCTTCAGAATCCTCCTGGAACTCCTTTGGTTCTTTATATTATATATATTCTATTCATCTATGATTTATGTGACAAAGATCATGTCTAAGTAGATCTCTTGTTAGGTTTATGGTTTATTAATGGTATTGATGGATTAGCCAAACAATAGATTTGCTAGGGTTATTACTAGATCTATCAATAGAATTGTGTTTATTGCTTGTATTCTAGATTAGCTAACTCGAACCATGATCATAGGATAGTTAGGCGCAAGCGAGAGCATGGTCTACTGCTAGAATTAATCAGGTTGAGCTAGGTTGCTAGAAACAAACGAGAGTTGATTTAATTATTTTAGTGAACTCGAGAGACCATCGATCGACGCAGGATCATTGCCATCGATCGACGGTCATTCCATGTCAAAAAGCAAGAGCTGAGACATCTGACACCAATTTCTATGGTTAATACCCTTAGCTTTTATCCTCTATAATCCACCTGCATGAAATCCTAGATCTAGCTATTTATTATTATTGTTTACTTACCAATCAATCAATTATATGTTATAGTTTATTTATTGCTTATTAATCTATTTGCATAACTTAATCACGACTGTATTGAGTTTATTGTGTGCCCACGCTCCTTGTGGATTCGATCCCTTAATACTACAATTTGACCTCTCTTGGCAAGAGTAGTTTGTATGGTTAATTTGATAGAGTTTGCATTAAATACATAAAACCCCTCTTGTCATATTTGGCGTCGTTGCCGGGGAGCATGGATTCGCCATTAGACTCAATATGTTTGATTTAGTCTAGGTCTTTTTCTATATTAGTTTACTTACATAAAAAAATTCTTGTGTTTCAGGTACATACATATTAGTACCAGGAAGCAATGAGGAGATGATTTTTGTGTTCTTCAAAAAAGGAACCTGTTGTTCTGCGCACGATCCATAAGTCTACGAGGGCAGTCGACACCCTCCAAGCAGTGATCTCTAGCAAAGAGAAGCGAGCATCGATCGACATTAATACTTCACCGTCGATCGATACAAACGCCATGACATCGAGGGACACCAACACCTCGCTGTCGATCGACACCAACCGCTCTTCGTCGATCGACGCTACATGCGAGAAGACAAAGAATGTTGATATACTAATACTGATTTTTGACAAGAATGGTATTTTACGAGACGAAGAAGGTCGTGCGCGCAACAGAGGAGGACAATTGATTCAGGCACAGGGGACTTCAATCCCTGATGCTACTGTTGTTACTATGGATGCTGGGATTGAACGACAAAAGGCACTTAGAGATTACAACATACCTGAAGATTTCTACGCTAAGAAGTCTGATATGCGTCGTTCTGAAATACAGAGGAATGTCATTGGGCTGCATCCTGCATACATCCCTCTTGTGGGTCAGCATCCTTTTCATGGCCTTCTTCATGAATGTCCTACTGATCACCTCAAATCATTCAATGATTTAGCATCGACCATTAAGTGCAATGGAGTCTCTGAATATTACTACTTCTGCAAACTATTCCCATACTCTCTTGCTGGAGAAGCAACATGTTGGTTCAAGAGGTTGCCACCAGGATCTCTCATTACATGGAATAACATCACGAACGCCTTCCTCACCAAATTTTTTTATGATACTGAAGCAAATATGAAGATCGAGATGTAATCTACGATGAGATATATGGTAGAGGAAGAAGAAGGTGGATATGGGGAGCCGAGAAGAGCAGAAGAAGCTGACACTAGTGATCTGATTTCAACATTGACAGGAGGGTTTTTATGTATTTCAATAAAAACTCTATCAAATTAACCCTATGAACTACTCTTGCCAAGAGAGGTTACATTGTAGTATTTAGGAATCAAATCTATAGGGAGCGTGGACATACAATAAACTCAATACAGTCTCGATTAAGCTAGGCAAATAGATTAATAAGCAATGAATAAACTATAGCAAATAATTGATTGATTGGTAAGTAAACAATAATAATAAATAGCTAGATCTAGGATTTCAGGCAAGTGGAATATAGAAGATAGAAGCCAAGAGTATTATTCATATAAATCGATATCTAATGTAAAAGACGCCAGCTCTCGCTGTGAATCTAATCTATTGACTAAGCCGATGTCTCAGCTCTCGCTTGTTGACACGGAATGACCGTCGATCGATGGCAATGATCTTGCGTCGATCGATGGTCTCTTGAGTCAAGATTTATGATCTAGTTCGATAAGTTCACTAAATTAACTAAATCAACTCTCGTTTGTTTCTAGCAACCTGACTCAACATGATTAATTATGGTAGTAGACCATGCTCTCGCTTGCGCCTAACTATCCTATGATCATGGTTCTAGTTAGCTACTCTAGAACACAAGCAATAAACACAATTATATTAATAGATATAATAATCACCCTACCAATTCTATTGTTTAGCTAATCCATTAATACCATTAGTAAACCATAAACCTAACAAGAGATCTACTCAGACATGATCTTTGTCACATAAATCATAGATGAATAGAATAAATATAATTTAAAGAACCAAAAGAGTTCGAGGAGGACTCTGAAAGAGTCTCTCCTTTCTCTCCTAACCCTAGAACAACGAATAAAAGAAAGCCTGATAAATTATTGCATAGCCGTCAACAATGGCTTAGAAAATATATAAATAGGATTTTAGGTCGTCTAAGGGTATTCTGGTAATTTGTGATGGCTTCTGGGCTTAAGTCGGCCATAAACATGTTGGGCCTGTTTTCTGGGATCACCATAGATCGACACCAAGTCTTTGTCATCGATCAACACTCATTCATCTTCTCAACAGCTTCCTCTCGCGAGGCAGACAGACCACTCTTCAGTAAATCGGTCATAACTTTAGATCTAACCGTTAGATGGACCTCAAAATGGTGGCATTGGAAATCTAACTCAAAGAAATATCTTATTTAGAAATATCAGCTCAATCTCTCCTTGGGAAGGTCTCCATCCATAACTAAACATCTGATGCATATGCACAGTTATGCATCTCTAAAAGCTCCAAAATCACCAAACTTCTCTAGAACGTACCTGAACCTGAAAATACTCTAAAACATACTCCAAACACATATAATAAACTCTAAATAGGGTTGATATCATGGCACAAATAGTGGTAAATATCAGGTCCTATCAACTCCTCCAGACTTAACCTTTTGCTTGTCCTCAAGCAAACAAATCTGTGAACGAGATTTTGAAAAGTGGAGACTCACATAATATCTAAGTATAACTATCACCCTACTTTATTGCAACCACATTCTATAACCTCAATCATAGAGAACCTTTATATACTCTATCCTAGTATATCAACCAAATCCATTCTACCAACAACTTAGCAAATACAAGCTTGACTCTCCCCTCTACTGATCTCATTTCTTTGCATAAAATAAAAGTGTATGCTTTAACTTGGGAGTATCGATCAAAGGACACATGGATTCTTACCTCTGCAAGTATCTGAACAACTAGGTACAAAGTCTTCTTTGATCCCTTTTCCCTATTTTTCTCTCTTCTCTGAATCTTTTTAGATTTCTTCTTCTTTTATTTTTATTTTTCTTTTGGGCAAAGTTGAAGGCAAATAATGGGGTCATAGGTAATTTACCTACCCCTTCGCTTCAAGAAATGTGTGATCATTCCTTTGAATAAGAATAATGGGATCATAGGTAATTTACCTACTCCTCTGCATCTTGGGAAATCATCTCAATCATTTAAGCTTTTAAATAGATGCTGAAGAGAGAGAGAGAAGGGAACCAAAGGTGCAATAACTTGTACCTACAGACTTGCAGAAGGAATCCAATCCAGTGTATTCCGAGCCCCAAAGCAAGCTAATAATGTCAAGATTAGTGTTGGAAATCAGCTTCGGTTCCTTCAAACTTTCTAAGAAAGTGTGATATAGTGGCAGGATGATCCACTTTGGTATCTCTAGTAATCTCTGCAAACAAACTTCTAAGTATGGTGTTAAAGTGTGGCTAGTCAATAATAAATCTTGATCATAATCCCTTTTTGACTCATTAATTTTTTTTTTTGAAAAACTTATTTATATATATAGCAAAATAAAACTCAAAACAAATCAAATAGCGTTAGCGAATCTCTCCCAGACTTAAATTACACTCTCCCTAGTGTAATTCATCACGGATTGGTTAGGAAAAATTAAACCATAAGTAAATAGTTAAGTAGAAAACTCAATACCAGACTCTGTAATAGAGTGTCGATCGATATCACAGTGATGATGTCGACCGATGGTCATAATCCATGGTCGAACGATGTTAGTTCTTCAGCGTCGATCGATGGTAAACTTGTAAATTTCTACTACTTTTTTTATAAGTATATAACTCAAAATACAACACAATATTAGTAAACCTCCCCCAGACTTAAACAATACTATCATCAGTGTTATATAGTCTGAGATTGGTGAGGAAAATTAACCATAAGGACAAAAATTAATCAAGGAAAACGGTATACCTTCTCACTGGATGTGACCGTCGATCGACCCAATTAAGTGGCGATCGATCGATATTAGGGTTGCTCTGTCGATCTATGTTGGCCAGCCATTGATCGATGCTTGTGCAAACTCAAATTCTTGGATCTGAAATAAATAAAACACAAATATTCAGTAATAAACAAAAACAAGTTTTTTGGATGAACAGTATCGTGCTACAGTAGCGTTGCTACAATGTCACAGCTACAGTAATGCAGCTACAATGTCGATCGTCGGTTCTGCTACAGTGTCGATCGATGTCGTTGTTACAGTGTCGATCACCGGTTCTGCTACTGTGTCGATCGATGTCTATGCTACAGTGTCGATCGACGCTACCGTGTTTATGCTACAATGTCGACACTGTTCATTTTTTTAAACCTGAAATCAATAAAAACAAAAAAATCAGTAATAAATAAAAATAAAACCAAATTTAAAACAAACCTAACAGTGGGTTACCTCCCACTCATCGCTTATTTTTAGTCATTAGCTTGACTTCTGGAGATCTAATTCAGTTTTGATGAGATGGGGACTTGCTCCAAAACAATTCCCAATGTCTAATGTCTTCAGATTCATCACCCTTTTTGTGAAAGCCTCTATAGACTCTTCTCCTTTGTCTATCATTTCAGCAATAAGGGGTTCTTGAAGCTATGCAAATGGCTGCGAGAAGCATCTGTTGCGCACTATGTACTTCCTGACACCATCTGAGAAGTGGGGAATCAATGATAACTGAGGACCGTCCTTGGTCCTTTTCCTCTTCTTCCAATTCCTCTTCTTCTTTCCCCCAGACTTGTCTGATCTCGTGGTGCCTCCATCAAAAAGATTTTGAAACACTTCAAACTTTTGCTGCTCTGATCCGTGATGAGTGTCGATCGACTCTCTAGTGGTGTTGTCGATCGATATTCCAATGGTGGCATCGATTGATGGTATCTGGTCGGTGTCGATCGATGCTGCTTCTGCTGGCCTTTTATCGACTTCACCTCTACATCTCGATCCTCTCTGAAAAGTACTGCAAACATATGATCATCAAATATCCCATTGCAGGAACCTAGATGCGTTCCTCTATCTGGTGGGATAGAAGATTCAAATTCTAATATAGCACAAGGTACCACAAACTTCACAGGGTCATGTATCAACTTCACTCTTTTGTGAATCCCAACAGATTCTTCTACACAAATAGGTGGTTCCAGATGTTTTGAAACAGCAAGGTGTGAACCCTTTGCCTCGTGCACTCTCTCCTCAACCGTTTTTGGTTCAATCATGTAACATGACTCTTTGTCCAATGATGGGTGTCAATCGATATCAGGTGGTGTTTGTCGATCGATGCACTCCTTTGGGTGTCGATCGATATATTTTATGTACCGTCGATCGATACTTCCAACGAAAGAGGTTTCAGTTGGGATCAATTTCCCTTGGTCTGGTGTATCGACATCATGCTGATTAGTGTTCACTGTTGGTCTTTCTGATGAACGGTGTGCATTTTCGCTTGACATGGGCGGGTGTCGATTGATGCTCGGTTGTTGATGTCGATCGTTGGTCACCCGTTGATGTCGACCAATGTCGTCTTGTTGAAGTCGATTGATGCTCTCCTTTGCTTTCTCTTTAACCAGAGCTTATTGCTTCTTTGCAGCTTCTGCTGTCTGAAAAAACTGGGTGTCTAGCATCATGACCTGGGCGTCCAAGGCTTCAAATTTTCCATTCAACTCTTTGTGGATATAATCCAACCTCAGATTTAAGTATGCACTTGTCATCTGCTGAATTTCTATGACTCGTTCCAAAATATATTTCATCCTCTGATATATGTGATTCTCGTCCTCTTCTGTAGCATTTTCCACCATCGAGACTTCATGTACATAATCAGTTTGTTCATCGATCTCAATGATCGTATCATTATTCATAACATCTGATTGCATCTTGTGAGTATCCATATTCATGATATTATTGTTAGAGACAAAAATCTGAATCAGTCTCTTAGCTTCCTCCGGAGTCCTGATTTCAAAGTTTCCTTCGCATGCCTGATCCAGCATCATACGATATTGCACATTAATACCCTTGCAGAAGAATCTCAACAGATGAACCTCTGTGAAACCATGATGTGGACATTCTTTTTGGTACCCCCTAAATCTGTTCCAAGAACTTTTGAACCCTTCAGTAAGTCCTTGAGAAAATGTCAAATCTTATCCCTTAGCTCTTCGGTCTTCGTAGCATCAAAAAAATTAGCCAGAAACACAGTCTTGACATCATTCC
This sequence comes from Sinapis alba, assembly GCA_012274485.2. Classification (NCBI taxonomy): domain Eukaryota; kingdom Viridiplantae; phylum Streptophyta; class Magnoliopsida; order Brassicales; family Brassicaceae; genus Sinapis; species Sinapis alba. The sequence goes on from MU105768.1 coordinate 605,948, forward strand.
AGATAGTGAGAGATCCTGGTGGTAGAAGTTTCAGCCAAAGAATTGCATTTCCAAAGAGAGAATACTTAAATAACTTGCAGAGGAGATAGTTTGTAGTTCCTTCATGCTCCAGGATGCTAAACACAAAATCCTTTAGTGTTTCAAGATGGTCCATGGGATCTTCATGCGGAAGACCATAAAAGGGGTGCTCGCGCACATGATTAAAGTATGCAGGTCTTAGCTAGCCGTCGATCCCCTGAATTTCTCAAGGTTGAATCGCATACCTGTTAACATAGAGATTAGTAGGCCTGATTAATTCTGTTATCGATCGATGCTCGTCTTTCTCTGTCTTCCCACAAATAGCATCGATCGACGGCGAAGTGTGGGTGTCGATCAATGTCATTAAATTAGTATAGTTTGACGTTGAAGTGCGGGTGTCAATCGATGTCTTGATGTTAGTATCGGTTGATGGTGAAGTATTGGTGTCGATCGATGCTCGCTTCTCTTTGCTAGCGATCACTGCTTGGAGTGTGTCGACTGCCCTCGTAGACTTATGAACCGTGCAAAAATCAGCAGGTTTCTTTTTGGAGAACCCAAAAATCCTCTCTTCATTTCTTCCTGGTACTAATATGTATGTACCTGAAACACAAGAAAAAAATAATTTTATGTAAGTAAACTAATATAGAAAAATACCTAGACTAAATCAAACAAATTGAGTCTAATGGCGAATCTTTGCTCCCTTGCAACGGCGCCAAATTTGAGAGGAAGGTTTTTATGTATTTCAATGAAAACTCTATCAAATTAAAAACCCTACAAACTACTCTTGCCAAAACAGGTCAAATTGTAGTATTTAGGGATCGGATCCACAGGGAGCGTGGGTGAAAACAATAAACTCAATACAATCACGATTAAGCTAGGCAAATAAATTAATAAGCAATGAATAAACTATAGCAGATAATTGATTGATTGGTAAGTAAACAATAATAATAAATAGCCAGATCTAGGGTTTGAGGCAAGTGGATTATAGAAGATAGAAGCCAAAAGTATTAAGGGAAATTTGGTAAAATAGAACCAAAAAACAGTCTCTTTGTCCCTTTGCCATAAAACTCTTTTTGTCCATTTTTTCACTTTCTTACCCTTTCCATTTCTAAAACTTAATTAAATAAATAGTTTTAGGAATCAAAAAAAATATTTAAAATAGAAACAAATGATGAAACATTCATATACATAAACTGCTATTTTTTTGAGTTGAAAAACTTAATAAATTGAAATTTAAAATAATGTTCTACGAAAAGTAGATTTCATTTTTCTACGGAAAATGGCATGGTAGAAAGTGAATTCCACGCCAAACAAGTGGTTCTACTGTTTTGTAGAACGAGTACTCTACTTTTCCAATCAATTCGAAATAGTGGGAATGCGAGATCTACACAGTTAAGGTGTTTCTACATTATTTCGGAATGCAAATTCTATATTTATAAGTAATTCTAAAACTCGTGGAATACGTAATCTAGACATAACTCTAAAGTCTACACATTGTAGAATCTGCTTATAAAAAACTTGTATTGTTTCTACTATGTGTAGAACGCACATTCTACGGATAAGATAAACAGAATTTCCGAAAATTTTGGAAGTTATTTATGAAAATACTCTGAAAATATTTTACTTACCTTAAACGTGTATACTCGATTTACCTAGTCAAAAGATCAAAAAAAAAAGCGATCAAACCTCTTCTTCTTCATCAAACCATGATGATTTCTCAATAGATATTCTTGTGATTTTCATAAACTCTTTTTCTATGATGCCTATCTATACAACATGTGGTGTATGGGAATTAGGTGCAACTACAGGGTGGAATTTTACAGCTGATGACAAAGGGGGTAGGTTACTGTTATTGGAATCGATTTCTAGCTTAGAGGAATTAAAGAGAATGATTTTGGAAGATTTTGGTATGGAAGAAGATAGCATAGCCGATTTGGAGTTAAGTTATCTACCTACTAAGTTGATCAACTCCTCAACATATCCACCTGTTATCATTGCAAATGATCGACAATTTAAGAGTTTTGTTGGTTATGTTAAAAAGAATGTCTCGACTCGATTGTGTGTAACATATGAAGTCAAGGCTGAGAATTCGAATGAAACAGGCTTTGATCTTAACAAGTCACCAACATATTCAAGTACTAATGAAGATGAGGGAAAGTCGTTTTACAGAGAGAACGAATCAACTGATATTTTTGCTGAGAGACATAGTGAGAAGAGGAAAGGAAAAATGAAACAAGGCGAAGTTGATGAGGAAGCCTATGATACTGATACCATGATCTCTGAAAAAGAGGACAAAAATAACATGTCAAAGTGTTCTTTGCTCTAAGTGGTTAAGAAGGGACAATTTTTTCAGAGCAAAACATTGCTGAAGGCGACTTTCAAGATATGTGCAATGAAGCATAACTTTGACTACCAAGTTATCAAATCAGATAGAGAACTCTGGTATGTTAGATGCGTAGATGATGCATGTCATTGGGGTGTTCGAGCAGAGTGTTTGAAGGAATCTACATATTTCATTATCAAAAAGTATGTTGGGGAACATACATGCGCACCTTCAAGCAGAACAAAAGCGTGTAAGACTGCTTCGTCAAAAACTATAGGTAATCTGATTATGCATAAGAATGAAGGCGTCAAGGAAGGGACAAAACCTAATGATATCATACAGATTATGCGTATTGATCATGGATGTGAGATCTCATATTCTTTAGCATAGGAAGCGCGTGAATATGCAATCAATGCAGTTAGAGGTATTCCAGAGAGAAGTTATGGGAAAATACCCAATTACTTGCACATGCTGAGAGAGGCAAATCCGGGTACACATTCATCGTATGAGATTGACAATGATGGGCGATTTTGGCACTTGTTTATTGCATTTGGGCAATCGATACGAGGGTTTAACAGAGTCATGAGGCGGGTTATTGTCGTCGATGGAACTTTTTTGAAGAGTAAATACAAAGGAGTTCTACTGGTTGCAACTGGTCTAGACGAAAATTCTAATTTGTATCCTATTGCATTTGGAGTGGTCGACTCAGAGAATGATCGTTCTTGGGAATGGTTTATGAGACAACTGAAGGTTGTTATTGCAGATGATCATCAACTGGCTTTTATTTCGGACAGACATGGGTCCATTGCGAAGGCGCTTGAGAACGTGTATCCAACAGCTAGACATGGTATTTGTATTCATCATTTGTTGAATAATGTGGTAACATATTTTCATGGGAAAGAACTTGCTGGGTTGGTTTCAAAGGCGTCCAAAACTTATAGAGTTGCTGATTTTGAAAAGACGTTTGTTGATGTGTGTAATATCAGTCCTGCAATTGGAAATTACCTAAGGGATGCTGATGTGAAAAAATGGGCTAGATGTCAATTTCATGGATTCAGATATGACATAAGGACAACCAATCCTGCTGAATCTATCAACTCTGCTTTGCGTTCACCGAGAGAGTATCCAGTCATTCCTTTGTTGGACAGTATCAGAAAAATGTTAACACGGTGATTTTATAAGCGTAAGAAACTTATTTCGAAGCATAAACATCCTCTAACCAAAGATGTGGAGAAAAAGATCGATAGGAGAACCGAGAAAGGTAAAACATTTGTAGTTTACCATGTTAGTGATGGTCGATTTCTTGTTAGAGGTGATAAATTCGACTGCCTAGTTGATTTGGATAGACGGACTTGCTCATGTGGGAAGTATGATCTTCTGAAGATCCCTTGTCGGTACGCAATTAAAGCTGGTTTTCATGTTGGAAGAGAACCACACACAGTGACTGATTTGATACACACGACAGGAGCATGGAGAGAAGCCTATCAAGAAAGCATAAATCCTATTGATGTTCCTGAGGATGCTTGGTCCATACCAGAAGATGTTAAGAAAGTCAAAGTGTTACCACCGGACACGAGAAGGACAGTAGGAAGGAAAAGAAAACACAGGTATGAAACCGTTGAAGATAAACTTCAATCATCGCAAACATCACAAAAGAAACAACCTCGCAAGTGTAGTAGATGTGGTTTTACTGGGCACAATAGAGCAACTTGTAAGATACCAATATAGTCAGTCTCAAATGGTAAGTAGCACTTATATTACCAGCCGACTTATGTGTATTTCATATTGCTGATTTATATGTGTTTCATGCAAAGGTCTTTGTGTAACAGGATTCAAGTTCAAGTGTGCAAGTGGTGGTGTTGGGCAGCTTATTCTGACGTGCAACTACTGTTTTTCGTTTGGTTTTTCCTTTTAAAATTAAAAAAACTCTGTTTTCAGTTTCATACTTATCTTTGCTATCATGTTAACTATGAGCAACAATGTTTTGACTTTTTTATGTTCTTTCCAACAATGTTTTAAGTTTAGTAGACAACACAATATGAGCACTCTTAGAACGAAATACTAAGAACCAGCAAATTGTCATATTCATTGTTCGATCAAAACACAAGAAAAAATACTAATAACCAGTACATTGATTTCTTTCATTATTGGCTTCTTAATCTTCCAAAAAGCCATAGAATGCTTCCTAAACAACCTACTTCAAGGGAATTTCTGCTTCATAACTTCTTCTTCCACTGTCCTTTTCAAACTTTTTTTCATATCTTCAATCTCTTCTTCAATTCTCCTTTGCTCAGCCTCCACTCTTTGGATTTCATCAAACAAAGCCTCATCAACCCACTTAAATAAGTGGTTTTCTCTCTTTCGCTACATTGAAACGAATTTCATGAACAGAAGAACAAATCAAACACGAAACATATGAAGAAAGCCAGGAACAAAACAAATACAGATGTGAAACATATGAAGAAAGCCAGGAACAAAACAAATAGAAGATATAAATCATAAAAAATCGAAACCATGAACAGATGTGAAATTATCAACCTGTGATCCTATCTCGCATCTATAGAATCGTCGGTAAGGATTCTCGTTTGTTCTCGAATAGAAAATCACAACCCCTTTCCCACACCAGCATCTAGACGGTATCCCCTGCGAAAATCGCCTTCCAGTATTCATGTTTGGGAGAAACAGTTTTGGAGAGAAACAATAGGTTGACGGAAAAGAGAGATCAGAAAAGAATGGAAGAAGTCGGTTTTTTGGTCTTATATATCTCGGGTATTAGGGTAATTTTGGGTAATATGAATTGGGTCCGATTTAGGGTTTACGTGGATGTGTATGACAAACATAGTTTACAATCAAGTGTTTCAAATCTAGATGGTTGTGTTCGAAAAAGGTTTTATACATATGAGAAACAAAGCTTTTGTTACATGTTTAACGGATTGTGTTTGTTTTGGTAAAAATCTCTTGTTACAAAGCTCTCGTTTAGGGTTTGATTAGGTTGTCCTTTAGGGTTTGATTAGGATGTCGTTTAGGGTATGATTATGGACTTAAACACATTGTTAAAATCAGAATGAAAATTAGAATAAAAGACCATAACTTATACATTACATTAAACATTTAGGGTATGTTTAGGGAGTCCTTTATGGTTTCATTAGGGTGTCGTTTAGGGTATAATTATGTTCTTGTACACATTGTCAAAATCAGAATGAAAATTAGAATAAAACACCATAACTTATCCATTAGATTAAACTATGTTGTTCCTAAAAATTAGAATTAAAATTAGAATAAAATACAATAAATTATACATAAGATTAAACATTCTACTAAGAATTCCTAAAAACCAGAATGATCACAGAATTTCCTCTACGGTTGAAGAGAGACACTCCAGAGGTTCATACGTTGACATCCTATCAACCAATTCTGGATCATTAGCTGCTTCCCAAAGATCCCACAAAATTCTCTGGCGAGCTTCTTTTATGTTATCATCATTAACCAAGGACAACTCCAACCCAAGAGAATGGCACTCGATAAACTTCACTGCATAGACACCACAATCACATGCACTTTTATTCAGTTTTCCAACAGGGACATAGAAAACAGTATAAGCACCGACTGTGAAATCCTTTTGGTCTCTCGTTGGCTGAACTGCCTTCACAATACGAGGAACCAGGTGTGCGAACGCATCTACCTCCTTGTACCTTTTTCTACCCGAGCAGTCAAAAACATCAATGCTCCTCGTCACGAAACTGATGCACAAGACAATCCAATGATTTCCACTGACATGAACTGGTACATACAACCGATCATCTACATTCCATATCTCTTGTGTTCTTCCATGTGGTGGAAGGACCCCTTTGCCAAACTCCAATAGCAAACTATGAAGCGTGTATTTCCTTTTACATGCCAAGAAACTGTTGTACTCTTTTTTAATCATATTGCTGAAGACAACAGTCATGAAAGTGACACGTCGAGGTTTCCATCGTTTCAGAGTTGTTCTCTCCCGGAATAAGAACATTACGGCGTCAATCTCCTGCATATTTCCATGATGTTACCACACACAATGTATGTAAAACACAAATTGAAGTTAGAGGTCTTTACAGTTTACCCAATTATGAAGCCACTCGGATTGATCCATAAGACGATTAGCAATCTCAACATCTAAAATAGAAGGTCCAATCTATAGACGTCTGATATGAAAAAACGATACAAGCTAAAACAATGATGTGTTTGGTTTATAATGTAAATAAATATGATATAAGAATGAATTAAAAACTTATGTGGAGGAAGTAGACCAAATTCGAACTTTTTCCCAATCTTCTTCACGGAGGAACACCAATGCCGCATCTGGTGAGTCTTCTCCAGCCCGATGTATTTGCTCATCATGTAAGCATGGTGGGGACGTGTTAAAATGATTTGATTTCATTGAGTTTTCAACTTTAACTTGTGAAAGATCAAACCCTTCAACAAATGTATCTTGGGACAGATCCCTCATTTCTTGTGTACTCAATCCAAAATCAAAATCGTTAATTACCATACCAATCTTTTTCCCACCCTATCATTAAATCAAAAAACAAAGCATTTAAGAAGTCATTCAATCATATCACGAAAAGCATTACATTCATGTAGTTTTCATTACACACACATTCAAACAACACACACAGTCAAACCTATTACACATTACAAACCTATTACACATTACATAATTCGAAACCGTAACATAATATTACAAAGTGAAAATTTGAGGTGCCAAGTACAATCTATCGCCAAAATCCTAGCTCCAGCACCCTAACTCAAGCATCATAGTTCCAAGTTCATCAACTTCTACACTTTCTCTTAGGGAGTACCTTTTTCTTTGCTGGAGGTTGATCGAATTTTCTCTTAGTTGGAGATTGATTGGCCTTGCGTCCTTCACCAGTCAAATTGATTACTTCCCTGAGCTGTGAAACCTCACTCTCCATCTTCCCCATCCTCTCTGTAAAACCAGTCTCCATCTTCTCCGTTTGCGCACTGAGTCTATCCCCCAAGAAAGTGACAGATGTGTGGATGAGACCCTCAATGAAACTCTTAGTTTCAGGATCAAGAGTCAGTTTTCTCTCTGCAGATCGCTTACACAACAACTTCTTCTTTCTTGTCTCGGCTCCTTCATCTTGAATCTTTCTCTTGCCTTTTCCAGCAACATTAACCGAAGAGGTCTCCGTGTCTGCTACAACATCAGTATCATCCACACTCATTTCAGCTTCTGACCCTATATCTTCTTTCTTAGCTTCCTCCATTTCAGTCTCTTCCGGCTCTAAAACTGGCCATTCTGTGTTGCTCCAATCAAACTTCTCTCTGATCCTCTTCAGTAGAAGGTCCACTCGTTCATCTTCCATCTCACCCTTCATTTTGTAATTAGTAGATATCAACACATCACCATTACCAGTCACTGATATGACCGAGAACAAGTTACCCTACAAAACAAATCAAAGTGTTAAAATCTGTACAAATTTATATACAAGCACCATACATAAGAAAACAATATATATACATACCGTCTCATCAAATGAGTCCTCAAGCTGAATAATGTCTTCATAAGAAACTTTTGCAACTCCTTTCCAATTGCCACACCTTGGACCTATGAAGCTGTCAGAGACTCTTCTGCCTAATATTTCTCCAAAATCAGGAACTGCTTCCATAATCCAAATCTGGAAAGCATACGTAAAACCCTCGAGAATGTAGCTTTCCTTGTTATCTAACTTCTTCTTAGTCTTCTCCATCGAACTCACCAGGAATTCATACGAGTGAAGACCCCAATGGAACTTGCGAACCTTGTCAAGATCCATCACCAACTTGATGTACAAATGAGGGATGTTCACCTTCTCATCTCTCCCCATCACCACACCCATTATCACGCACAAGTATATCAATCTAACCCTATCAACCCGAGTTCACTTGTGAACTTCCTTTAGATGTTCCTTCCTGATCATCTTCAAGGTGATCTTCCCATCTCCCTTTAGTAGCTTACTCCAAAGTCCTCTGTCATCTTTCCATTTAACCACGTCACTACTACTTTCCCGTGAAATCTTGAGACCTGTCACAGCATGGTAATCCTGAAGGGAAAACCGGAGAGGAGTCCTTGCAAAAACAAACCACTTCTCATGCTTCTTCGAGGTAACCAGCTCCTTACAGAGGAAGCTATTCACCAGTTTCCCCGAAAATTTGAGGCCATGTCTCTGAATAGCCATGATGTGTGTGAAAACAGGATCTCTCATCACTTCCCCATATTCTTCAGACATAACATTCTTCAGGTCCCTCAAAAGTTCCATGCGGCAGCTGTTGTTGATCTTCTTCACCTGAGGCTCTAAACCCTCTGCATACAAGCACTTAGGTAGCTCCAACTCCATATCTACAAAAGACAAAAATGATTTCAGTAATACGAATTTGTCACAAAAAGACATGGCTATTAACAACAAATGACATAACATCAATATCATAGAGGATGCAATAACCAATGTCATCAACACGTTGAAGGAAACAAACTAACAGAGTTAGTAAAGACAAGATCTTTACAAGAAACATAGACAAACATAAGAAAAAAATCAAACAAATTCAAAACTCAGAAACACAAAGACTACCATTCTGATAAGGAGAATCAAAATCACTTAACCACCCCATGATAAACAAAATCAATTCACCCAAAAAATCGATTAATCAAAAACAATTTCACAACATAATCAGTTAACAACAATAAAAGCCAAGTAAGACCATCTCCATCCCCACTCCATATTTTACTCCAAAAATGGAGTAAGAAATGGAGTGTGAACAAAAAATAAAAAATTACTCCAAAAATGGAGTAATTTTTTATTTTTTGTTCACACTCCATTTTTGGAGTAAAATATGGAGTGGGGATGGAGATGCCCTAACAAGCCTAAAAAGAATAATCCGATTGAACAACTCAAACATGCAAAGAAGAATGACCAAGTATGGACAATCTACCTAGCGATGTAAAAGAAAGAGAGAGGCGGAGATAAACAGCAGATGTCAGAGAGAGAGAGAGAAGCGGAGAAGAGCGGAGAGGCGGAGACAATCAGAGAGACTGAGAGAAGCTGAGAGGCAAAGGGAGGGTATGAAATCGCCTTCTGTTCATCGAGAGATAGATAAAGAGAGACATATTAGATTAAGAGGAGAAAGGAGACTAGATCAAAATGGAAGGAGAAGGTTTGGTGTTTACCTTTGGTGCAAGAGCTGTCGGAGATGGAAGAAGGGGTTACGTAGGGAAGGCAAGCGATTTGACCGGATTGTAGACTTGTCGTCGATTTCACCGGAGAAGAGAAAGCCTCACCGTCGATTTCACCGGAGAAGACAAGGATCGCCGTCGATTTCACCGTCGAAGACTCCCTTTCGCCATCTTGTCCGGCTCGAGAGAGAGAGATGTGGGGAAACCCAAATAATTAGGGTTACGGATTTCCCCTTTTCTGTTTTAACCCTCTTTTTTTTTACCTTTTTCATAATTCCCTTATTAATTTAGTTTTAAATAATTGATTTTGTTTTTTTATTAACTTTGTTTAATTAATATAATTTGTTTAACTAAAGGTTAGTTTTGGGATAATGAAAAAGATTATACTAAAGGGACAAGTAATGATAGTATTATGGCAAAGGGACAAAGAGACTGTTTTTTTGTTCTATTTTGCCAAATTGCCCAAAAATCCCAAGTATTAATCATAGAACTCGATATCTAATGTAAAAGATGTCCAGCTCTCGCTTCGAATCTAATCTATTGACTAAGCCGATGTCTCAGCTCTCGCTTTTTGACTCGGAATGACCGTCGATCGATGGCAATGATCTTGCGTCGATCGATGGTCTCTTAAGTCAAGCTTTATGACCTAATTCGATAAGTTCACTAAATTAACTAAATCAACTCTCGTTTGTTTCTAGCAACCTAGCTCAACATGATTAATTCTGGTAGTAGACCATGATCTCGCTTGCGCCTAACTATCCTATGATCAGGGTTCTAGTTTGTTACTCTAGTACACAAGCAATAAACAAAATTCTATTGATAGATCTAATAACCATCCTAGCAATTCTATTGTTTGGCTAATCCATCAATACCGTCAGTAAACCCTAAACCTAACAAGAGATCTACTCAGACATGATCTTTGTCACATAAATCATAAATGAATAGAATAAATATAATATAAAAAACCAAAGGAGTTCTATGAGGACTCTGAAGGATTCTCTCATTTCTCTCCTAAACCTAGAACAATGAATAAAAGAAATCTTGATAAATTATTGCATAGCCGTCAACAATGACTTAGAAAACATATAAATAGGATTTTAGGTCGTCCAAAGGCATTATGGTAATTTGTGATGGTTTATGGGCTTAAGTCGGCCATAAAATATGTCGGGCCTATCTTCTGGGATCACCGTCGATCGACACCAAGGCTGTGTCGTCGATCGACACTCATTCATCTTCTCGACAGCTTCTTCTCGCGAGACAGACAGACCACTTATCCGTACATCGATCATAACTTTATATCTAACCGTTAGATGGACCTCAAACCGGTAGTATTGGAAACTTAACTGAAAGCTCTAATTTATGTCTGAATATCAGCTCAATCGCACCGTGGGAAGGTCTCCACCGTGAGCATTGATCGACACCCAATTGAGACCATTGATCGACACCCAAAGGAGAGCATCGATCGACAAACACCACCTGATATCGATCGACACCCATCATTGGACGAAGAGACAGGTTACATGATTGAACCAGAAACGGTTGAGGAGAGAAAGCACGAGTCCAAGGGTTCACACCTTGTTGTTCCAAAACATCTGCAACAACATATTTGTGTAGAAGAAGCTGATGGGATTCACAAAAGAGTGAAGTTGATACATGACTCTGTGAAGTTTGTGGTTCTTTGTGCTATATTGGAAGTTGAATTTCCTATCCCACTAGATAGAGGTGAAGTCGATGAAGGACCAGCAGAAGCAGCATCGATTGATACCGACCAAATACAACAGTTCGACACCAGCCGGACACCATCGATCTACAACAACACTAGAGGGAAGATCGACACTCATCACGGATCAGAGCAGCAAAAGTCTGAAGTGTTTCGAAATCTTTTTGATGGAAGCACCACAAGATCAGACAAGTCTGGGGGAAAGAAGAAGAAGAATTGCAAGAAGAGAAAAAGGACCAAGGATAGTCCTCAGTTATCATTGATTCCCCACTTCTCAGATGGTGTCAAGAAGTACAGAGTGCGCAGCAGATGCTTCTCACGGCCATTTGCAAAGCTTCGAGCACTTCTTATTGCTTAGATGATAGACAAAGGAGAAGAGTCTATGGAGGCTTTCACAAAAAGGGTGATGAAGCTGAAGACATTGGGAATTGTTTTGGAACAAGTTCTCATTCTCATCTAGAGTGAACCAGATCTCTAAAAGTCAAGCTAATGACTAAAAATAAGCGTTGAGTGGGAGGCAACCCACTGTTAGGTTTGTTTTAAATTTGATTTTATTTTCATTTATTACTGATTTTTTGTTTTTATTGATTTCAAGTTAAAAAATGAATAGTTTCGACACTGTAGCAGAGACACTATAGCAGAACTGGCGATCGACACTGTAACAAAAACATCGATCGTCACTGTAGCAGAACCGGCGATCGACACTATAGTTGTATCAAGGAACATGAGTTTGCACAAGAATCGATTAATGGCTGGCCAACATAGATTGACAGAGCAATCCCAGTATCGATCGATTGCCACTTAACTGTGTTGATCGACGGTCACATCCAGCGAGCAGGTATATTGTTTTCCTTCATTAAATTTTTTCCTTTTGATTTATTCTTTTCACCAATCTCAGACTGTATAACACTAGTAATAGTGTTGTTTAAGTCTGGGGGAGGTTTACTGATATTATGTTTTATTTTGAGTTTTATTTTTAAAAAAATAGAGTAACTTACATGTGTACCATCGATCAAATTTGAAGAAATATTATTGGTCGACCATGGATCGCGACCATCGATCGATCCCACCTGCCTACCATCGATCGACACTCTCTTACAGAGAGAGGTATCGAGTTTTCTACTTAAGCTATTTAATTATGATTTAATGTTTTTTAACCAATATGGGGCAGATTACATTGGGGATAGTGTAAATTTAAGTCTAAAGGAGGTTTGCTAACGCTATTTGATTTGTTTTGAGTTTCATTTGCTATGTATATATAAGTTTTTTAAAAAAGTTTTATTGAGTCAAAAAGGGACTATAATCAAAATTTATTATTGACTAACCACACTTTAGCACCATTCTTAGAAGGTTGTTTGCAGAGATTACTAGAGATACTAAAGTGGATCATCATGCCACTATACCACACTTGCTTAGAAAGTTTGAAGGAACCAAAGCTGATTTCCAACATTAATCCTGACATTATTAGCTTGCTTTGGGGATTGGTATACACTGGATCGAATTCTTTCTGCAAGTCTGTAGGTACAAGTCATTGCACCTTTGGTTCCCTTCTCTCTCTCCTTAGCATCTACTTAAAATCTTAAAAGATTGAGATGACTTCCCGAGATACATAGGGGTAGGTACATTACCAATGACCCCACTATTCTAATTTGGATGAATGATCACACATTGTTGGAAGTGAGGGGTAGGTAAATTACCAGTGACCTCATTATTCACCTACAACTTTGCCCAAAAAGCAAAAGAAAAGAAAAGAAAAAAATAATAATAATAAAAGAGAAGAGAAAATCGAAAATAAGATGACATCATTGTCCATTAAGTTTGAGATCTAAAAAGATTCAGAGAAGAGAGAAAAGAGGGAGAAAATGGATCAGAGAAGATTTTGTGCATGGTTGTCCAAAATTGCAGGGGTAAGAGTCCATGTGTCCTTTGATCGATACTCCCAAGGTAAAGCTTGCACTTTTATTTTATGTAAAAAATGAAATCAGTAGAGGGGTGAGTCAGACTAGTATTTGTTAAGTTGTTGGTAGAATGGATTTGGTTGCTATACTAGGATAGGATATATAAAGTTTCTCTGTGATTGACGTGATAGGAACTGGTTGCAACAAAGTAGGGTGATAGTTATACTTAAACATTATGTGAGTCTCCGCTTTTCAAAACCTCTTTCACATGTTTTATTTGCTTGAGGACAAACAAAATGTTAAGTCTGGGGGAGTTGGTAGGGCCTGATATTTACCACTATTGTGTCATGATATCAGCCCTATTTAGAGTCTATTATATGCATTTGAAGTATGGTTTATAGTATTTTTCAGGTTCAGGTACGTTCTAGAGAATTTTGGTGATTCTAGAGCTTTTAGAGATACAGAACTGAGCATATGCATCAGATGTTTTGCTATGGATGGAAATCTTTTGACACAAGATAGAGATTTGAGTTACCTTTCCAATGCCACCGGTTTGAGGTCCATCTAACGGTTAGATCTAAAGTTATGTCTGATTTACTGAAGAGTGATATACTGCCTCGCGAGAGGAAGCTGTCGAGAAGATGAATGAGTGTCGATCGACGGCACAGCCTTGGTGTCGATCGATGGTGATCCCAAAAGACAGGCCTAACTTGTTTTATGGCCGAATTATGCCCAGAAACCATCACTAATTACCAGAATGCCCTTGGACAATTTAAAACCATATTTATATGTTTTCTAAGCCATTGTTGACGGTTATGCAATAACTGACGAAGCTTTCTTTTATCTATTGTTCTATGGTTAGGAGAGAGGGGAGGAACTCCTTAGGAGTCCTCCTGGAACTTCTTTGGTTCTTTATATTATATATATTCTATTTATCTATGATTTATGTGGCAAAGATCATGTTTGAGTAAATCTCTTGTTAGGTTTAGGATTTATTAATGGTATTGATGGATTAGCCAAACAATAGAATTTCTAGGGTGATTGTTAGATCTATCAATAAAATTATTTTTATTGCTTGTGTTCTAGAGTAGCTAACTAGAACCATGATCATAGGATAGTTAGGCGCAAGTGAGAGCATGGTCTACTACCATAATTAATCATGTTGCGCTAGGTTGCTAGAAACAAACAAGAGTTAATTTAATTAATTTAGTGAACTCGAGAGACCATTGATCGATGCAGGATCATTGCCATCGATCGACGGTCATTCCGTGTCAACAAGCAAGAGCTGAGACATCGGACACCGAGTTCTATGGTTAATACCCTTAGCTTCTATCCTCTATAATCCACCTGCCTGAAACCCTAGATCTAGTTATTTATTATTACTGTTTACTTACCAATCAATCAATTATCTGCTATAGTTTATTTACTTCTTATTAATCTATTTGCCTAGCTTAATCGCGATTGTATTGAGTTTATTGTGTGCCCACGCTCCATGTGGATTAGATCCCTAAATACTACAATTTGACCTCTCTTGGCAAGAGTAGTTCGTAGGGTTAATTTGATAGAGTTTGCATTGAAATACATAAAAACCTTCCTGTCATGAACCAATCCAGCTAATGGATCAAGACGATTCTCATACAATCCGAGACTACCATCGCTCATTGATAGGGACAGTATTAAACTCTAAAAAGCAGAACATGGAGAAGCTGATTCAGTATAAGCCGACCCAATGGGAGATGCATCATTGCATAATTGCTAATGACTTGGGCAATTGAAAGTTTATTTTCAACTTTGCGAGTGAGGAGGATCTTCAATCTGTTATACGCCAGGGTCCCTTTCATTATAACTTCTGCATGTTTGTTCTTGTCCGTTGGGAACTAATCGTTCATGATGATTACCCATGGATCATTCCGCGCTGGGTTGAGATCACGGGTATCCCGCTACATCTCTTGACGATTAAAAACCTGAAGATCATAGGAAGCAAGCTTGGTCACATTGACACGGTAGAGCTTTCCAAAGGCCGGATGCTTATTGATGTTGATTCAGGGAAACCTCTGGTGTTTTCCAAGAAGATATTATCACCTGGTGGTGAAGAAATGTCGATCAATGTTACATACAATAAGCTCTTCAAGCACTGTACTTCCTGTGGGATGATGACTCATGAACTCTCAAACGGCAGAAGAAGGATCTTGGATCGAGTAGTCAGATGTAGAGATCAGGCGTCTTTGCTCTGGTTCAGCCACCCATTGGTGCACCAGCTTGACAGCCATTGCTGCGAGAACAGAGGTCTCAAGAAAGGTATGATCGACATATCAGTAGTCATCGCAAGGTTTACCTGCCATCGACACACATACATACAGCAGATGATAGATACTATTGATCAACTTATCATGATTGCAAGGACTCTTCTTCTTAATTGTATGAAGGGAAACAAGGGGGGAAAAGAAGAAAATACAAACCTGTTTTGAACCATTTTGGTTCTCGGTATGCTCCATGTGACAAGAAGAACTATCAGCCATGGAGAATTAAGAACAAGACGGAGATGCAAGTTGATGTATGTATGGATCAACGGGAGTCGTATGCTCCTAAGCTTTCTCCGTTTCGTATTGGGACATCTTCACGCCAGCAATTAGAAAATCCACATGTATCTGAAGCGTCCAATAGTAGTGGCAAGAGGCTGGTAATCAAAATTGTAACGCCACTACGTCAACAGATGGATCACGACAACAATGTTACTAAACGACGCAAGAGTGTGGTTTGTGCGGTAACTTTCTCTACTACAGAGAATGTCCTACCCGATATTGTTCAGATCAATAAAGCTCTCAATGACATGGAAATAGTGGTATCATACAACAAAGTGGATGAAGGTAAAGGAGTTACTAATGGATTGTGATGGTGATGATTTACTCGGACAGGACTTAATGAATATAGAGGAAGGCGCTAGGAGTTTGGTACCAGTGATAGAATTGGTGTTTGTTGGCTTGGCGAGACATGCAAGACAAACAGGAGCATCTTCAGCCAAGAATGTTGTAAGTTCTGGGATCCCATTTGGTCTACAATCAAAAAAAGCAGAGTTCCTTCGTCGAGGATGTTCAAGAAAACATACATCTTCTTCGAAGAATGAAGAGCAGTCTAGGCATCATCACCACAAGTCATCAAAGTGTTCAAAAGTGAGTTCCAGTTCCAGCAATGCTAATGGTTTGGAGGGGTCCAAAAACACCTCCTAACATCCCCTATGAAGACACTCAGTTGGAACTGTCGAGAGATTGAGAATGACCTTACAGTTCGACGCCCTACAGAGATGTGTCAGAAGCATCGCCCATAACTTCTGTTCTTTTCTGAGACGAAGAACAGGAGCCTGATGTTTCAAAATATTCAGGCCGACTTAGGATTTGATCGTTTGTTTACCGCTGAGCCACTTGATCTCAGCGGAGGTTTAGCTTTATTTTCTGTGGAAGATAAATGAATGTTTTATTTTTGAGTAATAGAATGATTGACGTTTGTTTACGGAGATCTTGTGCTAGAACGTAGAGATCAAGTCTCGGAACATCTTATGCATTTCTCAATGATACGAAATGTGCTGTGGTTTATGATTTGTGATTTCAATGAAATAACTTGTCACAATGAAAAGGAAGGGGTCAGACGACGTCATGGTAGCTCGTTCTTGCCATGTAAACAGATGTACTGTGGTATATTAGAGTTTCCATATACTAGGAATATGCTATTGTGGATATGAAAACGTGATTGTAGAACAACTGTCAGATGCTGACTTGATAGAGCAGGTTGAAATGAGGATTGGAACGAGAAGTTTCCTCACTCAGTGGTCAAGTATTTGAGGTTATGGGGATTGGATTATCGTCTGGTCCTAGCAGATATTCTCATAAAAGTAATAAAAAATAAAAAAAAAAATCAAATTGATAAATGATGGTTAGATAATGAGGAATTAAGGACATAATTATCGAAGGTTGGAAGTCCCCGGATCTATCTCCTGATGCAAACATAATGGAGCTTATTTCAAGTTGTCACAGAGCTTTAAGCCAGTGGAGGTGACAAAACAATTTAAACTCAGAAAAACTTGTGGAGGAGCTGAAGGAGAAGGTGGAGGGTCTATATTCGAATGACGATGCGACAAACGACGAAATAGCTGAGGCTTTAAAGTAATTGTTTGATGCTCTTAAGGTAGAAAAGATGTTCCTGGAAACAAAAAGTCGGGTTCTATGGTTAAGAGAATGAGATAGAAATACAAAAAAAAAATCATACTTTAACAAAGCAAATGAGAGCAAGGAATATAATCACACAGCTCCTAGATGCAAATGGAAATGTGGTTGAGGATAAGGAAGGAATGGTTACCATGCAATGGAAATCTGGTCTCTCGGGCTTCAAATGTCTGATTCTTGGATTTGAAAGTTCTTTTTATTTCTCAGACCCCTAGCAAAATTCTAATCAGCTCATGTACTGGAGATGGCTGCAACATGAGCTTCTGGTTTGTTAATGGATGTCCTCATGGACAGTTATTGGATCTTAAAAGTGATAATGGTACAATACTTTTGGGTATCCCAGAACAGAGGACGGTCCATGAAGCTCTTTCTTCTCGTGACTGGCAAGTCCCTCATAGATTGGTTAATTAGAACGTCGCTATTGTGCGTTCTCTTCTGCAAAAATATACATCAAACCATGATCTTCTTGAGTCGGACACCTTCCACTGGGGACCATAACACCAGCAGAAACATGAGTTCTCAACGAAAATTACTTGGGAGCTCTTAAGACCAAAGGAGGACAATAAAGGATGGTTTCAAGCAGTATGGTTCAAGAATGGTGTCCCAAAACACTCCTTCAATTTATGAGTGACAAATTTTAATAGATTCCTTGTAAATGCAAGGCTCGCTCCATGGAACCCGCGTGTCAACCCACTATGTACCCTATGTTCTACTCATGATGAAACAAAGGACCGTTTATTCATAAACTGTGTGTTTGCCACTGAGATTTGGAACCTCCTCTTTAGGCGTCTTGGTCTCAATTCAAATCACATTCAGTCTTGGAATGACCTCATCCTTTGGCTCTTAGCTTCTAACTGTTCGAGTAAAAGAAAGCTTATGCACAAACTGTCATCTCAAGCAGCAATCTACCTCATATGGAAAGAGAGGAACAACAGAAGGCATGATGTCCAACCCATTCCTCCGGATATTTTGTTCAAACAACTAAGTAGACTTATCAAAGATACTCTCCTCGTTAGAAGACTTAAGAAAGGCTGTTCCAGTCTTTTATCTCTTTGGTTCTCTTATGGCTAATAGTTTTCTTTTCTAATTGGCAAAAATTTTAAACTTCTCTGGGGCTTTTTTTTGGGCCACTGAAGTTTTAGGCTTTTAAGCTAATGTAATCATGTTCTTTTGGTAATACAATTAACATTTTATCCAAAAAAGACTAGTAACCATTGCTATTAGTTATTTTAGACAAATCTTTGAGTCGTCTAATTAGGAGGATATTGCATAGGCATTACCATAGGTTTCAACAACAATCACTCAGACGATTAATGATGGTCTCACAGCTCGGGTCACTGAGTGGGAGGTTAAACTGACGTTATTTGCTATGCATCCAGAAAATGCTCCATGTCCAGATGGGATGATGGTTCTCTTCTATAAAAAAATTGGGATATCGTAAAGGATGAATTAATCTGTATGGTTAATCAATTTCTTTTGAGGAGGGGGGTAATGGCGAATGGCCTAAATGATACCAATATTTGTCTAATCCCAAAGAAAGACAAGCCTACAAAAATTACTCAATTCTGCCCCATTAGTTTGTGTAATTTCAGCTATAAGTTAACCTCTAAGGTCTTATGCCAGAGATTAAAGAAATTTTTATTTTATAGTATCTCTGAAACCCAGTCGGCCTTTGTCGTTGGAAGATAGCTTACGGATAACATTGCGATCGCACAAGAAATGTTCCATGCACTGCAAACAAAACCGAGTGGGTGAGCTAAACGAATGGCCATTAAAGCGGATTTGAGTAAAGCGTATGATAGAATGGAGTGGTCATTTATCGAAGCAGTGATGCGGAAAATGGGGTTTTGGGAAGTGTGGTTTGATTGGATAATGTGTTGCAAAAACGTCGGTTAAGTACAAGGTACTTGTGAATGGCCAACCAAGGAAAAATATTGTCCTGAAATGACATCTACGCCAAAGAGATCCTTTGTCTCCTTTCATTTTTATTATATGCACGGAAGCGTTTGTTAGCCTTCTTAATCATGCAGAGAATCAAGGAAAGATAACGGGGATGCGTGTAACACGAGCTTGTCCCTCGGTATCTCACCTTCTCTTTGCTAATGATAGTTTTCTTTTGTAAGGCAGAGCCCCGTAAATGTAAAAAAGTAATGAAAGCTGTCAGGAAATAAGAACAAGCATCAGGACAATTCATTAACTTTGATAAATCCTCTCTACTATTTGGTAAGAGGGTTGATGGAAATGTTAGGCACCCAATTAAGATATGTTCGGGATCAAGAATGAAGGTGGTATGGGTTCGTACTTTGGAATTCAATAAGATATTAGTGATTCCAAGTGTAAGATTTTGCATTTCTCAAGGATAGGCTTCTGAATAGAGTGAACGGATGGACGGGTAGATGGCTGTCAAAAGAAGGAAATGAGATTATAATTAAATCTATTATGCTGGCTCCTCCGACATACGTTATGTCTAGCTTTTTTCTTCCGCTGGAGATATGCAAAAATTCCGCAAGTGCCATTGCATAATTCTAGTGGATCTCAAATCATCCTAAGCGAGGTATTCACTGGGTGAAATAGGAAAGCTCTACTTACCCAGAGAATATGGTGGGATTGGTTTATGTATGATCCATAAGTTTAATCTGGAATTATAAGCAAAACAGCTGTGGCGATTAGTCCAATTCCTTGGCTCATTAGTGGCTTGAATTTTGAGGGGTATATACTACCTATTGAGTTCGCCTTTGCGAATAGGCTTAGTAGATAATTCATCTTATGTGTGGACTAGTATTACAGCGGCACGGAAACTACTACTCTTGGTAATTAGACAGAAGATCCATTATGGATATGAGGTTAATATGTGGGAGGACCCTTGGATTCCTACCTCACCAGCTCGGCCAGCTCGACCTGTTGCCCAGGTCTTGCATCCGAGAATGCGAGTAAGCATCTTATTAATGGAGAATCAAAGGAATGGGATGTTGCATTACTGAAAAATCATGTAGCATACGATGATATACCTCTCATATGGAGTATAGCTATAAGTTTAACTGACCGTTGTGACACCTTTTGCTAGACCTACGCAAAGAGCGGATGATACACAGTTAAATCTGGATATTGGATAGCACACAATCTGTTGAGACACGATGAAGAAATAAAGATCTTGGAACTCAGTATAACTGAGCTTCAAGTCATTGCTTGGAAAATAAATGCACTTCAGAAGATATGTCATCTTATATGATAGTTGATAACATGACATGTGGCGGTGACAAGGAAACTAACATGTCATAACATGAGATGCGACAATTATTTTCCAAGATATGGTGAACCAGAAGAATCTGTCCACCAGCCTTACATGTATGGTCTTTTTCAGGGACACCATCGAGCCCTAACATATTTCCGCTAACGAGCATCTATGCCAACATGGATTATCTGTTCTGGAGAAAGAATAGCATTATTGAACCAGAATTAAACAGAGATCTTTATTCATAGATAATCTGATATATTTGAAAGGTCCAGAATGAGTTTATGCGGGCACA
The DNA here is from genome assembly GCA_012274485.2 of Sinapis alba. Lineage (NCBI taxonomy): Eukaryota > Viridiplantae > Streptophyta > Magnoliopsida > Brassicales > Brassicaceae > Sinapis > Sinapis alba. The sequence goes on from MU105768.1 coordinate 626,861, forward strand.
ATCAAGCCCTAACATCTTTATCCAAAAAAAAACAACAATATGTATTAAGCTTAGACACAATTCTCATTATTTTATCATCAATAGACAGTTTGGCGAGAGTGTCTACATGTGCAAGAAAGAAGTGGAAGAACGTTGCTAGATCGACCATTTGCTGAAGACAGGGACATAATGAGACAGAGTAAAACCTAGGATATTTACGAAGTGGAGGACAGTCAAGGGATCCACTGCTCTTGGTGTATTAACAGTAACACCTTCAGGCCAGTGAGTTTATGAATTGCATTAAAGTAATTACTTGGCATTGCAATTTTCTGGTAAAGCTTGTGTTTTGGTTCCCTTCCTTAAGCCATTGGATTTCTGGTTTTTGGTGGAAGTAAGCATTTTCTACTCGCTTTAGGTGATGCAATTTCCCAAGGTATTGTTTTACATCGAAGAACACAATAGCAAAAACACTTTTAAGAGTCACTGTTTGAAGTTCCTTAAGATTCTCGGTATATTCCTCAACTCTTTTCTGAATTTCTTAGTAGTTATGCTTGTGCAGTATTTTAAGGAAACGTGTAAGGATCTTTTGTTTCTTGTTAAGCGTAGACAGAGGCCAGTAAGCCAGCAGAGACAATTCCCAACCTTCCAAAACGGTTGATGAGAAGTCTGGATGGGCAATGAGTTATTTAAATAACTTCAAGTGTTTCGTCCCAGCCACAGGAGCCATGACATCGAGAATGACCACATCAAAAATATGACCTGAAATAACCTACGGCAAAAAGTGATCTAGACTTTGAGGGAAGGTAACTAACCATTATTCATTAATTAGAACATGATTTAGCTTTTTGCTATAGGATCAGTAGGCTGCTTGTTTGTCCAGGTGAAAGGTGGTCCATGGAACCGAAGGTTCCTAACTTCCAAATCGTCTATACAAGCTTTAAAATCTATCATATGTGGATTGATTTTTAAGAAAGATAAGTGCTCCGCACAATGGATAATCTCATTAAAGTATCCTCCAATTATCCAGGGAGTGGAATGGAGATTTAGATGTTGAGATAAATGGAGATAAATGCTGCATGCAGTGGCTAAACTCATTAAAGTATCCTCCAATTATCCTATTTATGATTAACAATTTAAGTATTTTACTATATACCTTAATCATTTAAATGAACTGAACAAAAAAGATCTTCCAATTATTTTCCGTTTCAGTTTGGCATGTTATTTAAATATGCTATATATTGTGATTTTGTTAAGATATGTTGTGATCATATTTAGCTTTAATTTTCAATTTTGCTAGTAAAAAATATATTTACTTCATTAACTAAACCAGACTAACGTTTTCATAACAAGATATAGTTATTGTTCAAACCACTTTAATCAAAAACCGAGTTGCATGGTTGGTTTTTCATTAACTAACTTAAAAATATATATATATATATATATATATATATATATATATATATATATATATATATATATATATATATATATATATATATATATCTAATTATCTTAAAACTTTTCACATTTACTTCTTATACCCACATTTTTAAGAAACATATCAAAATAACAAAGCATAATCCAGTCAACTTATATTTAATTAGTGGACCCTTTTTAATTTGTTATAACATGGATTTAAACATAACATAGCAAGATTATATATATGTATATATATATATATATATTTATATTTGTATATTTGTAATTTTTAGTAATACTTATTATAGTTTGTACCTTCAAATAATATTAATTCATAAATGAAATTAAACATATATATGCATAATACAATAAGAAACACCTTTAATAATTAAAAAAAAAAAAAAATTGAAAAGAAATTAGGCATAACATTGGTCAAATTCTTCTCAAAACCTTAAAAATTAAACATTTTAAAACAACTAAAATAGATCAGACATATAAATCTAAACATATATACAAAACTTATAAAATATAAATAATTCTGCACTTTAAAAGCGTGAATAAAAATCTAGTTATCATTAATTCTCTTAACATTCCAAATGTTAAATAGATAGGTTTACTGACATTAAACAACAACATAGTTTGTCGGAATGAGTGGTTCTCTTCATGGCTATTTCCATGGTACTTGTAGCCTGTGGCGAGGAGATCTACTTAGTCCCTACTTGTTTGGAATTGCCATGGACATATTGTCTCATAAATTAAACAAAGTGGATGAAGAATATTGTCTATCATCTTAGATGTAAAGAACTCAAGCTTACTCACCTTTGTTTTGCTGATAACTTATTGATTTTCTCGGATGGATCTCCTTCTTCATTGCAAGGAATTATCTCGGTTATCTGTCAATTCCAAGAACTTTCAGCTGGTCTGGCCATCAGCCCCCAGAAGTCTTGCTTCTTCTCAGCTGGCCTATCAACCATTAAGATTGCTACTCTCGCAAGCTCTACCGGCATCTCTTAAGACTTCTTGCCAATGCAGTATCTAGGTGTACCACTACTCAGCTGTGAACCACTACTTTAAAAATTTAAATTAAAGATTAGCTTATAGATGACGAAGTATCTTTCTTTCGCTGGAAGACTTCACTTTTGGTGTGTTGTTTTCATTTTATCGGCAGAGTGTATCAACCAAATCAATTCTCTTTATGCTGCTTTTCTCTGGAAAGGAAATCTTAACGGAAAGTATACGGCCAAGGTTGCATAGGAAAACATAACTTCTCCAAAATAAAATAAAAATGGCTTAGGGCTCACGGATATCTCCCTTTACCTAGAAATCACCATGTGCTCGTCAGCAAGTTATCCACTTTAAAACTGATGTGGATACCGTTTTCTAGAAGATAATTTATGTGGGTTATTTGGATCCATCAAAACATCATAAAGCTAAATGCTTCTTGTCATTGAAAGAAAATCAATCTCACACGTGGCTCTTTAAATAGTAACTAAGGCATCAGACACTTAAATGGTTGAGAATAATACCAAGTAGGGGAGTACTTGCTTCTTTTGGACTACTCTTTAGTCCCCTTTTAGCCAACTAATCCAATACATTGGTGCGTCTGGTCCCAAACAATCAAGAATTCTTCTGTCCTCAACCCTCTCCTCAGACTAATCTATCAGCAGTAGTAACAATATTTTATCAGGTTTATTATCCAGAATGGAACAAGGACGTTCCATCATCATTAATTAATAACAAATTTATCTCTGCACAAATCTACAAAACCATCCGGGAATCAAACCTCATGTTCCTTAGTGTGGAGTGGTCTGGCTAAAAAAATAAATAATATTCTAGTATAAAACACTCACATGGTTATTTGTCCTTGATCGATTTCCAACTCGCAGCGGAATTCTGTTTTGGGGATTACAACTAGACCCACTTTGCCTCCTCTATATATTCCATCCTGAAAGCAGACATCTTATCTTCTTCTACTTTTCTCTCTATTTGAGTTTGGAAATATATGTCTTCCAAGCTTCGTCTTACTTTTCTCTTGGATGATTGGGAAGACACTCTGCAGACTTTGATCAGATTCACAATCATTTTGTGTGTTACCTAACTATTCTCGATTGGTAATCTGCGATTTACTAGCTTTGGAGTGAAAGAAATAACCGACTCCATCATCGCCACTTCAAATCTTTTGATTCTCTCCTCTCAACCATCAACTTGACACTCAAAAACCGCATCTCCCCATGCGTGACAAAAACTTAGCGGAATCAAGCTACTACATGCAACTTCGGCTCTCGTTTGGTTGAGTTTTTTTTTTTTTTGACATCAAAAGGCTATTATATTATTCAAATTTGAGGTGGTATGGGTAACCAAACCGGAATAAAACTGTTTGGTTGAGTTTATGCGTCTTCTTTCTTTACTTTGAAAACGACATTTTTTGTCGGTGGGGGTCAATATCTATCTCCTAACCAATTGCTAACTGGGCTGCCTTACCATCTGGGTTAGAAAACTAAAAAAATTTCTGATACATTTCTCAACCGCTAATTTACAGGTTTCTTTTAGGCCAGTAAGATCATCGTTTGAAATTCACTAAAGCCATGTAAATGAACATCTATTATGTATGCGTTTGGCAAATTAATTAAATGCATCAAATTTAAACTAAAAAAAAAAACATAAATGTACGAAAAACATCTTGATCCGTGGAAGAAAAATCAACAGTCTATAACTTTTTTGAACATTAACAGTCTATAACTTTATTCCTATAAATTCCTGATTATATACAAAAGCTGAAATACATGTGTTCGTGCTTGTTAAAATACATATGGTTCTATTTTTAATTAAATACTGAGAATATTATTTGTTTGTATTACAGATGCGTCCATCATTTTTATCTATTTCTGCTACTTGTTAATTGTTTTATTTTAAAACCCTTGTAGCGGGGGTAATTGTACGTCCACATGCATGGGAAGTGTCCTATGCCACCTTCACAGGGTAAAGTTAGGTTCAGTCTCCACATGTACAACACGCAGGAACATCTGGATATACTTGTCAAAATTAGCACATGGAGATGGAAACTATGGAAGCTGCATAGTTTAATAGTTAGTTTTCGTCTTTTGCCATAAGTAGTCCCGCCAAACCTTGGTACGTGGCAACCTGAAATCGTACGTGTTGCCTCCAGAGACTTGAACTAAGCTTACAGACAAAATTTCGAACTGACAAGTAAGACGTTATGGTCATGATGTGCCCTCAGGATTCTTCACCGCTTGGTTCTTCTTTAGTGTATCGTGTTTTAATTGCTTGTTCCTTAAGGATCCGGTGCAACTATAAATACGAAGACACTGTGTGTGTAGTTTCTTAATTTATTTTTGCATGCGGCAAAGACTTTGAAGATCATGAATACAAGAGCTTTTGTAGTGTGGTGTGTTTTGTTAGCGGCTGTTTTAGCCGCCACGGCGGTTGCTTCCGTCGATGACGCGAAACAAGGTTAAAGTCGTACAAAATTGGCTTATTTTCTTCTTTATGCGTCTCAATATGATTTGTTTGACATTTTTTTTTCTCACATTATAAATCTGGTGAAAACCAAGTAGACGAGTCAAAGTCATCATGCAAGTACGGGAATTGTGCACATGGTGGAGATATTTCTTTCGAAGAAGCACATCACGCTAAGAATGAGCTCAACCAAGGATTAGGTGGTTTCGATGAAGTCATTGGTGGGAACGAGGATGAATCCAAATACAACCAAGGTGGACAGAAGGGCGGTGGTGGCCAGGGTGGACAGAAGGGAGGTGGAGGAGGTGGCCAAGGAGGCCAGAAGGGCGGTGGAGGAGGTGGCCAAGGAGGCCAGAAGGGCGGCGGAGGAGGTGGCCAAGGAGGCCAGAAAGGCGGCGGAGGTGGTGGCCAAGGAGGACAGAAGGGCGGTGGAGGTGGTGGCCAAGGAGGACAGAAGGGCGGTGGAGGTGGTGGCCAAGGAGGACAGAAGGGCGGTGGAGGTGGTGGCCAAGGAGGACAGAAGGGTGGCAGAGGTGGTGGCCAAGGAGGACAGAAGGGAGGCGGAGGTGGTGGCCAAGGAGGACAGAAGGGAGGCAGAGGTGGTGGCCAAGGAGGACAGGGTGGACACAAAGGAGGAGGCGGGGGTGGTGGCCAGGGAGGATACAAAGGAGGAGGAGGGGGTGGTGGTCACGGAAAAGGAGGTAGTGGAGGTAGAGGAGGTGGAGGTGGTAGTGGACGAGGCGGGGGAGGCGGAATGTAGATCTATCTGCCAAGAAATAGCAAGTGTTTTTATCTTCGAGTTCAAGGTATTATGTATCTTAAACTACAATAAAGTTATATGTAAAAGTGTACACAACCTCACTTCGCCGAGTGTTAGGCTTCGGCCACCATGAAAGTTTTATGTTTTCCTCAAAGTATAACCACTATATTATTTATCCGCTACAAGCCTGTTGCACTCAGTATTGATTCTAACCGGAATAAAAAATTAAAGCTGCAAAAGAAACAAAAGAATGGACACCACCAAATACTTCTAATCAAACGAATTTATGCAGAGTAAAACTGAAGGTAGCAAAGAATGTACAAGAATTTCAGCAAAAACAATTAATTATAGACATATATAGAAAAACCATGCTTGGAGTAGCGAATGAGTTAATGATCCTCTAAGTAACATAAACATAGCTTTTCAATTTAAAACCAATTTGTCGATTAACTATCTGTAGATGGTCCTACATTTTTTATAGACACCATCTGACGTGAACTTACTTTGATTGTTTCTGATAAAGCATATGATACTAAATTTGTTGTTCTGAGAAATTTATTAATGGAACTAGGTCCAACCAGACAAACACAATACAAGACAAAAGGGTAAACAAAACCCACTAGCAGTAAAAGTAAAACGAACCCAATAGATAGGTCCAAGGTATTAACAATTTGTGGTCTTCAGCCCATAAGAGAATTCACCGAGGAAGCAAGCCATGGCACTGACGATCACCGGGTGATCAACAGACATATGTCATAGGGAGTCACTTTCATCGGAACCAGAGAGAAAACATTTCGGAACCGCCACAATTGTAAGAACCTTATTTTAGAGAAATTTACACTATGAGACCCATTATCACTTTACAATTATGTTTTGAGTCACTTTCTACTTGTAAGACACTTCTTTAGTGCAATTTATCACCAATACCCCCCAATGACACATTCTCATCTTTTACTAACTGATTTCAAAATCTTCAACTAAAAAATGAAGTGAACAAAAGTAAATGAAAAATATAATAAAAAATATAATAAAAAATATTTTTAAAACTAACAGTCATATCTACTTTTCTCTTTACTTTTTTCTCTTGGTCGACTTCATCCTCTCTCACATCCCCGCTTCTGAAGAATAAGAACCCTAATCCTCACAATTTCGTTCAATTCGGCCACACTCGTGTTAACCTCCAAAGATTCTCACTTTCTGACAATCGATTAATCCCCAATTCGTATAGATACGTGATAACTCCAAAAGATTCTGAACCCTAATCGCCGTTTTAGGTTCGTCGCCTCTCTTCTTTAAGCATGGCGAAATCGAAGCCCAAGAAGAAAGAGAAGATGATACAAAACACCTTGTTTCACAAATATCTGGATAAAAAAAAAACGACCTAGATCTGATCCAAAAAATTAGTATCAAACTCAAACATAAAACTTGTCCACAAGACCTTGTCCACACCTCGTCCACAAGACCTCGTCCACAATATGCCACAAGATCTTATCCACAAAAATCCATCCACAAAACATCGTCCACAAGACCTCGTCCACAATATGCTGAAACTTAACCCACAAAACCTCATCCACAAGACCTCGTCCACCAAACGTCTTGTAAGATTAAAAACCTTTTTGATACTTCTTTGTAGTTTAAATCAGAAACAAGTAAAAACCATAAGAATAAAAAAAAAGTTGTAGAAACAAGTTTTATTGCACATAAAACAACCACCCATTAAATCCACATATTTCTCACCCACAATCTTACTATCCATAAATATCAATATATATATTATAAACGTTATAAATTTTACAAAAATATATACATTATGGATATCAAAATGTTAAAGAGAAAAAGTTATAATTTATTTTACACAATAATACAAATTTTATACATTATAATTTAAAATAATTACTAATGAAATATGTTGAGGAATGTAAACCCATTTTTAACAAAAACATTTAATCTTAATATATTTCAATCGTTAGATTTTGTTGTTTTGGATGCTAGCTAGTGACTTAGAATTAAAACTCAACCATCCAAAAAATAATTAAAGCAAATGTTAACTAAATGAAATACAACAAACCAAATTCGTTTCCTCTCGGTGGGTAAAGGACATTTCGGTCCAAAAAGCATCTCGGGCTCAACAAAAGTGTCTCACCAGTAAAATGTGTCTCAGGATGTAAACAAAGACAAAAAGTGTCTTAAAGAATAATGAACTCCTTTTTATTACAATTATTTTATTACAATGAAATAATTGATATTTATAAAATAATAAGAACATAAATTAAAATTTACAATACCGAAAAAAAATAAAGAAGAATTGCAGAGTCAAAATGGTTAATCTCTTTCCTTAAATCTTTAATATCTCATAGTGTGACGATTTTATAGCGCTCAGATTTCTAGGATATAACTGCACAAATCTTCTGATTTGCGTCACTTTATTAAAAGCATATTAAAACTAATTTTGTGTTGTACTCTCAAACACAAAATAAAAAAATACTAACATAACTATTTCAGAATTATTTTTCTTTCTTGTTCTGCACGTCACTTAACATATGGCTAACAAGCCTTATTTATATGTAACAATGTGACACTACGTTATAGTTTCAAAACCCAAACACAGAGAGTAATGGATTCTTTAAGTAAAAAAATCAATGATGTCATTAAAAAAATAATTCATATGGACTCAATTTTTAATGATTTAGCAATTAGCAATAAGAAATATATTATATATTTGACCAAATCAAACATAAATAATAGTTCTTTCAATTTAGTTTTTCATTTTATATTTATACTAACATAAAGATAGTCATAATAAAATTTATATGAATAAGTAATGTACATAATATCCAACTAACAAATTCAAATTCAAACCCAAATATCCAATATGTGACATTTGCTAAAAAAAATTGTATTTAGCCAAACTTATTTTGTACTTCCATTTCTCATCGAAAACCAACTCCGACTTTGACATACGAATATACTACTTCATAATATCAAACATTTGGTTATTACGACAAACATCTTTATCCCGAAACTTACCAAAAATGGTCTAAAACCGTTTTGTCAAAAACGACTTCCAACAATCTTCCACATGAACATAAATGACTCTATACACTAGACGATTCGACAGACTTGACTTCCTAGACAAGACTCGACAAAACTCAACTAAGGACTTCTGATAGTACAAACGAGAAATTCACTTCATGATGAGTTGGTAGCAATTTTCAGCTTTGAACCAGTCATTGTTAATTGCTATCGAATTTACTTGGCCAGAAGGTGGACATGATGTCTTAAACCCCCGAGCTTTGGTGTAAACCTAGACAATAGCTATAACACAACTTCATTCTCTCTCACATAACTAGGTTCTCTGTTGTATTCATTTTGGCCGTGAACAATATCTGGTTAATCATGAGCGAACTTGGAGAATATAACTTTTATTCTCCTAGAAATTGCCGTATTTCACACCACAAGGTGATTTGCCAATAACTTTGTTTAAAGGAGTATCATGTACTACTCTATTCATATTTCAAAGCTATGGATACAAATCATTAAAAACAAATGTTTATCCTCTAATCCTTACATGTAGCACTGTTTAATCATTATAAGAACTGGGTGTAGACCGAAGTCTGACAGTGCTTTGAGCATATTTAGTTTGACTTAGTTGTCTCCTTGAACCAATTTCTTGGGATCTCCAATCATTTAGATAAAATTACCGTCAAACCTCATCTTAATTCATACTCCCTCCGTTTCATATTACTTGTCGTTCTAGGTTTTTTCACACATATTAAGAAAACATATGATTTTGTATATTTCCAAAATAAAAACACAATTACCTATATAACTAACAATATTTCAACCAATAGAAAAATAAAAACACAATTACCTATGAATCTTATTAATGAATTTTGCATTGAAACTCTAAAACGACACTTATTTTGAAACGAAAATTTTTCCCTACAACGACAAATAATATGAAACGGAGGGAGTAGGCTTTAACATATTCCTTATGATGATATAACAATTAGATCTCTCATGACAACCTTTAATAAAAAGATCTTAAGTTGTCATCATAATGAACATAGTCTCTTGAGATTGGTCCATCTAATATCAACTGTCTCATGATTTTTGTCATCTTCTTTAAAAATACAAATATATTTTGTTAAAAAAAATAGTGCATGACACTAGTTTTTTTAAATCATGTTATGATTTTATATGATATGCATATTTTTATTGAACATCTCTTAAGAGTTTATAAAATTTAATCTACAATTCTTTTAAATTTAAATGAATAAAAATTAATTTTTAAAAAATGTATTTCATTCTTAAAAAATCATATTTTACGTACAACTATTTTCATAATTCTCTCAACTTTATTTATAAATCCAACTTGTATGCTTTAGATTTTCCAAACACATATTTTTTCTTTTTTTTTTAGCAAATATACCTATCATTACATGATATTATTTGTGCCATCAAAACCACCATTCTATATTGTTATTCTCAACTATATTGATTTTAGAAACTACAAAACACATGTCAGTCTCAGTTATATTAGTCTGAAACTTTCTCATTATTTTGTATGGTCAATCTTTTTCACGACTCCTGTTAAACATTGACAAAATATAAATATTTGATAAATATCAACAAATATTTTATTTCTTATTGCAAATAGATTTATAGGTGGCAGACCTCTTCCAAACTTAATTTGGAGCATCGACTAATGAAATCTATTTCCATCCATACAATTTGATCTCTTACATATTGAAAAGTTGTTCATAATTATGGTATATTTCACCAAACTTTAATATTTTGATTAAAAAAAAAACTGAAACAATAGATCAAAACCGTTACTTATTCTGGATAATAAACTCAAGAAATTACCTTTAATCAAGTCAAAGCATTAACAATTTTTGAAAACACAAAAGAAACCGTTTAAAAAAAAAACAATTTAATAGCAAAAGTAAAGACACCAAAGCGAAGACTCTAAACCGTAATTCCTAAGCCATGAAAATAACGATGATCATGCTTGCTAAATTATATAACACTGCAATGATCGAACACAATTTTTTTTTAATCCGATTAAATTCTGAAATTTAAAAGAATTAATACACCAATTTACGCATGGTAAATATAAAATGTTAGACGCAAGGTCTTAAAAGAATTTACCTTTCTTTTTTTTAAAATCAGTTAAAAAAAAAGTATGGGAGAAAACTTTTACCGGATTTCAACAATATTAACTCATAATATATATTTTATTACAACCACTGGATTAAATCAGGAGTCCAGAGATAAAATCTGCCGGTGATCTGGCTCCATAGCTATAAACACAGTTTAATAACCAAGACATATTATGATGAATATGGACTTATTTTCCACCAAAATAAGTTCTCTAATTCTGTTTTCATGACAAAAACACTAAACAAATTATCAGTTTTTCGTTAGTACTATAACGAAAAATTACAGAATTAAAATTACAAAAAATTATTTTGAAATAATCCAATAGATCTGATTCCACCATCTTTAAAGATTTAAGAGAGTACTAGAGTTTGACCCACGCTTTAAAAGCGCGGATTATTTTTCAATCAAATGTTTTTATAGTTTATAAGATTGTATAAGTTTTTTTTTTTAAAAAAATTTAATATATAAATGATCAATAATTTACCTCTATTATAGTTATTTTGTTAATTATCGGTTTTATATGAAAGACATATACGTGTGATTATTTTGATAACATGTATCTTAATTGACGTTTATATCAGAGTGATAAAAAAACAGTTATAAAGATGAAATGATTTTGATCCGCGTTTTGAAATATTTTACGTTGTAAAATCTAATAAAAACACATTATATGTTTTGTTATGGATGTTAAAATCAGAAAACCCGCTCCACTAAAAACCCGTTCTATTTACGAACGATTACATTTAAATTTTATCTCGTTTAAACCCGTTTGTTTTATCAAATCTTGTTCAATTTAAGAATCATCTCATATTTTTATAGATTTTTTATATATTAAATTTAAAAAACTGTAACATAACATGTCTTATGTAGACCACTCTAATAAAAAAATTATCATGTAAAAAATTTATCATGTGTAATAACATATCTTGTATTTTATTAATATATTGTATGATTGATGAAATAACTCATAAATATATAATCGTAAAAATATCAAAATAACATTTTCAATATACTATAAAAATATAAAATTAGTTAATTTTAAATATTTTCTTTAATATATAAAATTTTAAATTATTTATCAATTAAATATTGTTGATTTAATATTTAACTTTATAAAAATTTATAAGTTAAACTATATTGTAAATTTTAAAAGTATTGGTTATTTATGTGTATATACTTTAGTTTTCTTGTATAATTAACAATAATTAATATATTATATTATTTAACTATATTTATTACTTAGTTTAATAATTTTAAAATTTATATTTATATTATTATAATTTTTATTATGTATATAGGTTGAAATTAAATTAATATTAATATATAATAATTATTTAATAATAATGACGAAAATATTAATTTATATAGATATATTTATAAAGTTCAATATTTTTTAAATAATATATATCTATATTTATAGAAAATATAGCAAGATTGTATTAGATTGTAATCTTTGAAAAAATCTTTATGAATATCTTTTTAGTTAGTTACCATAATTAGTTGAGAACATATGGTAAGATTTAATTAATAATAAAGTTAGAAGTGTATTTAATATAATCTATAGTATTTTTAAAATTTTTCTACCTAGAAGCAAGTTTGGTCCAAAGTTGTGCTTCTGTTTTAATAGTATTGATATGAACCTTATTTTACTACAATGAGACAATTGATATTTATAAAAATAATAACAACATAAATTAAAATTTATAATACTGAAACAAATGAATAAAGAAGAATTGCAGAGCCGAGATGGTTAATCTATTTCCTTAAATCTTTAAACGTCCCATAGTGCGACGGTTTCATAGTATTCAGATTTTCAGGATACAATTGCACAAATCTTCTTATTTGTGTCACTCTATCATAAGCTTTATCGAAACTAATTTTGTGTTGTACTCTCAGACACAAAATAAAAATACTAGCATAACTATTTCATAATGGAAAAATTGTTTTTTTTTGTTGTTCTGCACGTCATTTTAATATATGGCTAACAAACCTTATTTATATGTAACAGTGTGACACTACAATATGGTTTCAAAATTTAAACGCAGGGAGTAATGTATTCTTTAAGTAAAAAAATCAATGTTATCATTAAAAATTTTAATTTCTTTTGACTCAGTTTTTAATGACTTAGCAATAAGAAATATATTATATATTTGACCAAATCAAACATAAATAATATTTCTTTTAATTTGGGTTTTTATTTTATGTTTATACAAACATAAAGATAGTTATGAATAAAATTTATATGAATAAGTAATGAACATAATATCCAACTAACAAATTCAGATTCAAATCCAAATATCCAATATGTGACATTTGCTAAAAAAAATTATTTAACCAAACTCATTTTGGACTTCCATTTCTCATTCAAAACCAAGTCCAATTTTGACATATGAGTACACTACTTCATAATGTCAAACACTCGGTTATTCCGACGAACGTCTTCGTCCCAAAACTTACCAAAAATGTTCGAAAACAATTTCATCAAAAACGAGTTTCAACACGAACCACAGAAGAAATTAGTTTTTACAAGGGCTCAAACCAAAGAATCAAAAGTGGTGGATCTACTAATCAGAGAAGAAGCATCAACCGCCTACAATCGATCCTCCATCTTTGACTATCTTGCATGCAAGGAACCATCATCTTTGAAAACAAGGATAAGCTTGAAGATGCAAAAACCCAACCAAAATGAGAAGGAGAATGGTTGGAGGTTCAGAGAAGGAAGTAAGACAGAATAAAACAAAGTCGTAAATCAAACGGTGCCGGCGATAGCGATTTTAAAAAAGCAATTGCCTCACTGAAACAGAAGCCGGAAAACCGGCGAAGCCAGTTCTAACAAAACCATGGGTTTCCAGAATCAAAAACCCGACCAATCGGAAGTCAAAATCTGGCAAAAACATCAGTGAAAGCTTCATCTCCTCTAACAAAAAAAAAAGATTTTGGTCTGAAACGCTTTGTCTTCCTCTCCTCTATGTTATTTATTTTCCATTTTTTCACAGAAGAGAGAGATGGAGTAGATGGAGCTTTCACCGGTGTTCTTGCCGGATTTCTTTTCAGACCAGAATTTTAACTTGTTACTTTATTATGCGGTATATTTATACGACAAATTTACAAAAAACTTTTTTATTAAATTTATAATTAATCCCCTTATATATTAATTGAGAAATCATTTAAGTGGTTTTATACACATATCATTTTCATAGGTGGGTTGTTAGTTTAATTATTATAATTTGATTGGTTGATGTTTTCAATTTTAAATTATTTAATTCAATTATAATAAATAAAAATAACCATAAACCAACTTATATCAGTTGCCAAATAATATTATAAATCAAAATAGTTACTTACATTTATGACAAATTATTGTCAAACACATATAATAATAAAATTTAGTTTGAAACATCCTATTAAAAAAAGATAAATATTTTATATCTTTTGAATATTCAAAATTTAGAGTCAAATTATATTATTTCAAAGTAAAAATTTAAATATAAATGAAGATTTTTTATAAGAAATATAAGCATAAACATATTTATCTTACATCATTTTTAAATGACCAAAAAATATTGTAACAATATAACTAAAACTTTTTATATAACAGTTTAAATCACAAAATAAAAACAAATTCATGAATTTCTATTTAAAATGAAAAACTTATGGTTTAAAACTGACATAACTTTCCATATAAAATAAAATTTCTAAATATCATACTCCCTCCGTTTATATTAAGTAATATTTTAACTTTTAAACTTTGTTTCATTACAAATATTGTTTTACTTTTCTAATGCATTTATTAAACATATTTTCCAATTTTACCTTTATTTTTAATTTATTAATTAATAAAACCAAAAAATATTAAATAAGCGTAAAATAGAAAAGTTAACAATTCTCTTAGTATGTACAAAATATTTAAATGACACTTATTATAAAATGGAGGGAGTATTACATACAAACACTATTACTATGAATATGTATTAATCTTTAAATTAATAAGAATTTAATCTTACATGTAAATAATATTACTAAAAGTTTCTTTACTTAATGGAAATCCACCTATATATAAATATGGTTTTTCTTAATATTTTTTGTGATTTATATTTTACATGCAACCGTGTGATGAATCCCTTATGATGAGATCTTTTTATCCCTGATTCTTTTGAAGGAAGATCGGATGGTTTGAGAGAGATATGGGTTGATTTCAATTATGATGGATGAATTCATTGGATGATTTTCAGAAATGATCTATGGTAGATGATTGATGATGATGGTTTTATGGGATAGAAGTCGAGATGGTAGGTGATCTACAATGAGGATTTGTGGGTTGATCAACACTTGTGTAGATGAGTCTAAGATCAAGAGAATGAAATATATTGTTGTCTAAGACAAGTTTTATAATCAGAGAATGAACTCTTTAGCAATCAGTGTTCAAAGATGAACAAATGATTCACAAATTTAGAGAGAACTTTGATAAAACGTGAATAATGTTTTTAGAAACAAAAGAGAGTTTAAGTAGAGAATGAGAAAATAAAAAATCCTAAAATTATAGAAAAATTAAAAAATAAATTAAAACTAAATTGTCTTGAAAACTAAATATTAATTATTCTGGCTGATTTTTTTACTTGATTTTCGTCTAGTTTAGCTCTGGTTCAGAATAAACCAAGAAAACAATTACTTCCATTTGTTCTTGGACTTGAATTTTGTGGTTGACCCATCAACAAGACATATTTGATCTTTAACTTGTATATTTATTTTTTTTTGGGCTAAAAAAGGTCATCTGATGCAACAAAAGAGTTGGGCCAAATTTCTTCCCTTCCAGCCTGATCCATCATGCCAATATCATCACTCAGCTGGTTCAGTCAGGGTTGCATCATTTCCTCCTCCTTTAAAAAGATTTGTCCTCAAAAATGTATCTCTTACATCAAAAGGAAATATATTATTCTTGACACAAAGGTTCAAGTAAAGAATCATATAAGCAACATTCTCAAAGAAACTTCCTTGGAGTGTTGTTAAAAACATTTTTATCAAGTACTTCCAGCGGCATATCGAATGATAAGCATGATGTTTTCTTTTGTTCATTTGAGACTGATCACGTTGTTCCTAGATACTTAAAACAAAGACTAGATACCCAGAATTATATGTGCAAGACATGTTCTTGTTCAAATCGGAAACCTTCTTTCCCTAGAACATGTAGCACACGTTTCATATCATCATGATGCATATCAAAGTAAGTATTGTACACCAGAATAGTATCAAGGCAAGTGATAGCATAGTTCCTAAAGAACAATTTCAGAACAGTCACAAGTTTCTCAGATTCAGAAAACAAGGGATCAAGTTTAAACTGAGGATTACTTAACCAAGGCTCAACATATCTATCAAAGAATGTTTTATAAACCAGAATTTCATCAAATTTTACAACAACACAGTTCTCCAGCAATGATCTAAAAACATGCCAAGGTTTATCAGTTTCAGAATACAAGATACCAAGTTCAAAACCGAATCACAAACAAAATCGGTTTCATCTCTAAGTGATTTTGGTTTATGTAAATTCCTAACCATAAACTCTTTTCAGGCACGCGTGGAAGAAAACAAATGACCAATGGCTAGTTTATGCTTAGAACAACTCAGAACAATGCTATTTTCTTTGAAGACAAATGAATCAAACAATTTTCTAGAACATAAAAGATGTTGTTGCAGAACTAGCTACAATTACTTTTTAGGATAATCAAAGATTTTGTTATGTTCCGTAAACTGATCAAAACTCAAAACAAGACCATAATTTATGTTATTATCACAATGAAAACGTTTTTGATCAGAAAATTTATATGGTTCAAACACTTTAAAAGAGTTAATCATATTATCAAAAATAGATTTTGAAACATGAAATTCTTTTACTTTTTCTAGTCAAAAACATTTTACATCTTGAGAACTGACCTTAACAAATATTTCAGGCACTGAAATAATCTTATCAAGTTCCTTGCAGTGCTCTTGTGAGTTAGGAGACAAAGGCGCATTAGTTATTTCTGGTTCCAAGGTTATTTGCTGCTCCAACACTTCACTTTCTGTTAAACTCTTCTGTTCTGTTTCCGGCGAGTGTTCTGCTGAGACCTGCGGCACTGAAACAAGGATACTTGGTTGCAACGGTTCAAAACAAGTTTGTTCATCACATGTTCTATTGATGACAAGCTCAGGTTGAGGAGAGAAGAGAAAAAACTAATTTTCTGTCTCAGGTTCTTTACTTACTTTCGATGGCTCTGTTTTTAGCTTTTGGATATCTAATTCCTTCTTAGAAAACAATGGCTCATTGAATCTTGAGAGAGGACGTGGTCTGGCTTTCTTTGTTTATGTGACTTCCTTGGGTGATCATGAACATGGCAAGTTCTTGTCTCCTCTTTGGCATGTCTTGGTTGTTTTCTGCTATAGTTACCAGAAACAAAGCATTTTTTCCTGAAGTGTTTTAATTCAAACCAAGATGCAACTTGTGTTTCTCCTGTTCTCCTTCTGGTAGTAACAAGATGATTCCACCATTGAAGGGCATCTCCATAGAACTCTGTTGTAACCAATCTAACCTTTTTTCTTCATGGGTAATTTTGGCCATGAAAAACAAGTTTTATTTGTTGTTCCCACTCCAAATACCCATCAAGGTCATTTCTGCCACAGAAATATGGTATCCTGCTCCTCGTTTTGATCTAGCATCTTTCTGAATCTGAGAAACATTACTAAAAAAAATCATCAACATGTTTCTTTTGTAAAAGATCAGTCTTTTTCATTCTTTTCATGATCTCAAACATCATTTCTTGGATCTGCAATTTATTTAATGTCACAGTTGGTGCCTCATGTCTTTTATTGATATCTCCAACCATGGTTTCATGTTACAATCTCAACAAGAAAATTAAGCACATATATGAACAGCCAAAACCTCACAATCTCTCAAGTGTTTCTCTCTTGTGTTTCTTAGTGAGATTTTCTCTGTGAATTCAGTAGCTCAGCAACAAACAAAGATCAAACTTCAGAGAACAAACCCCAACCCCAAAACAGAATTGCAAAAAATTTGTTTTGCAAGAGGCTTTACCACCAGGGTTAGATTTCTCCTCATGCATGCTGGATTTCTCTTCAGTCAAGTTGGATTTCTTTTAAACTTTTTTCTAATTGATTTTTTTTTAAAGATGGTTGGCCCTCTTGCAGATACAACATATAGAAATATAAGAGATTTTCTGAGAAAATTGCAGAGAATTGAAAAAAGTTTCCCCAAAAACAAATAGAAGAAATCAAAAATTTCAGAATCAAACCCATATTTTGAGAGTTTCAGAATCAAACCCAGATCAAGAGCCTTCAAACCTGGCTCTGATACCATCTGATGAATCCGTTGTGAGGAGATCCTTTTGTCTTTGTTTCTTTTGAAGGAAAATTGGATGGTTTGAGAGAGATATGGGTTGATTTCAATGATGATGGATGGATGGATTGGATGATCTTCACAAATGATCTATGGTAGATGATTGATGATGATGGTTTTATGGGATAGAAGTCGAGATGGCAGGTGATCTTTAGTGAGGATTTGTGGGTTGATCAACACTAGTGTAAATGAGTCTAAGATCAAGAGAATGAACTTGTGATCCAACACAAGTTTTGCATTCAGAGAATGAACTTTTTAACAATCAGTGTTCAAAGATGAACAAAAGAATTCACAGATTTAAAGGTAAATTTGATAAAAAGGTGAATAATGTTTTCAAAAACAAAAGAGAGTTTAAGTAGAGAATGAGGAAATTGAAAAGTCCTAAAATTATAAAAAAAAAGAGAAAAACTTAACTAAAACTAAATTATCTTGAAAACTAAATATTAATTATTCTTGTTGACTTATTGACTTGATTTTCGTCTGGTTTAGCTCTGGTTCAGAATAAACCAAACAAACAATTGCTCCCCTTTGTTCTTGGACTTGAATTTCGTGGCTGACCCATCAACAAGACATATTGAATCTTTAACTTGTATATTTTAGGGGGTTTTATTGAAATTGGGGTTTGAGAATGTTTTGAAGATTTTAAAATTTACTGGAATTTAGAGAGTTTTGTTGAATTCCAGAATTTTGATGGAGATTTAAAAGGGGAATTTGATAGGATTTGGTGAAATCTTTTTTTAATATTTTAATAATAATTTTAATCACTAAACTAAAAAACAATGTGATCTGCTTATTATATTATATCACAATACATATATACTAGGAACTTATTTACATATATATTAGGAACTTACAAATACTACTACTATATGATATAAGGAAATATAGGCATGTAAAGAACTTTGTAAATATGATAGAAAAAATTAAAAACATTCTTTTAATAGATTGGAAAGTTCAAACAAAAGTTTGATTCTTATTATCATAAAAATCCAAAATAAAAGTTTACAAACTACTTCACTTCGCAACAACTTAGCGTCATTGTGAATGTCTTCTTTCAACCTGCCAACAATGCAATAAAATATCTTACACATATCAATCAAGCAATACATTGTGATATGTCAATATCACTGTCATCTATAAATATTTATACAAAAAGATATAACTTACTTTATGCGCATATCACCGTTGAGATCCACTAAGAATAGCATCATTCCACATATTTGAAGCAATTGTTATTCTCCATTCATTGTCAAGTTCTCTTTGTTGTTCTTGTGTGACAAAAAATTGATGACCACTAGTACTTGATTGGGTAACACTTTGTTCATCAGAAATTTCTTCTGGAGGAAATTCATTTGAACGACACTTCTAACGAAGATAGTTATGCAATGCAGCACATGCAAGTGCTAGTTCTGCTTGTGTCTTATACGGAAAATTAGGTGCATATTTAAATATAAGAAATCTTGATTTGAAAATACCAAATATCCTTTCGTTGGCGTTTCTTAAACAAGCATGACGATGGTTGAATAATTCTTCTTTATTTCTGGGATCACTATCTCCTCAAGTAAGTTCTTTGAGATGATATCGCGTACTTCGAAATGGAGTTAGGAAATTTATTCGGTTGGCATATCCACAATCAGCCAAATAAAACTTCCCTGAAATATTTATAAAGTACAATAAAAATAAACATAATAAGATTGTGAATAAAATAATGTATCATAAACATACATAACACCTTTTCGTATGGATTAATGTATGTACCTTCGGGGACTTCAAGTTTATTGTTACTTCTCGTTAGAGCATCATTTAACACTTTTTCATCATGAGCTGAACCTTCCCAACCAGTAAGGACATATATGAATTGCAAATCAAAATTGCATGCAGTTAGAACATTTTGGGATAAGATTCCTTTTCTGTTTTGGTAGCTAGCAGTGTCATTTCCTACTACCATAGCAGGAATATGGGTTCCATCAATAGCTCCGATACAATCCTAAAAAATAATTAATACAACTATTAACGGATAAAAATATGAAAAAATAAAATCTTTACATACCTTAAAGTACGGATAAAATCTTGTGCTTTCTCTTATTTTTGAAAGCACACCATTTCCTGGTTTAGCCATCAAACTTGGACCAATGCCGTTTAACGCCCTTAAGATGTTATTAAAGCTCTGACTTATTGCGAAACTCGATCTCTTGAATACATCCCGGGGAAGAATATATCTCGTGCTCTGGCCAACAATGAGCAAAAATGTGGCAAGCATTTCCTCAACCGAAATCCATCTTGTATCTCTTAAAGATGTTTTTTCTCGGATAAGAGTGCACAAATCCAAGAAAACATCTGGATACATACGATATAAACCTCAAAAATGTTCTGGATCTTCAGTTAAAACATTGTGTATATATTCATTTCCAGGTCTTGTGGCTGGCTTCTTAATCGGACGTTGAATTTGTGAAACTAAACAATGTGCTAGAAAGCAAACTCTCACATTGATTGTTGACATCAACTGAAGTATATCCAGTGGCGGAGCGACATATATTATAGGGTGGTCAATTGACCCATGTGACTTTCTACAAACAATTTCTTTTACATGTATTTCAAGAAAGAAATTTGATGAAATGTTCAGAAATTAACATATATGACCCTTATAACATATGAATGAAATCAGATTGACCCATGTGAAAGATCTGGTTGGCTCCGCCACTGAGTATATCCACGTCTGACTGAAAGCTCTTTTTCCTTTTTCTACATTTTCTTAACTGTAGTTCATCATTCTCATTAACTGCTTGATCCCTGGCACAAGAATCTGAAATTTAAAACAAAATAGCATTTCTTTTAGATAATATCAACAACAAAACATGACATATTAAAACTATGAAAACAAAGCTGTCAAAATTGAAAAGGAAGCTTGGGTGCAAGTCTGTTAGGTAGTAACGATTGGCAGAGGCATAGCACTAAGACTGATTATTTTAATGTTTCCTAACTTGTACGAGAACTCTGAAATGTGAAATACTGAACAAAAAAATAATTTGGAGCTTGCTAATTATACATATACACCTACTTTGTATAAAAAATATAGAGAAGTCTTAAGTTTTGATTTCTGTCAGTGGCTCACTACGCAACCATAGTAAACTGGGCTGTGTTTGAAAATTGAATTCTGACGCATAGACCTAACATTCAAATTTGATTCTTAGATTAGTAACTGTGTTATGTAGAAAACAAGCATTACCAATTGTTTTGTGGGACGTCTAGACATAGAAAGTGATCAAAGAAATTAGAACCTACAAAAAAAAATAAAAAGTTCATAAGAAACTGTATTTTATTATTTGAAAGCAGCTACAAGAGAAAGTACCAAACAAGAAATAAACTAAAAACCTCATGGAAAAGCATAAAAACCATTAAGAAAACTAAACCAATAAAACCAACAAAAGCATCTAATTCTACAACCACAAATTTCATGGCTTACGTACAGAACGTTTAATCCATCTAAAACGTTCCTCTCTAGTCATACTCATAAATCCAGCTTTCATACTAAGTTTGTGAACTAAATTCATTGCATCAAAACATTCATTTTCTTCTAAATCAGGAATTTCTTTAATTATGTCTCATACGTTATTAACTTTTTCCTCAGCTTCTTTTTCTTCGGCTTCCTTTTGCCATCTTTGTTGAATCATACTGAAAATCTAATTGGTTGTTCCAGCTTATTTCTCCTGAATTTTTTTCCATGTTATATACGTCAGTTCTAGCTCTCTTTCTTACTGGGAGTTTTTTTATCACATTCGAACGTCTCAGAGATGAAGCTTGTTCTACACCATCATCGTCATCACCATTATCATCATCATCGTTCTCATCATCACCCATCCTTTGAGGAGTGCATCCTTCTTGATATTCCCATTCATTATCTCTTGCTATATAGGTACGAGCATTTGTGGTATCGCCTAACCCCACTGCATTATTTCCTCTTGCAATATTTTGTCCGTAAATCTTCTCTAGGTCTTCAAAATCTTCAAATGTATCGTCACGTAAATGTTTATCTTTATTGTGTCCCTGTTATGAATAAAAAATGTTGACATATAAAATAAAAATATCTGCATAAGCAAATCATGCATCATAACTTTTAACAAATTATTTACCTGGAAGTATTCATTCCATACTTCATTTGGAGCAGTAAATTTGTTTGTGTCCTTGTCCCAACCAAATCCTGAACTAAAACGAAGAAGATCTAGCTCTTGTGTCTTTTCTTCAGAATCTTTGTTTTGTTTTTGTATTGGGAAAAGTTTTTTGAAGATCAACAAATTTTGTTCAGCTCTGGTAGTATTCTTTGTTCCACAATAAGTTTATTGAATTTTACCACTAGCATCAGTCCAATTCTGATTAACACCATTGACCAACAAACACAACAATGTTTTGGTTTCTTCAGGCGACCAAGGAAAATATGGATTTTTAGTTTTTCCTTCTTGATCTCCCATTTTAGTGCAAGAAATAGCTACCCAAATTGTTAAAAAAAAACATAAAACATTATAGAAACCATGAAGAACAACGCAACCGTATAATTCGAGCAATTTTTATCATAAAACCAATCATGATTATGTGGAAAAAGCTAACATAAATAATAGTAAAGATGAAAACTCTAACCTTTCGTTTTCCAAAGAAGCTGCCCAAGTCTCCACTTTCTGTTGTTAACGGATAATTCTTGCCTTTGATGATTTACACATATTATATATATGAAAATATATTAAATTAACTAATGAAGAAGATAAACACAAACGATCCTTATCAAAGCCAGAAATATCATATCTATATATTTCAATGATTATCATTATCAAAACTAACATATAAATTTGTAAGGAAAATAAACAAATGAATATATATTTTTGTAGACAAGTGTAGCTCTACGGGTGTCATGTTTTAATCCTTTTTTATCTATGGGTGTCATGCTCTCCACTTATGGATTTGACATGACAAACAATGTTTTAATATACTCAGCGTTAAAAAAAAAAGACAAATGTAGCTCGTTCTTCTTTCAACACTGGTATAGAGTCTCGTTACGGTAATAACACTCATATTCATTACGTTCTTCGTTCCCTATCCTCTTCAAGAAACAGAGAAGTATCCTATGCACAGTGTCCACATCGTACATGGAGTCTCCGTTTTGGACGACATGTATGAGTAGATTATCGAGCGAGACTCTTTCCAGCTGCTGAGCGATTCTCATCTCGAGTTCAAGTCTGCAAGAGACGGAAACGTCTATGGTAATACCGACCCTCAACATCCCAAAGAGGAAACTCAAAGGGACTTTGTCGTTGGGGAAAAAGCTAACAATGGCTTCAACGACGTTCCTTTGCTCGTTCTCAATCGTGCCTGAGTCGAGCTTGGTACGTTCCTGTCGGTTTCTGATGCCCTTTAATGACTCTTGAGAGTAATGCATTAAAGAAGTGATGATACTCTCGGACCGCAAGCCTGTTCACGCCATGGCAGAGACAACTCGGGCGTAATAGTCGATCCTTAGAGCAGAGAGGTCTTGGATCCACCACTCTGGAGAGTCTCCTCTCTGGATGGTTCTGTTAAGGCGTGATAGCCCCAACACTAACTGTACTCTACATGCATTCATAGCGATTGCCTTCAACGCACCTTTCAGGGACGTGGGCAGCTTCAGCTATGTCGTGAGGGTGAAGCAACTCAGCAGGAACAGAGGACTTCTACCGACTTCTCCAGGCTTCACGCTGCGGTTGAAGTCAGCAACTGAAAATTTTCCATGATTATCTTCTTCACTGATCAGTGGAATGTAAAACAGGAACAGAGCAGTAAAATAATTAAAGGAATTCAGTGATTCTGATGTAACCAAAACAAGCAGCGACACTATTCATCTCTTCTCTCCTCCCAGCGACAAGAAATAGAAAGAGGGGCGAGAAGGTGACAAGTCGGCAGTCGCACATCAGCATCTTCTCGTTGAAACCTCCGTCGTTAGCTCCTGATAGGAACCATCTCTCAGATAGATGATGAGGAGAAGAGTTTGAATTGATTCTCTCCTGATAGGAACCATATCTCAGATAGATGATGAGGAGAAGAGTTTGCATTGATTCTCTTCCAGTCTCAGATACGTTCTCTTTTGGTCGTAAATTATGAAAAACTTGTTTTTTTTTTAAATTCCATCTCTTTATAAGGTATTCTTTTCTATTGAATTTAAAGAGTAAATGGTAGTTTTTAATAATGCAAAATAACTTTTGATGAATCTCATTGATGAAATCCATATTTTTCAATAAGGGGTGATTTAATAGGAGTTTTACAAATGTTATATTCAATAGGAGAGTATTTGTAAAACTTTTTATAAATACCTTATCCAATAAGGGAGGATTTGAAAAAATCCTAAAATTTTATGAAATCCATATTCCAATAAGCCCCACTTTAATCTACTTTTGAGCTGAAAAAAGTCATTTGATGCAACAAAAGAGTTGGACCGAATTTCTTCCCTTCCACCATGATCCATCATGCCAATATCATCACTCAGCTGCTTCAGCTCATCCTGCTCGTCTTCAGTGTCACTCAGCTAGTTAAGCTCATCCAGTTTCTCTAGATTCGAATCAGCAAATGGTTCAGTCAGGGTTGCATCACCGTGGGTCTGTATTAAGGATGGATGTCCAAGTATCCATTCGGATCCAGTTCAGATCTATTCGGGTTCAGTTTTCAGGTTAAAGATTTCAGCCTCATCCAGGAATTTATAAAGTCAAATTCCCTTAGATAGCCCCTTTTAGTTTGTTCTTCACAAAAATAGTTCTTAAGGAAGAAAATGACTAAAATAGGTTTTTTTAGAAGCTAAATTTTTTATCTATATGTATTTATACCCCTAGGGTTAACTAATTTAGACTTTAGGATTTAGAGTTAAGGGGTGGGTTTGGGGGTATGGTTTCAAATTTCAAAAAAAATAAAAAAAATTGAAAATTTCAAAAATAAAAATGTTATTTTAGTCATTTTATTTTTCTAGGGCTATTTTTTGTGACAAAAACCTAGAATTGCCCAATTTATAAATTTAGATTATGGTGCAGTTTGGATCTTTATGGGTTCGGTTCGAATTTGGATAACTCGTTTAAATTATTTTTAATATAAAATTCATACATATTTTAAATTGAAAAAATCTAAAAACAAAAATAATATATAACATATAGTTTTGAATAATGTATGTCAAATACCTAAACTTAACATAAAAACTAGATTAGCTTGAATATTTGGATAGAGAGTTAATAGATATTTCATGTATTTTTGGTGTCTTGAATATCGTTTAACTATTTAGATATTTAATTTTGACTGTTTGTATATATTTTAAAATATTTTGGACAATTTCAAAATATATTATATTTTGGACAATTTCAAAATATATTATATTTTTAGACATTCTTTTGGATATTAAAATTAAAAGTAATTAATATATCTAAGTATATAAATCTGATTTGGATTCCGAAATATTTCAGTTTAGTTCAGATTTGGTTCCAGTTTTCTAGATACCAAAAGTTTTAAACCCATTCAAATCTTTAACTTGTTTTGGTTTGGATTTGATAATACTATTTTGTTCAGATTTCGTAATTATTTTTGGATTAGATTTTTTTTTTTTTGATTTGTATCTTTTTCTAACCCTAATTTACATGTAACATGGCGAATTAAAAAAATTTAGATGGAAATACTTTACCTACAAATTAATTGAACTATATATATTGGAAGAGAATGTTCAAAAAAAATGATCATCATCCTTAGTAAAAGAAAATGTTAATCAGCCAAATATTAATTTATTTAAAATGTTTAAATATATTCTTTTAAAAATAATAATGTAAAAAATTAACTTATAAATCCTATCAGTTATATATATGGTGTATCTAATGATTTTTAATTTATCTGAATTAGTACACTGATTATTTTCATAATGTTTGCAACCTTTTCACTAGCTTAAATTATTTAGTTAGCTACATTAAAATTTTGTTTTGATCAAAAAAAAAAAAAAAAGCTACATTAAAATTTTGTATGTTTTTTCTAATAGTTCATTTGATGAATGATTTCAAGTCATATCAATCTAAGAAATTGTTTTATGATTTCAACACTTATTAAAAAATATTATTTTTCTAATCGTGTATTATTATTTTTAGCAAATATTATTATAATATGTGAATATCATATTATATTAGTTGATTGATATTTAAAAATTAAAATTTTTAACTTTACTTAAATATAAATTTGATAAGAGTGTAAAAAACAATTAGAGAATATAATAACTATTTATTATATGTGTTGATAAAATCTAATAAAATATTACAAAATCATACTTATACTTTTAAAATAATAAACATAAAATATATCAAATCTGTTTATTTGAAAAATATCTAATAAATATATTTACATTTAGAATTATTTGTATCTGTAAATTTGTGACAAACACTTAGTATCGTGTAAAAAAGTTAATATACTTGGTACGTGGCAACCCGAATTCCTTCGTGTTGGCTCATGATATAGACGAAGCTTGCAGACAATTTTTCACCTGCCAACTAAAATTGATTTGGTTAAGATGTGCGTCAAGACCCTTCAGCATTTGTCCTTTTCTTCATTAATTAATCTATCTTCCAACGAACGTATCCTAATTACTAGTGAGTCGTATTGTATACCAAAAAACAATATATTACTTGTTAATAGCGTCATATTTATATTTCTGCTAACTATATAAGAAGAAGCGATTCAGAATTTCCTTAATCAATTATATGAATTTGATAAAAAAGACTTTGACGATGAATTTGAGAGCTTTGGTAGTGTTTTTTCTTTTATTGGCGGCTGTTTACCCTCTCGCTGTGGTTGCAACCGTCGATGACACAGAACATGGTATAATATGTCATATTACCGTACTTTGTTTATATGCTAATAGGATGATATTACCCTCTCGCTGTGGTTGCTGTCCACCACTTCTTTCAGTGTATTTGTTTATTTGCTTCAAGTTAACAAACTTTGTTTCCATTATAACATATTTTGGAAACCAAGTAGACGCATATGATGCTAAGTATGAGTTGGACAAAGGAGTACAAGGAGGTTGTAGTGGTCTTGATGAGGATGAATCCAAATATGGCGGTGGGCTCAGCCGCACCCACCAAAGAGGTGGCGGAGACACAGAACGTGGAGGTGGTGGCGGAGACAGCAGCCGTGGACGTGGCGGTGGTGACAGGGAACGTAGAGGCGGTCGAGGCCGTCGAGGTGGTCGTGGTGGTGGGGTGTAGTATTCTCTCTATGACTATAAAATCCTACCTTTAAATTAGAAGACTATGTGTTACTTGTTTTTTTTTTTAAATGTAAGCTTTGAGTATAATAAATAAAAACAAAGTATTTGTATCATATGCAAAGTTTTGGATTTAATTGATTATTAAGTTTACTAATTTCCTAAGTTTTATTTGGTACCCAAGTTCTTGTATTTATATATAAATAATTCATTGTTAATAGAATAAGATACATCAATTCATTCTATTTTCTTTTTATTTAATAAATATATTATTAATGCAAAAATCCTAGCTACCAAACAAAACCCTGATCAATGTGTAATATCACGATCACTCACGGCTAATGGACCTTTCACTCCCGTTCACATAGTCCGTTAACCCCATTCCATGAATGGTACTTAATTTTCGAAGGCTTGAAAGTCGTGTTTATTGATCATGCAATCACTACATGACCTTTGTCCGTTCTTTGGACTCACTCACACGATATTGCGAATCACTTCTCGATAGGTCATCCATCATTCCATTATTCTAGCTCAAGTGCAATTAACTTTAGAGTTTTTTCTGGATGTGTGATCGAAAAAGTAAGTGCACTTTGGAGACATAGGAAACCAAATCAATTCTTTTAAATATTTTCATATACCCCAATTCGAGATGTTACAGTTCTCTCCCTCTCACAGATAGCAATGTCCTTATTGTGTCCCAAGATTGTTACACATGTTAGTGTGAGTCCACTCATGACTCTATACTTGTTTGGTTTTTGCTCTGATACTACTTGTAATGGGATTCCCGCACCCGTTCACTTGGTCCGTGAGCTTCATTCTGTGCGACATGTGGTGCATTAATTTATGGTCTTGAAAATCATATTGATTGACCCTGCAATCACCACATGATCTTTTCCATGCTTACGCCTCACTCACACAATATCGTAATCACTTCCAGATAGATCACCCATCTAACCACTACTCTGGTTCAAGCACGCTTAATTAACTCTATAGATCGTTTTGGATGTATGATCAAAAAGTTCAGTGCATTTTGATGACATAGGTAGCCACGTCAATTTTTAAAAACTTTTCCACATACAACAAACCGGAACGTTGCAAAAAGTTTTGAATTTCTCATAATGTATTTATGTTTGTTACAAGGTAAGTTATTTCTGATTTTAACCCTGAATATCTCAACAACCAGCCCACTTCTATATGGCCTTCCATCAATGAAGGTTTCCTTGCCAAACCTAATAGTTGTGAAGCTACCACCTCCGAAGCTGAAGGAAGTCTGAGGTTTCCATAGGCTACAAAGACAAGCTCAAAGTCGCAGCTAAACCAACTTTCAGATTTTATGGTACTTCTAAGTAATGATGCTGTAACTACCCGATTATAAGTCCAACCATTTTGGTCCAGTAAGGCCCATTATATTTACAGGAGAATCTATGTGAGTCTCCATTATCTAAACAAGTTTTATCCTATTATTTTATTCAGAAAAACTCATTGTATGGTAACTCTGCAGAAACTGAGCGGTCAAGCAGATTTGAGAACGTACCGTTATCGCCACCGTCGACTGAGACCCGGACAACCAGGCCATCACCGTCGATCGTCGAAGGTAACGTCGGAAACCACCATCTCATAAGGTTAAGTTTCTGTCGTTTAATAAATTGATCATAACTCTTAAATCGTTTGGAATTTTGTGATTCTAAGGCAACCATCGTGTTCATGATGTCGAGACGAGTCTGGAGCAGGAAGATCAGTCGGAGAGCCGCCCAAAAATGCCATCACACGCCACAACTTTCCCGTGCCGTTCATCGCGTGTAACTCACGCGGCGCCATCTACCACAGAATGTTCCTCGCGTGATCTCATGCGCCACCACCATCCACCATTGTCCTTCCTCGCCGTTGATTCTGGTAAGCTGCAGCCCCTTCTTCGGTGCTGGTGACCATTGCCGGTGACCCGGTAACTCGTCCAAGTTGACTCGTCGAGTCAACCCAGTGACTCGGTCAACCGGTTGGGCTGATTTAATTTAGTTTTTTTTTTATGTTAACCAATTAGTTATTAAACTGATTTCTGGTTTAAATTATTAGAACTTTGGTTAAGCTAAACCGGCAGTAAATTTGATTTAGTTTTGGTTAAGGATACGGGAGAGAGACGGATCCATGAGGAGACTTGGGAGACCGAGACTCAGATGATGATTGATTATCCAGAGTTTTTTGAGGATGGTATTGGACAGTCGGTTCACGAGTCAAATTTGGGGGCGGATTTTTATTAGTAGGAGAGAATTGTAACGATCCGATTATAGGCCCAATCATTTGGCCCAGCAAGGCCCATTAGGTTTTCAGAAAAACCTAGGTGAGTCTCCACTATTTAAACAAGTCTTACCCTATTATTTTATTCAAAAAACTTATTATGTTGTAACTCTGCAGAATCTGAGCCGTCAATCAGATCTGAGACCGTACCATTATCGCTACCGTCGACTGAGACCCGGACCACCAGACCTTCACCATCGATCGTTGCTGGTAACGCCGAAAACCACCATCTCATAAGGTTAAGTTTCAGTCATTTAGTAAATTGATCATAACTTTTAAACCGTTTGGAATTTAGTGATGTTAAGGCCACCATCGCGTTTTTGACGTTCAGACGAGCCTGGAGCAGGAAAATCAGTCGGAGAGCTGCCCAGATGCGCCATCACGTGCCGCCACTTTCCCACACCATTCACACGCTGCCATCTACTGCAGCATGCTCCGTGCATGGATCTCACGCGCCACTGTCATCTGCCTTTGTTTGTCATTGCCGTTGATTCCGGTAAGCTGTGGCCCCCTTTTTGCCGCCAGTGACCATTTCTGGTGCCTCTCCGGTGACTCGGCAAGTCAATCGGGTGACTCGGTCAATCGGTTTGGCTTATTCGATTTCAGTTGGTTTATGTTAATCGATTAGTTATGAAATTTATTTCTGGTTTAAATTAAGTGAATTTGGGTTAAGCTACACCAGGGGTTAAAATTGATTTAGTTTCGGTTAAGGATAAAGTGGCTAGTTCAATTTGATTAGGTTTTGGGTTAGGTTAGTTGGACCGGTTTAGATAATTGGTCCAGTTTAGTTAATTGGGTCGTGTTTGGTTGACTGGGCCAGGTTGGATACTGGGCTGGGTCGGGAGATCAGGTTGGGTCGGCGGGTTGGATTTGAGTTGACTGGTTTGACTCGTTGACCATTGACCATTGATTTTCTGTTGACTTTGACCGAATTGCCCAATATCCAGTTTTTACTGTTTGAAGGGCGTTATGACTCGATTTTTTGTCATGATTTCAGATTTGGAGTGTGTTTGAGTAGCTGGAGTTCATAGCTACCACTTTTCCTCATTTCTAAGGTGAAGGTTTATTCCGTTATCCTGTACCAGTATAGAATTCTTACTATTGTAATTTAGATTTGGATTCGTGATCTGTTTGCTTGAGTTGAGTCTTGTGTGATAGTTATGATATTTAATGTAAACCGGAAATAGGGGTCTAGAGGATTCAACTACTGTTTGGATTTATGGTATTAAGTAATGCAATATATAAAAATATAGATATATGGTAAGGACTATGTGGTGGGCGGGGGTTCACAGATGTCTAAGCTAGAGACGCATATATGGTGTGCGGGGGCCTAGAGACATCTAAGCTAGCTACACAAATTGTGTGTGGGGGGGGGGTGCAGAGACGTTTGCATATCGATGCTATTTGGGAGTGCAAGGTTACATAGATGTACTGTTCTAGCCACGTTGATTATTTATATCCTTATGAGGAAATGCGGGGTTTATAGACTAGCTATATGCTACCATTGCATTGTTTGTTTTGTGTGATGCAGTACGCGCCGTGTGTGCGTTCATGTGAGAGCTAAACTTCCATAGTGGGAGTTCTATTTACTAAAGTCAGTGGTTGCGGTTTAGCATCTCATACCTCACTGAGTGACTCCCCTGTTACTCACCCCTCCTTTCTTTCCCCTTTCAAGTGAGACTATCGAGCATGAGTGATTGCTATCAGATTGGTGGTTTTGGACTGTTTTTCCTTATTTTCTTTTCAAACTTCCACTTATGGTTTTATCGACTTTTATTCATATTTATTTATATTTATTTATATTTATTTGGAGATGTGGCGTTTGGAGATAACTTATGAGTATTAATAAATAGAGATTTCATGATTATTTATCTATTTATTTTATTTTTATTATTTTGGAAGAGTATGTTTGTCACATTTTGGTATCAGAGTGAGGTTACATCCCGGCTCCAACCTGGGATGACGATTTGTGGGACTCGGATTTAATCAGTTTTAAATGATTTTGGAAATGTTTATGGGATGTTGGAGAATTTTAGAAATAAAAACATATAACACCTTTTTGTTTGGTATCATTCCTTTAATAATCGCTAGTATTCTTTTGCAGCAGAAGTTAACACTTAAATTTTCTTTTCAGATGCCGCCATGGGAGAGAGTTGTTCGCTCTCAGGCTGCCAGAGCTGCTCGAGAGGCTGGAGATGAGCATGTGCCGGCTGCGCGTTCGCAACACACAATTTCACTGATTGATCAGGATGCCTTAAGACATATGGTTCAGGATGTAGTGATCATCCAAAGAGGGATTTGTCACATAGGTGATTTTTTGTTGTTTGTTGCACCTGGGAATCCAGCTGGGTCTTTTAAATTCAAGAGATCTCGACGTTAAAAGTATAGGTAAACCTAAAAAAAAAAACTGAATTGTTGCTATTCTCGTTTAGGCATCAGTCATATTGATTCAGATCTAGGTGATCCAATGCTGACCCAAAAACCAAGACCCGGTCCAACTAATATGGGAGAAGAAAAATTCTTAAAAGAGGTGGAACTAGACGATGCTTTCCCAAAAGTGATAGCATTAAATGACAAGCAAGGCAATATATTCCTTGTGGAAGTAGAGTATTCGTGGATACCATTAATATGTGTTTGGTTTAGAAATTAAGATCATAAGGAAAATAGGTGCCTCTTGCCACCAAACACTAAAAATTTTATAATCAACAAAAACGATCCAAAGGTCAATGATGAAATCCCGATAGTTCATATTGATCAAATGGTGAATGAACAAATTCAGCCTTGTCTGGACAAACATAGCCCTATGTTGCAAGGAGCATCCTCTACTAATTTAAACTCTACTCAAAACAAGGAGCTTCGGCCACTCTCTACTCAAGCAACACCAACTAAAGAAGCATGTGCAATCTTTGGAAGAAACCAACCCAAGAAGAACATTATAACAACTCAAGACACTGCTGCTGGAGAAATGCAAATAGAATCTCAAACTATTACTCAAGAGGTAGCTCTTCCGGCTGCCTCTAACTCTTGCAACTATTTTACGCCATTATTAGGTGACAAATCTGATCCTGACAAGTTTTCAACTGTGGAAGAAGTTCCATCAACCATTATCGTCTGTGGCAGTCTTTAAGCTTCATCTGAATTATATCTTAGAAAATGTTCTATGGGCTAAGAACAAACAACTCATGTAAAAAAGGTTTTTGGCTATCAAAATAGACATGAATAAGGTATATGATCAAATAGAATATCCATTTTTATGTGAGCTGTGGCTGAAATTAGATTCTCTTATTTATGAGTTTTATTGATGATGACATGTATTTCATCGGTTAAGTATTAAGTATTAATAAATGGTCAACCTAAAGAACATATTATACCAAAAGGGGTTTATGACATGGAGATCTTTTATAACCATATTTATTGATTCTGTGTAAGGAAGCACTTATTGCAAATATTCAAAAAAAGAAAGATAAAAATTCTTAACGTGTTTAAAGATAGCGCGAGGAAGTCTGGAGATTTTCCACCTATTATTTACAGATGATAGTATTTTCTTTGTAAAAGAAAATACGCATGAATGTGGAGTTATTCTACAGACCTTTAGAGGTTATGAGAAATCGTCAAGACAAAAATTTATTTTACCAAGTCTTCATTACAATTTGGGCATGAGGTGCCAGAAAATATACAAATAGGGGTACAATAATTGTTAGGGATTACAACAATATGGGGTATAGGAGCCTATTTGAGAATACCAGAAAGTCTTGGTGGATCGAAGACACAAATTTTTAGGTTCCTCAATGAAAAGATAACAATTTGTTTTATTACAAAAGAAAGCAAGGGACTATTAATTACATAAGTGGCATCAGCTATGGCAAGGCATGTTATTTCCTACTTCCTAATTCCAAAAAGGGTCACAAAAAACTTACAATTGCAATAACACATTTCTGGTGGAGTGATAGTGAAAATCATAAAGGCATGCATTGGTTTTCATGCGACAAAATGTGTAGAGAACATGATGAACGAGGTATAGGATTTAGAGACCTCTAGAACTTCAATACTGCTCTTATAATGAAACAGTTATGAAGATTAATTCATAAACCTGAATCATTTTTCACAAAGATTTTTTAAGGAATATACTATAGGAAATCATATCTTTTTGATCCAATAAACACATACTTTCCATCATATCATTTGGATGCAGGAGTATTACACCCGCTCGATCTCTAGTTAACAAAGGACTAATCAAAAGAGTGGGTACATGAACAAACATCTCAGTATGGAATGATCCATGGATCTCCGCTCCTCGTCCAAGTCAGCAATACCAAAACATCTGATATACTATGGAATTTAACAGTTTTTTAGCCATAGTAAAAGTCATTTTTAGAAACTATTTATTATGTTTGGAGTCTATCTTAGAGTCTTGTCAAGTCCATGTATGTTTTGGAGCAATGTGAAGATTATGGAAGATTGTAGAGCTAAAGAATGAGGAAACTTGTAGTTGTTCAAGAAATCAGAGTGATAGCCGAGATTCAGAGGAATCGTCAATAGACACGGCATCCTAAGTGTCACTCGACACCAATGCGAGTAGACGGGTCCGACTTGATTCAAAACCAACTCAAGATCAAAAGATCCACATATTATAATATTACCATAGACCAACTTTATACCTAATATTTATAGGTTTTGCCATTGTTTAGGCAAGATAACACCTTTACACAATTGCTACACCATATTATTTAGGGCTTTTTACTTATTAGTTTTTTGGAGAGAATATCAAGAACTCCTTCAGAAATTTTGTATTGGAACTCCAGTTTTTTTACCTTTTTTATTTATGCATTATATTCAGATTATTTGTTATGCATTGCTTAATTATGTCTGAGTAATTCCCTTTGTTAAATTTAGGGTTTATTAGGGTTTTGAAGAATTACTGAAACATAAACAGATAATGTGAATTATTAAAATCCTTCATCAAAATTGACCTTACTGATTGTGTTCTACAGTAGCTAACTAGAACCCTCGAATTTAGGATAACCGACAACTAAACGAGTAGGTTCATACCTTGATAATAATTATGCTGAGCTAGGTTGTTAGACACATGCGAGAGCTGGTTTAGACATCTAGTGAACATATCGATTAGGACATTAATGATTGCCTAAGGAAATATCGATCAACACTCTGTGTATCGGTCGACACTCATTTCTTGTTCACACGCGAGAACTGGAACATAAGACTTAGTCATCTGATCAGACTCGCAATGAGAGTTGGATATCTTACTTTAGTATTCGAGTTCTAGGACGGTTATTCACACATCCTTAGAATTTATACATCATAATTTGGATTGTCTGAAACCCTAAGTCTAGCTATTTTCTCATATATTCTCACAACCAATTGATTATTTGTTTATTGCTATTTACTTCTTTTTTATAGATTGCTTAGCTTAAGCCTTATTTATATAGTCTATTGTGTATCTACACTCCCTATGGATTCAATCCCTAAGTAATACAACTGAACCTCTTATTTGAGATAGAAAATTGCACTAGAGTAATTTGAGCGGTATCAAATTTGGCGCCATTGCTGGAGATCATTAGATTCGCCTTTAGACTTGATTTAGAGATTTAGTTTAGGTTTTTATTCTCTGTTTTTAGTTACTTACTTAAACTTTTTTGTCTTTCAGGTGCATGTCCAGCAGTACCAGAAGCAACAAGGAGAAAGAGATTTTATTCTCAGACCCTGCACGACTGAAACGTTCGATTCGCAAAGAGAAGTGTGACGCATCGATCAACACTTGTACTTTGTCGATCGACACCTCATGTGAGCAAGCAGTGACCGATACCTCTCAAGCAGCATCGATCAACACCAACTCGCTAGCAAACAACATGGTTGCGACTCTTGTGCTGATAAGGGATGAGAATGCGAACATGCATGACCCTAAAGGTCATATGCGTAATGAAACAGATCAGAGAATTGATGATAAGGGGGATGTAATTTCTGACCCTGAAGAAGCTGTTCTAGAAGCTGCTAATGTGGAGAATGCTACAGCCAATGCTCAGGCTGTAGCTGATGAAAATATCCAGGCTGGTCGACCCAGAATGTTGGTTAAATACAACAGTCCAGATCAAAATACGCCAACAAATCTGCAATTTGTCCTCCTACTTTCTAGAAGCACGATTTTGAGTTGAAGTATGCCTACTTTACACATATAGGGCAGACACTATATCATGGACACCCCACATGAGCATCGGTGGACCATCCATAAGAAGCTGTGAGGCTTATTAAGAACTTGACATCTAGCAATAACACCAAAAACACTGATTTTGAGTGGAAGAACTCGGCTGCCAGCTTAGGGAAATAGCAAATAGATGAAGTTAAGGCAAAGCTGGACAATGTTCATAAGCTTCTCAAGAAGAAGGTTAGCTTTGCAAAAGATGTGAAGTTGTAGACGTTGACAGTGACAAGGGTGGCGACGAGGATGTGAACTACATCAATGGTACTGGTTTTCAGAATCATAGGTCGAGGAATCAAGGTGGAAACATAAATTCCTATAGTACTGGTCAAAGGAGTAATTGTAACCAGAATTCACAGTACCAAAAACCCTACAGTAACAACAGCAACAATGAGAGCTATGGAAGCTCTTCTTACAAGAATGCAGCATCGGCAACTCAAAAAAGCAAGATAGAAGCAATGATTAATCATGTTCTTTAGGGTCAGTAGAATTTGACAGTGGATTTTAATTGGAAGATGGATGTTGTGTACAACAACCTGAATGATAAGTTTGAAGCTCTCAGCACGCATGTGAAAGATTTGGAGACTCAGGTGGTTCAGACTAGTGAAGCTGTGAAGAGACATGAACCACAAATTAAAGGAAAATGAGAGGTTGGACAGAAGCACCATGTGAGTGCCATCATAAATGATGATTTATGGCAAATGGTGAAGCATGAGAAGCTTCAAGAATAGGACTTTCAAGTCGAAAGTTCCATGTCCATTGGCAGTTCGCACCGGTGTAGTTCGACACCACCAGCTGAGAAGTGATCAACACCCCTTGAAGAGTCTATAAGACCGTGTGATACGACAATTATCGATTGACACCAACAGCTAAGCAATGATGGACACCATGCCTACGACATATCGAGTGTGATTACCAAGCATTTATGGAAATCAATTGAATGCAACTCGATACCCATATCAGACGTCAACAGAACCAACGGAGAACACCAATCAACAACATGGATATGTACCAAAGCATATGATCATTAAGCAGGCAACTGAGAGACAAAATTCTAAGAAAAAAAGGCTCCTAAGTATCTAAAGAGAGAGGCTAAAGTAGGAGATGGATAGTTTTACCAAGAGGATACTGAGGATCTATGTGGATGAACCGTTCGATGAAGCTTATTGGGCCCACAGACTGTATATTTTCGGAGAAAGCAGAGAGACAGAAGAGGACATGGAGCATATGTTCCATCAGATTAGAGAGAAGATGAAGCAGAGGGTTATATTGAAGAAGAAGAGTGACCCTGAGAAGTTTGTAGTTCTATGCATGATTGGAGGTCATAACTACCCTAATGCACTTTGTGATACATGTTCTTGAGTCAGTATCATGCCTAGGGTGATGGCAGCTCAGCTGAGTCTGAAGATATAACCTTTTGATGACTCATTCACTTTTGTGGATTGCTCTAAGACTAATTCATGAAAAATTGTCAGAAACCTTCATGTGCAAATCGGCAATGTCCTAGTTCCAGAGGATTTTCATATCATGGATATTCAGATAGATTGTAATTCTTCTCAGCTGCTAAAGAGAGCCTTCATGGTTACTGTATGATTTGTTAGCAACATGCAAACAAATCATATGTTCCTGACACTCATAGACAAGAATATTTTCTATGATACGGTTACAGTTGTCAAGGGACACACGCCCTACATTGAGATAAGAGATGATCCAGGATTTGTGGCAGTTTGTTATTCTGATTTTGTGGCAGTTTGTTATTCTGATTTTGGTGCAGAGCGCGAAGATCATGGAGAAGTGTCGATGGACACCCAGCCAGCAACGGCCAACACTCCTAGGAGTCCAGTGTTTTGAGAGAGTTTCTTAGTTTAAGCCACCACTCCTCCTAGAAGAAAGATTTGTGTAGTGTCACCAGATGAGTATAGAATTTACAGAGACGATGAAGGCAATTCACATGCTATGGATGGAAGGATCATCAATGTTTCAACAGAAGATATAGAAGCAATACTTAAGATGGCATATAGTTTCGGAGGTCGTTATCTAAGTTTGCCACAGTGTGAGGGATGTTTTCAGATTCCTGGAGTTCATCCTACACCCCATTATCCATCAGAACCTGATACATACAATAGAGATCATTTCAAGGAATTGATTGTTGATATTTCTACAGCTCATGATAGGATGTTTGATGAGTTCTATAAGAAGATTGATGCAATCTACTTTCCTCTCAACAACAACATTGGATGGTTGAGAAAGTGTATGGAACAGCTACAGATGAAAGTGGACTACACACATGAGATCATTCAGAGACAACAAGAGCACAAAACCAGATGAGAGTAAGCCATCAAAAGCTTTGTTAGTCCCTGGCTGGAGATGAACAAAGAAGTTGTTGATACTTGTTTCCAAACAAGTACTTAATTACCTATATACCAGCCAAAAACCTCCAAGACGTGAAACTAAAAACTATAAACAAGCGTTTCATCGGAGGCAACCCATTAGTAAATTTTAAATTTGGTTACATTTTCATTTTATTAATCATTTTCGTGTTTTATTATTTCCGGTAAAAACACGTCCAAGAAAGTCAAGTCTGCAACAAGCATCGACCGACACTTGTTCAATGTCAACCGACAGAGCATCACGAGTATCTACCGCCACTTTATTATGTCTATCAACACTCATATCAACAAGCAGGTCTATTGTTTTTCCTTGTTAAATTTTTACTTATGATTTATTTTCCTCACCAATCTTAGAATGTATAACATTGGGGACATAGTTGTTTAAGTTTGAGGGAGGTATTGCTGATATTGTGTTTTATTTTAAGTTTAAATTTATGTGTTTTATTGAGTTTGTATAGTCAAAAAAGGGATGATGAACTTTTTCAATTTACCTATTATCTAACCACTCTCTAGCATCATTTTTTGAGGTTATTGATTGAATGTGTACTGAATGGAAACACCAAAGTGGATCACCTGCCAATATCATCCATGCTAGCTGAGAAAGTCTGAAGGAACCAAAGCTGACTTCCAGCCTTAATCAATTCAACTTGCTTATTTTGAGGCTTGGTATATATTAGATCGGGCTCCTCCTGCAAATTTGAAAGGTAAAAGTTTGTATCTTTCTGGTCCCCTCTCACCTCTCTTTGGCATATAAGAAAGAAAACATTGAGATGATACATGAGATTTAGAAGGGTAAAAAAATTTCATGCAACCCCATTATTCTAATTCAGTGGAATGATCACATAAAACTCGAAAAGAGGGGTAAAAAAGAATACTTATGACCTCACTATTCGCCTATACTTCGCAAAAGAAAAAAAAACAAAAAAAAAACAATAAAAGAGAAAAGAGAAGAGAGAGGAAAGGGATCAGAAAAGACTACTTGTTTTCCAGATACTTGATGGCGTAAGAGTCCATGTGCCATTTGATTGATAGTCCAAAATTTAGCCTACACATTTATTTGCAGAAATAAGGTCAGTAGAGGGGTATGTCAGGCGGCATCAGCTAATCTTTGGGCTAGATGGTTTGGTTGCTAAGCTATGGTCTAATACATGGAAGTGTCTCTATGGTTGGCACCAATATGACGTGGCTTGCAATATTGCAAATGTGAAGGTAGTTGTTTAAAATTTTGTGAGTCTCTGCCGTTATAAAACCTTTTTCACATGATTATTCTATGTTTTGCTTGAGGGAAAACAAATGATAAGTTTGAGAGAGTTGATATACTATGTAATTTACCTATTTTCAGCCATAGTAAAAAGTCATATTTTAGAGTCTATTTATTGTCTTTGGAGTCTATTTTAGAGTATTTTCAGGTACATGTATGTTTTTGAACAATGTGGAGATTATAGAGCATTTTAGAGCTAAAGAATGGAAAAAACTCGTAGTTCTTCAAAAAATCAGAGTCAAAGACTCAAAAGTGTCGATTAACAGTGCATCCTTAGTGTTGCTCGACACCAATGCGAGTAGATGAGTCTGACTTGATTCAAGACCGACTCAAGCCCAGAAGATCCACATATTATAAGATTACCTATGGTCGACTTTATAACTAATATTTATAGGTTTTGTCATTGTTTAGGCAATATCCATATTTACACAACTTCCACACCATATTATTTAGGGCTTTTTATTTAGTAGTTTTTGGAGAAAGATTAAAAACTCTGTGACAACCCGTCCCGTGGACCCAGGTTCACAGCCTTGCAAGGGATCGACTCTAACCCCTCACATGTGATCCCTCATTGACTCCCCCATGTAGGTTATTGATTCTCTTGGCGTTCCTCGAAGCCAAGACCTCACCCTTTAACAATCCTTCCACAGGACAAGTTGTCACCAATTAACTTGCAAATCAATTGGTGACAACTCATCCTAGTGGAGTGTTGTTAAAGGATGAGATCTTTGGGGTTGAGGAACGCAAAACGCACCAATAACCTACCGGCGGATGTGGAGATGTTTCCTCCCACGTTGAGGGGTTATGGTCGATGTCCTGCAGGGTTGTGAGCCGGGATCCATGGGACGGGTTGTCACAAACTCCTTCAGATATTTTGTGTTGGAACTCTAGTTTTTCTACCTTATTATATTTATGCATTATATTCAGACTCACTACAAAAAAAATCTACATTGATAGCAAATTCTTATAGCACGTTTTACTGAACTACTATCATAGATGATTTAAAAATTTTTGTATAATATAATAGTGTTAGATAGACGCTATGATAGAATGAAATCTAAAATAGCACTTAATTAATGCTATTTTGAAAATTAAGTGAGCGGAAAGATAAAATCACCGATTTCGCAAATATTTAACGAGAAATTAGATTTAAGCACCAAAAGTATTATTTAAGCGGCTTCAGTAATGCTACCATAAACATATAATAGAATATTTATAATGCTACGCAAAGCTATTTGAATCTCGAAACCCTAAACATGGTTTTAAATCCTAAACTCTAAAGACAACTCTTCAAATTCTAATCTTTTCATATTATAACTTCAAATTTTAAAGTTAAACTCAAAATTTAATCTTCTTAATCTTAAACTATAATTTTCTAAACACATATATTAATCTTTAATCAAACTCTATATCTTAAATCCTAACTTCAAACATAAAATATAGATTCAATACTCTAAATCTAAACTTCAAATCCAAATTATTAAAAATTTAACAACAAATCTTATATTTAGTCTTTAAATCTAATTTTTTTGAACTTTAATCCAAAATACTAAACTTTAAACCTAAACCTCATATTCCAACATCTAAACCTTAAATCACAAAAACTAAATTTTAGTCTTAATAAGAAAACAACTATAAACCATAAAATCAAATTTTTAAAATTTCAACTTTTGAATCAAACATACAGATTTATAAATAAATTATAAATCAGATTTATGTGTAAATATACAAATCTAAAAAATGATGACCAAAATTATAATTTTGATATTAATCTAATATTTTAAACTTAAATATCAATTCTTAAAATAAATATCAATTTAATATGTTAAAAAAATATAACTTTAAACTTAAATTATAAACTACAAAATATATATTTTAAAATATTATATAACTAAGAAAAATTACTTACAAAACATATTATCAAATATGGAAGAACAAAACAAAAACAAAAATAGCATAAAAAACAAAAAAATTTCTGGCCAATTAGATGCAGATACATGAATCACACTTATGAACTGTTGGATTAACTTAGATCTAAAAGTTGAGATTTATTCCTTTTAATTTTTTCTCCTCTCTCTCTCTCTGTCTCACTCCACGACAAATCTGATTCTTTTCTCTTCTTCTTTTCAATTCTCTCTTCATCTTCTTCTTCTTCACTCTCATATCTCATATATCTCATCTCTCCGATCTCTCTCCAGGCTTACTGTTTCTCTCATCTCTCCCTTCTCTCTCCACGCCTCTCTCATCTCTCCCATCTCTCTCCTACCTCGTCTCCTCCTCGTCTCACCACCACCGCGGTAGCCTTCCCACTACGACCATGGTCTCCCTCCCACCACCACCATGGTCGACCTCTCCCTTTCTCTCTCTCACGATAAATCTGATTTTGTTTTGTTTTTGGTAAAGATAGGTGGAGGAGACAAGGTTCTTGGTGGCTGGATGAGGCAAGGTTCATGGCGGCTTGAGGAGGAAAGTCTCGTGACGACTGGAGGAGGCAAGGCTCATGGCTGTTGGAAGAAGGGAAAGGCTATGGAGGAGGAGGCTGAAGTCTTTTTTTAGGTTTTTTTTTTTAAGATTTGGTTAAGTGTAAATCGAGTTAAAGAAATTGTAGTGGTTTGACTTTATTTTTTAATTTCTGATTTAGTTTTGTAAACCAAATTTAATTTATAAATAAAATCTATTTTATTTTCAATTATAACACACTTTTCGAATTAATTTTCAATTATTTTAGTTTTAATTATAATTATCTTTGGTTTATTGTAAAAAGACCTATCATAGCACGTATATATGAATCGTAATCAATTTGTAACATAAAAGTAGTGTTAAAGTTAATAATATCATTTAAGTATTGCTATCGTATATGTATATTTCATAGCGTTTAAAAAATGCTATCATAGAAGGGATACCTATGATGGCTGCCGATGACATAGCATTTGCGATCTCTCTATGAAAACCCTACTATAGCATATTTCATGTGCTAAGTATGTACATATTTCTTGTATTAATTACTGTAATGTTTTTGCTTAATCATGTCTGAGTAGCTTCATTATTTAGATTTAGGGTTTACTAGGGTTTTGATGAATTACTAAAACATAGAACTCCTAGGGTGAATTATTAAGATCCTTTATCAAAATTGGACTTATTGCTTGTGTTCTAGAGTGGCTAACTAGAGCCCTGAATTTAGGATAATTGAAAACTATGAAAGTAGGTTCATACCATGATAATAATTTTGTTGAGCTAGGTTGTAAGATACATGCGAGAGCTGGTCTAGACATCTAGTGAACATATCAATAACAAAATTAA
The DNA here is from genome assembly GCA_012274485.2 of Sinapis alba. NCBI lineage: Eukaryota > Viridiplantae > Streptophyta > Magnoliopsida > Brassicales > Brassicaceae > Sinapis > Sinapis alba. The sequence goes on from MU105768.1 coordinate 669,747, forward strand.
TGCTTGCCTAAGGAAGTATCGATTAACACTATGTGGTATCGATTGACACTCGTTCCTTGTTCACATGCGAGAGCTGGAACATAGGACTTAGCCATCTGATCAGACTCGCAACGAGAGTTGGATATCTTACTTTAGTATTCAAGTTCTGGGACAGTTATTCACACACCATTAGCATCTTTACATCATAATTTTGATTGCCTGGAACCATAAGTCTAGCTATTTTCTCATATATTCTCACAACCAATTCATTACTTATTTACTGTTATTTAATGATTTATTATTGATTACCTAGCTTAATCTTGTTTTTTTTTATAGTTTATTGTGTGCCCACACTCCCTGTGGATTCAATCCTTGAGTACTACAACTGAACATGTTATTTGAGAGAAAAAATTGCTCTAAGGTAATTTAAGCGATATCAACATCAAAATCAATTTTTGAACCCATTACTTAAAGTGGAAAATCTAATAATCTGAATGATCTTTCTTGGAATTTGGATTTTCTTAAAGCATATATATACCTTGATGATGTGTAGGTCATCCTAAGCACAACAATTAGTTGGTATCTTAAGCTGGATATATATGGTTGGCATCTCCCATATCAAGGCCGTTATACGGTTAATCGGGTTATAGAATGGAAAACAACAACCTGATTAGGGTTTACATCAATTTTTTGATCAGACATGAAGCCTCTATTGGCATATGCATGGAAGATCCATTATTCCCAAAAGTTGTAGCATTTTTCTGGTAAGTATTATCAAGTAGTTTACCAGTTACAAAAGAAATATACGGTTATGTGGTATTAAAATATAATTTGTGTAGTATGAGTGGCGCAGAGGAAGAACGGATCAATCATGTTATTTTGAATGCCAACCAGCAATTCAAATTTGGGCCTTTCAAAAATATCATCATATCCGGGGATTTTTCTCAGTTTCTCAGTTTATACTAATATGGATCATTTAATCTGGAGGATTCTGAAAGAACCTGATTTCAGCTTCTTTTTTTTGGATAATTAGAACAATCAAAATGACATGGTTTATAAAAATAAAGCTGGAAATCCACAAAAATTCCTTCGTGTAGCAGAGATGAAGGACACATTATAGGCTGAAGCACAAGTTAAGCATTCACAAGTGCAAGAATCATATATACATTATATATGGCAGTCTGAAGTTGGGAGATATTAGTTAGTACTATATTGATGGAACTGGAACCACCATGACATTTTTACAGAACATGGATGTATATATAACAGCAAGGAAGGGTTTACCAAAAATATGATGGGTGCCATGAATATCTGCAGGAGTGTATCACCTTTACATGCTGGATGTGAAGCGCTGATTTGGATGATGGAGCGCATGAAGACCCTACATATTATGGAGGTGGTCTTTGCAACATACTGTTCTTAATTGGTGAATATGGTGTCACACCGACGGAATGACCAGCATTCACTACACACATGGAGGAATTTCTACGATGTAAAGACTTCTTCTACAACTTTATTATTCAACATATTTTATGGGCAAATAATAAATAGCTGACAAGTTTGTACCCGGTGCTCGGAGTCTGCATTATGTTATGCTTTATGTTGATTTAGTTAGACCAAATTAGCTTTGGGGTTTGGAATCCTCTTAAGACTAATACAGCCTTTTGTTGGAAAAGGATATATTCTTTAATATACTTATTAATAAATACATGATTACATAGAGACGAAGACAATGATAGAAATTCATATTTTATAGTATTATTTATTGATAAATATCTTGAGAATTTAAATTTTAGTATGACAGTGTCTTTGAATTTTAAATTAGGATGCAATCTGAAAACTTAACAAACAAACTAAATTTTGATCCGCGCTTAGTAAGTGCATTTTTTTTTAATTTATTAATCCAAAACTAATTTACAAACTACCTATATTTTTGTTTGAAATCATAACATTTGAGTTTTTATGTGTTTATCATTTTTTTTTCAGTATATATATTTTTGAAATAAATTTAAAAATTACATGTGTGATTTACTAATATAGATATTCTAAATTGAAAAATATATATTCTTATTATTGAAATGTAGTAATGATATGAATTGTCGATTTTAAACTGAAAATGAGTTTTTCTTATCATATATTTGTATCACTAGTTCTAACCATAAATATATATTATTTTTATCCCTATTTGATTTAGAAAGTACTACTATCTTTAAAAGCCCAATTTTTTTTAACCACTTTGATAAAAATTGCATCAACTTATAATTATTTATTAAAAACAAATCATTTAAAAGTTTTTTTATAATAATGTTTGAGTTTAAAGAAGTGGTTTCATATCCGACTCAAATATGTGGTTGAACCGGTAGACTTGATACCTTGTATCTAATTTCGTTTGAATTTAATGAAAACTGTTAACTAAAAATCTGATAGAACCCTGTAAAATCCAAAAATTCACTATTAACTTGTGATCTGATACCATTGATCAGATAGAAAAATAAATATTTAATAATATTGTTAAATTTTTTCTATTAAATTATTCATATATTTTTTAATATTACATAAAAATTTTGATTCATTAGACTTGAATGAAATTTTTATCATGTATCCAAATAAAAAATGATAATATAAAAACTTATTAGTAAGACAATATTATTTTATTTTTGTTATTAATAATCTATTATAAATTTTAAAATATTTTCTAACACTCGTAATCTCCATATTAATGTTATGTACAAAATGACATAATAAGATTTTAATTTTTTTGTGTATATATTCAATTTCATGTTAGTGTAATTTGCTATATTAATTTTTAATTTTAATGGTAATAACTAAAATCAATGGTAATCATACATACCATATAAAATATATGTAACCGCGTAATTTTTTTTCTTGGAAATTGGTATCAACAGCATTAAAATATTTTGCAGAAATATTTATTGATTATAAAGTATGGAAATTAAACTCATAAGTCTGATTTGATTTGTACGCCCATAAATGAGGTTTGATTTTTTTGGAAACTGCAAAAATAGTTATATGAGAATTAAACTCATAAGCCCTATTTGATTTGTAGTTAAGTATATAATTTGTAGTTATATAACCCCAAAAATGTAAGTTATATAAGCCCAAAAACGTAATGACTATTTTGCCATTAATAAATATTTAATTTCTTTCAAATAGTAATGGCATATTTGAAATAGTATTTCATTAAGGGTATAATTTAAGAATGATCCTCTTTTAATGGTATTAATATTATTAGTTAGAGAATTTATAAATTGATAAATGGGCCCATATCTAATCTATTAATACATTGTAATAGGCCTACTAATATAAGTTTGAGGATTAAATTGCTAAGATATATATCATGTAAATTAATGGGTATATCTAAAAAGTTAGAATTAAAAAGAAAAAACTCATCGGCTGTAACTAATTTTTTTATGGGAAACACAATGTTACCTTACTATGCATCTTCCTATCTCATCTCTATTATTTTTTATGTTGGTGAGGAAAAAAAAGGTGGTTTTCTGGTCTCAATTCATCGACCTTAGCCCTATCTCGTATGCTTCATTGAAGTTTCACCTAATGAAAAGAAAAGAATATTCTCTAATCGTTCATGATTTCCATCTTTTTATCCTTTGCGTGAGTTGATCCGCTTGATCTGCCAAGGTTAGAATTTTTTTTGTTCTAAATCGCATGAGTTGTTGTTTTCAGATCCGTGGTGACATGATTCATACATAATGATAAGGTTATTCCCAAAGGTCAAGTATGATAGACGATGTTAGATTGAGACTCCAATTATAGAAGATCCAGAATTATGTTCAAGACGATTCAGACAGAAGCCCGATTATAATCAACATTGTTAAAATAGTAATCGACGATTCTGGACTCCAATTATAATCAAAGATGCTAGATTGATAATTAGAGAAGTCGTATTGACTAAATTTCAGAAGCTCTGTTTAAATTGTAGAACCACCAAGCTCTAAAATCCTTAATAGATTGTATGAATAATATTCCTAGTCGATTACCATTTCTTATTTCTTATTTCCTTTCAGGCATATTTGGTTTTTGTAGTAAGTACCAACTACTATTTCTGGAGATAAATAAGGACATTAGACATCAGTGGTTTATACAAAAGTAAGAGTGAATGAAGGACATAAATATGAGAATCAACAGTAAAAACTCATAGTGAAGGGACAAATGAATGGTTAGTAATAGCTAAACATTTATAATCTATCGTTTGATCTTAAATATATAAAGTACAAATGAGATGTTTACCAATAAAAATGTATGTTGATCTCTTGTTTGACATATATTATTGGTAGCCACTGTTTTATAAATTTGAATATTATTGAAAAATTTTATTTGTTTATCGTTTGTGTAGTGTGGCAAACCTTTTTAAACAGATGCCATGAAACAAACATTACCATTTGGTCGGCTAAAACCATCTCGAAGGTATCTCCTCCAAAAGGTGTGTGTTTGCTTCCACGAATGTAAGCATTTTACCTGAAATTGCCAATGGTTTTGAAAAGGTCTGAGTTTTGTGATAAGAGTAAAATGTTGTCCGTTTCGCACAGTAGGAAGGAGGTATATATAGTTTGTTTCGATAGCCTAGATTAAATAGGATATTTTTACTATTTCGATATTCAGTTGAGATATGAACGTATCAAATGAGAATATACATATTTGTAACAATTAATATACATTTCTTTTAGATTTAAATCATCGTAAAAACATAATATTCAAATTTCTAAGATAAGTCAAACGTGATTTGCAAGTTCATATATAGATTGTGTTAGTTGTAGTTGTAGATGATTGCATAATATTAGGAAACTTTTTAGGAATGTTATCAATGTTAGTAATCGAGGAAGTTTAATTGGTTTTGATTTAGTGCACTGGTAATATCTAATGGTATATCTAATTTTTGATTCTGCAGATCAACATTTAATCGAGGAATATTTTCTATTGAAAAAGTTTTGTATTGAATTCTGCAAACCAAATTAAATCGATGCATTAGCAATTCCATGATTAAGTATTTTCTCAGTTTATTTATTTTTATTTGTAGTGAACCGAACTATGGATTGCAACATTTAACCTATGGACATTTAACCAAGGAATATTTTGTATTGCAACACGTTTGTTTTGATTTATGCAGACCAAATTAAACTAAGTATTTACACAATTTTCTTTTTAAGTAGTGAACCAAACTATGTATATACTGGTTCTGATTCTGCAGATGAACATTTAGCCACAAATATTTTGAATCGAACACATTTTTTAAGATTTCTGGAGACCAAATTAAACCGTAGCATTTTACTTAACAAACCACGTGGTTTAGATTCACTTGGTTTTGTACACGTAAAATTATTAGGCCGGACAAGTTAAGTCATAAAACGTCACTGTTTTATGTCCAGTGGCATGAGATGGTAAATATTAAGAAAAATAAGGGTTAAATACTAAGTGTACTTCAATTTTAATAGATTCGATACCAAATTTGAAGAATATATTGAATTATAAAAATATGCTTCAACATGTTTATCAACAATTGTAATATTTCTAGCATATTTACCTACTAAAAATGAATTAAACATAAAGAAAGTGGAACAATTAATTTATTCGAGAATTTGCATTCCCATCAGATTTTTCAAATAACGCCACACTGGATTTTGACCGCCCATTAAAAGCATGGGATTAGTTTTATTAAAAAAATTATTTTTTTAACAAGAAAGAAACATAATTTTTTAAAGGAAAAGTTGATCAAATATCAATCATTCAATCAAGATTTAAGTTTACACATAGACAGTTAAGTAAGAAATATTCTCATAATTATCTCATGATTTATTTTTTTCTTCAAAAAGTGGAGCATGATCTAGGTGCTATCGAAAGACTAAATTTGATATTTGGTATTATTTTAAATTTTAACTTTTAGTAATATTTCTTTAATATTGCCATGTTTGAAAACGCGGTAGTCTGGCTGAGAATGTGTCCGGTTATATGGTGATCGGATAGTCACCGTGGCGAGAAAGTGGTAGTCAGAGAAGCTACATGGTGAATTCAAAAGGTATATCATAGATCTATTATATCTTGATAAAATACATAAGAATCACTTTAAAAGCTGCCAAATCATGAAACAAAAGGTGAAAAACGCTAGATTTTAGGTTTGGAAATCGCAAAGAAAAAGTTGAAGACGAGCATAGAATTGTCATTTTGTATTTATTAAATGAAAATTAAAAAAGAATAACAATAATGTATGACTTTTGATAGAAACAGAGGACCCACGACCTCTAAGAATCAGCATTGGTCACTGAATTGTGTTATCTTTCACGTATTTTCATAAATATAATTTATATACCTATATACCTATATAATTATCTAAAAATCTTTGATTATTTTAAGTTTATTTTTGATTAATTAATTCAGTACTAGGTCGGACCAACTGAACGCATAGCGCCTAAGCGCAATTCTGAACATATTATTGGGATAGGTATAATGGGATTTTTATTCCCCAATTATTTTCAATCGGTACATTTAGTATCCCATTATTACTTGCATAAAATTATTTTTGAACTAACCGTTGACTACAAAATTAGGATAAAAATAGTTAACTGTTAAAAATTAGACATAAATCGTGAGAGGTTTCAAAGTCAAAATATCAATCATTTTTTAAAAAATCTGAGTTAAGAAAATTTATAAAGTTGGATGAAAATAATCTATCCTTCTAAGATTCATTTTTGGATACATCTTTGTAATATTTACTTGAAAAGTCTAGATTTAAGAACCAATTAAAAAAAATAGCTTTGCGTCGACATATAAATTATTACAAGATAAATATATATGTACTGTATAGCTTATGTACAACATACATTTATGATTTATCTAAAACAAAGATCCAAAACCATCTATCGGAACAAACATAAAGTACACGGATATTATATCTAACGCTGGTAATATAAAATGTTTTGCATTACTTATATAAGATAAATGTGTATAAGCTACATATATACTTTTCATATAATAAATTATACATACAAACAAAACCCCAGGTAGGTAGACGTTTTTAATTGGTTTCATCCAACTTGATAATTTTTTTTTAATTTGAATATTAAAAAATTAATTGACACTTTTACATGAAAACTTATATAGATCTTAATAAACAATATCTTTAATTACCTAACTCTTTGCAATAATCAGATTTAATATCCAAGTATTACTTTCACAAAGTTAGTCTCAGATTTAATCATTGACTAAGCAAATTGGGATAATATAGTGAACCGTTAAAAATTATACGTAAATCGTTAGTTTTTGTTTATACATTAACTGTTGACTATTTCAAACCCAATTTTACACAGTTAACAACTAAATTTGAAAATAATTTTGTGCAACTAATCCTTAAGTATTAAATGTGCAAATGGTAAATAATTAGGAAATAAAATATCAATTTCTCCTATTGGTATATACTATATGGTATCATTCTAATAAATTATGACTTGAGTCTCTCTTTGTGTGTGATTAGAGCACTCACACTTGCAGTAGTTTCTTAATAAGTTTTTTGAAATAAAAATATTAAAAGTAACAGAAAGAGATGAGAGAGAAAGAAGAAACGTACATTTATAAAGAAATATTCCACAACTTAGTAGAATCTCTCATAGTATTTGTTGATGTCTCATTGGTTAGATTTTTCCAAAACAACTATTTTATTTATAAAAATTATTTAAATACACTCAAATTAAATAAAGTAATAAAACAATAAATATAACTAGAAGACAATAGAAGAAAAGAAGAAAACATAGAAAAAAAAATTCTTGAAAGGACTTCCAAATTAATAGAGAACCCATATTGTTAATCTTCTTGCAATCTTCAAGATTATGTCGCATTAGAGACACCAACTTCTTCTTTTGTTGTATAACATTGACAAATCTCATATTAGATATATAAATATATATATTTGGAATATAATACAGTATATTGATTTATCTGATATAAATAAAATTTGAGACTGCAATTTTCAAAGATTGTAAGGATATCGCCATACAACAAAGATAATACCCCTCAATCCATGAATCTTTGACTTGTCCATGGTGATTTCCATGATTTCAATAAAAGTTCAAAATGCTTCATAATTCAATGCTAACTTGTAAGCAATGTTCGCGTGTTATCTACCATTACTAAGAGGAAGATAAACAAATGATTGTGACAACATCTCATTAGTTTTGGGATATAAGTACTTAAATTGTTTTGCAAAATCCAAAAAGGCTGATCAACGATCATGGATGTTGGGGTCAAAATCGGTCACGACAGAGCTAATGTCTAAACATTTTTGAGAAAAAATTTCTTCTCTAAAAAGAAGCAAAGCGCGAGAACTAAGACTTTTTATAATTTAAAAGGAACCAAACAAAGATTGTTCAATCACTTAGCAAACAACTCCCGAAGGATCGATAAAACAAGAAAAATCAATCCTAACACTTCCCCACCATCCAGGTCGCATGCAGGCAGCCAGACTTGGCATATTCAGGTCGCTAGAAGTCGACTTGGACTCAGATAGTCCAGGTCGCCAGCAGGCGACTAGGACCCGGCTCTTCCAGTTTGCCAACATGCGACCACAATTCGGCCAGTCCAGGTCACTAGCATGCGACCACGATCCAGCCCGTCCAGGTCGCCAGCAGGCGACTAGGACCCGGTCGGCCTGGGTCGCCAGCAGGTGACCACAATCCTCTCCATCCAACTCGCCATCAGGTGAATTGGTTCAGGTCCGACCAACTCGCCATCAGGCGCGTTGGGACGTGTCTGGTCAACTCGCCATCATGCGAGTTGGTTCAGGACCGTCCAATTCGCGATCAGGCAAGGTTGGGTCGAGTCCGTCCAACTTGCCATCAGGCTAGTTGGATCGAGCATGTCCAACTCGCCATCAGACAACTAGCATCCCCTTTCTTGACCAAACTGTCTCTTGTTTTGTTTTGATTGGAGTTACCGTCGAAACTTTACAATAAAATTAACAAAAAACTTATTTTCTTGTTTAAATTCAAAACAATCGTATAAAATGGTGACGGTTAACTTAACACCCTAGTTTTCTCGAATTTATGATTGGTTTTCACTATTTCATAGAACTGACGTCGTGTCGAAAATGATTTCTCAAAGAAATCGTAAGAACACTTAAACGAAAGACGGCCCCAAAAGGTCTAAAACGTGGCAAAAGCCCACTTACAATTTGGGACGAGAATGAGCCCAAAATTACTATGACGGTCTATTTGGCATTCGTAAAAGAAGTTAAACGTCAAGTTTCAAAAGATAATGACGAAGATCAGAGAAAAGGGAATATTTTGGCGAAGAGATAAACTCGACCCAAGGGCATAAAAGGAGAGGACAAACCGACTTCAGAGAAGTATATAAAGAAAAGCCAAGGTGAGGGACACATGCAAATACGCAAAGAAATTTACATAACAACTTAGCACTTAGAGCGATTTAAGCAACTCTTCTGTTTTTGTTATTGAGCTGCGACTCAACTAAGTTTTCACGTCTTAGGTTTTTAGAACTAGGGAACTCGCCAACAGCTCTTGCGGCCGAGGATTTTACCTGTTGTCAACGCTCATATGCAATTTCGGAATAAGATCTCCTTTGCTCTCTTTTTATTTTTTCGATTAGTTATTTCATTTGTTGTCATATTCTGATTGCTTGACGTTTGGTTTGGCATAAATTTGGGACCTCAAGGGAAGTTAGGGTTTCCTGGCTTTCCTCCGTTTACGGAAGTTGACACTGCACATTTTGGTTTCCACCGTTTGGCGCTAAAAGGAGGGGAGGGGGGTACGGATCAATCTAACGCTCAGCCGAAATACGCTCGATCAAATATATCTATAGACGATCAGAACACTCAACAACCTCGCGACAGTGGAGACACCTGCAAAAATGTTGACAACACTCCAGCTATGAATGTCTTTGTGGTTAACGCCGATGTTTGAGGAGGTAAAAAATATGTTCTTCGTCTATGAAAAAAGGTCGGAAGAACAAGATAAGCTCATGCGTCTTTTCGCTAAACAGGTTGAAACCCTAACAACGAGAACGAGAGCTGTTCTCCCTCGTCGAACTAATAGGTCCCGGAGAAGGAAACTCGATTTCACAACTCCATTGGACATGCCTAGTAACTCACAGGGAAATCCGTGAGGACAAAATCCCAGCGAGACAACCCCTGTCGCGACACAGAAGAATTTTAAAAACCCTCCGCCTCTCGAGCAGGATGCAGAGGAAAACGAAGTCGAGCAAGTTAACTTGGATCCCAAAGATCAATCTGATGATTTGGAAGAGGACGCTGACGTGCATCTAAGAAGAACGAGAAGCCAAACGACTCACCAAGACTCCTTGTTCGACAAGCCCATGACTGAAGAAGAAGAAGAAAATATCTTCTAAGTAGAACAGGAAAACTGGCCGAGGAGCAAGTTCATATCACTCGCAGAAAACGCCAAGAAAGTCGGAAAACTGCCGACAATGATCTTGTCAAGATTCGCGATCTCAGTGATTACATCACAAAAACAGCCGCGGTAGTAAAAGCAGTAAAATCTCAAATTCACCACGCTACTAGCACCGCGGCCGAGATTGATAGGCTTCTCGAAGAAGCTTGAAAAACTCCCTTCACTGCTCATAACACTGAAACTAAAATCTCGGACCCTGGAAAGATAAAGGTCCCCGTGTATAACGGAACCACCGATGCTAAGGAGCATCTGCAGACCTTCAAGATCGCGATGGGCAGGGCTAAACTCAGGGAAAGCGAAAGAGACCCTGACTATTGCCGCATCTTTGTCGAAAATCTTCAGGGACCGGCAGTCTAATGGTTTTCACGCCTTAAGAGAAATTCAATCAAAAGTTTTCGCCAACTCGCTTCGGAGTTTCTCAAACAATACTCCATGTTCAAGGATAGGAAAAATTCTGGCGTCGACCATTGGAGCCTAGCTCAAAAGGAAGACGAACATCTTCGTAACTTCATGAAAAGATTCAAGATTGTCATGTCAAGAGTTAGTGGGATAAGCAACAAGGTGACCATAGACGCGCTCAGAAAGACGCTCTGGTACAAGTCGAACTTCACAAAGAGGACAACTCTCGAAAAACCACGGATAATCCAGGACGCTCTCCATAAAGCGACAAATTACATCATCACCGAAGAAGAGATGAAGGTGTTGCCGCAAAAACATAAACCTACTAAGACATCCTCGAAAGACGCGGCATCAGACCACAAGTCAAAAAACAAAACCTCTCGTAACGACATGTACGTCCATCACAAGGGAGAAGACGTCCAAGGGGCGCATAACTATGCCATCAACTCTGAACAGGGAACAACGTTGGGAAACACGTGGACTCAAAATTCGGACTACGCTGAGGCTACCTTCTGCGAGTTCCACCAGACCCGGGGCTATTAGACCGTGAATTGCAAAGTTCTTGGCTCAAGGCTAACAGCAAAACTGCTCGCATGGGGAAATCTCTGAAGTGGCCGGTATCAAAGACCTCATCCGCGATACAGATCACCTACCAAATACTGATAAAACCCAGCCACCAGGAAACTCTTCTCAAGGGAATCAGTCAGGCGAAAATCATGGAAGAAGGCAGGACTACAGGGGGAACGACAACAATCATCACAGAGTAAACATGATCATCGGAGGATCACAATACTGCCACGACACAGTCTCTTCCATTAAGGTTTACCATCAAAAAGCTGAATCAAGCGCGAACTGGCCAAGATTATCTCCACCCCGGACATCCCAAACAGCGCAATCACCTTCGAGGAAGAAGAAACAAGCAGAGTCAACCAGCCCCAATGTGACCCACTCGTTATCAATCTCGTAAGCAGAGATCTCAAAGTCGCCAGGATCTTCGTGGACACGGGAAGCACAGTCAACTTCATCTTCCGCGATACTCTCAAAAGGATGAACGTTGAGCTGGGTGAAGTCGTACCAACGCCAAAACCGCTAACCGGTTTTTCGGGCATAACGTCAATGACTCTCGAATCGATCAAACTCCCACTCCTAGCAAAAGAAGTCACGAAGATTGTAGACTTCACGGTGGTCGACGATCCAGCCATTTACAATGTGATCATGGGTACGCCTTAGATAAATTCCATGAAGTCAATCCCATTGACATATCACCTAGGCATCAAATTCCCAACTCCTAGCGAAATTGCGGCAATCTGGGAATGCCAGACACAGTCGCAAATTTTTTTCTTGGCTGAACATAAGCTCCGGAAAATCACGACTAATGTGATGGTTAAACCCAAACGCACGAAGATAACCCAACTGTCGGCTGAAAACACTTCAAAAAAGACGGCTCAGCATCGTCTACTCAAGCAACGGCTTCAGACAGCAAAAGCAAGCAAGCTTCGGAGCCCAACGCTCCGACCCAACCAGAGGAGACAAACCTGTAAGAAGACGTCGATCCTGCTACAGTTGATGCAACTAAGGCGATCAATGCAGCCGCAACCACCGAGTAAAAACACTTACGGCACAAACTGAACTACAAGACGGCTTGATCCTCGAAAGGGGTACGTAGGCAACTCATCGTAAGATGAGTTCAGCTCTCCCCCTCTCTAAAGGGGGGGGGGAGGGGTACGTATATGTATACTCGTATACTCCCATATTTTAAAATATATACCCATGTACTCAATATTTTTTAAAAAACAATTTCGATAATAAGGAAACGCAATATGATTTCTAGAAACTCTCACAGGTATTTTTTTATTGCATAAATATCTCATCTCGCAAATCACATTATGGCTACAATAGAAATCCATGGTTCACTCGGAAACATCCAAACATGAATAAAACAATTACCATATAACCTGGAAAACGGAAATCTTACAAGAAATTGAACATCTCCAAAACCCGCAAACATTTCGTATAGAAAAGCGGTATACTAAAACTTCCTAACGAAATTACCACACAAACATTTCTTGGTTGCACGGTCAAACCTGGCCTATGACCAAGACACAAGACAATTATGTTCTCAAAAACTCTAAATCATCTATAACATAAAACATATTTTCGGAAAAAAAAAGCGAGACGTCGAAAAATCTTCAAAAATATATTTCCAAAACTTGACAAAACACTATAATAGTCCGTTCACGACTATATATTAACAACTAACTCACGTTAGAAAAATCATTCACTTTCTCTTACATCACATTTGTCGATTGGCCCCGAGGAATACATCAACCGTTCTCTAAACAAATGCTAATTTAGACCATCCCCTCTTCTAGAATTGGTCATCATACATCCGACACAAGGATAATAGCATGCTATAAAAGAAATCCGAAATTTTGGTCAGGACTTCCAAACCATTTCAAAATTGTCTTTGGTGAGATGCTCGGTTCCCGATCAATTCAAGTCATATAAGCCGAGAACTTATCGCAGACTTTAATATTGAGACAAAACTAGGTAGAAACCGCAAAGGGTAATGTAAGCCAAAATAGTCATCGCACACCCTAAAACGATAGTAAGCCTAGGTCTTGCCCTAAACACAGCATATTGGTCTCAAACGTCTCAAGGCATACTATCAAACCGATATGAGATCCCAAAATCTGTATCTTTGCTTATATTTAAACGTTCTAAAAAATTCCGCAAAATTTTTTTTTTCAAATACTCGTTTGAAATGAACAACCAATATAGCGATCAACTTAGAGTTAGATATGAGATGCTGACTCATAATCTTACCTCTACATTAAATCAAAGTACTCATATGCTCTTGAAAACGCAAAACATAGTTCATTATAGAAAAAGCCGCAAAGCAGCGGGGATTCAAAACGACACACGGCTAATCCCGACAACATAAAACGGCCACTCTCGGTCAAAAAAACACCAGCAAAAACATAACATGAAAAGGGAACACACTCCCTCCAAATACTAACATCGTTCACCATCATCATTCACGGGTCTAACTCAAACTCTCTGGACATCGACCTCCCAAGAGAGTAGTCTCTGACTCCCAACAGGGCCACAAGATGATCCACTTCGCCATCCTCGCACGAGACTTAATCTCCGACTTCCTCAAAATCGGGAGAAAGAGGAATCAGAGCCCATTGTTCTCAAATCCTTTCTTCAATTCGAGGAATCATGGAATTCGCATTCTCATGGTTGCGCATGTGCCCATAAATCTTGGCCATCTCCACACTGTAGGAATACTTGGGAGCTTGCGTATGCAAAAAAATACCTGCAGAACCACGACACTCACGGTAATTGCCAACGGACTTGTAGGTCTTCTTTAATTCTTCAAACTTGCTCTCAAACTGAACAGAGTGATTCTTCACAACCTGAGCAACCTCCCGCTTTCCCTCTCTACGCGCACGGTGAAGCCTCGAGGCTTGTTTCACGGCCATCTCACTTTCACGAAGAGAGTTTTCCGTGATCTCGTCCTTGAAACGGGTGACCTCTTTCTCGGCCCTCTCGGCCTTGAATGAAAACTAACCCCGTTGCACATCCGCGAAGCTTTCGCAAACTGCTCCGACCCAGCAGGCATGCTATCAGTCGGGAGTTGGTCGAAGTTAACTCCCATTGAAGCAAAGAAAGTATCAAACTCGTTGCCTAGAGCGTTAAACCCTGGCAAATTGACTTGATCAGTATCACTTCTGGTAGCCTGGCTTTTAAGGTAGTTATAAAACCACTCATCCGTGGGCAGCTCCATCCCCTCGGCTGCAGTGTTTTCCCTATCAACAACGACATGCTTGGTATTTGGAGACCTTTCCCTCTCCCTCTCCACCGGGATATCGTAAGGAAAGAACTCATCCATGCTCGGCTCAAGTTCTTCTTCAATGGGAAAATCAGACTGAGTTCGAGAACTATGAAATGCGATCGCAAGATGGACCCGCCTTGGGGGAAAGTAGCCCCAATAGAACAGACCGCCATGAAGAAGGTTCCTGATGGTAAGCAAGTCCTCGGAAAAAGGGGAAACAGGATTGGTAGCTGCAAGACAAAGAAAATAAACACGAGGTTAGATATCGTCGAAACAAAAAGACTACTAAATATCCAACCAAGACACCCTTTCGAACCCAGATACTCCTGAACATGGGAACGCAACTATCTGCAAAGGAAGCACTGTATATGCGAACGAAAAAGAAGCAGTCCTGCCACTTGTTCGTATTAGAAGTAAACCACTTGATTATCAACATGGATGGCCGCAGACTCAAACGGTATATAACCAATGTTTTTCTTCCTTTCGGCATCAACATAGCCTTGAAATAATCAGCGTCAAGGGTCATGCCTTCTCATAACTTAAAACCAGAATCCCAATGAGATGTTGCAAGCCGCAAAGAGAAATATGGCTTATCGACAGCTCGAAATGGTCCAAGGTCTGAACTATGCCTCCAGGATGGGAAACCACAAGCGAAAACGCAATAGATGTGCCTCGTATCATGTAAAGTAATTGTGAGTAAGAGTGTCAGCACGTTCCCTATCCCTTGGTATCCAAAACTCCACCGCATCCGGGACTCGGCAGAATCGAAGGATGGTGTCGAGAAACAGATAGGAGCTCCTGCTCGGCCCGCTAGCAGCTCTTCTAGTACGACACCAGACAGGGCACCATGGTTCGAGCGGAGGAGCTTTCAAGTCACATGTGGCAAGCCATTAGGAATCAGCTTCATCAGGATCGACAGAGTGTGGTAAAAACTCAACCTTCGAATAGTTTTGCCATCCTGGGTACGAAGACTCTCAGGATCAAAACAAGAAGACAAGGCACTCTCTGAAGCTCTCTGACTTAAAGGCATGATCAAAACTACAAAGGAAGAGAAAGGGAGAGAAAGATTTTTCTACCTTAGGGAGAGATTCTTGTGGAAGTGAGCAAGTAAACATTTTGAAAACTTACTCCACATACTTATAGGAAAGAAAAATCTATTATTCACCTTCGTACTTTCAACCATTAATTTCGCCAAACTTACCTAACATGCCTAATCGCTCGCAAGAACATCGTAACAATTCTAGCGAGATTTGGGGCTAACCATTGGGGTCAAAATCGGTCAAGACAAAATTAATATCTGAAAGTTCCCAAAAAAATATTTATTCTCTAAAAAGAAGTAAAAGCGAGGGAACTAAGACTTCATATAATTCAAAAGGAATCAAACAATGATTGTTCAGTCTCTTAGCAAACAACTCCCAAAGAGTCGATAAAATAAGAAAATCAATCCCAACACTTCCCCACCATTCAGGTCGCCAGCAGGCGACCATACTGGCCAATCCAGGTTGCCAGCAGGCGACTAGGACTCAGCTCGTCCAGGTCGCCAATGGGCGATTAGGACCCGGCTCTTCCAGGTCGCAAGTAGGCGACCACAATTTGACCAGCCCATGTCGCCAGTAGGCGACCACGATCCAACCTGCCTAGGTCGCCAGCAGGAAATTAGGACCCGGTCGGTCCGGGTTGCCAGCAGGTGACCACAATCCTCTCCGTCCAACTCGCCATCAGGTTAGTTGGGTCTGGTCCGACCAAACCACATTCAGGCGAGTTGGGACGTGTCCTCTCAACTCACCATCAGGCGAGTTGGTTCAGGACCATCCAATTTGCCATCAGGCAAGTTGTGTTGTGTCCATCTAACTTGCCATCAGGCGAGTTAGGTCGAGCATGTCCAACTCGCCATCAGGCGAGTTGGATCGGGTCCGTCCAACTCGCCATCATGCTAGTTGGGTCGAGCATGTCCAACTCGCCATCAGGCGACCAGCATCCCCTTTCGGGCTTGACTAAATTGTCTCTTGTTTCGTTTCAATTGGAGTTACCGTTGAAGTTTTACAATAAAATTAACAAAAAACTTGTTTTCTCGTTTAAATTTGAATCAATCATATAAAACGGTAATGGTTACCTTAACACCCTAGTTTTCTAGGCTATATGATTAGTTTTCACTATTTCACAGATCCGGCATCATATCGAAAATGATTTCTTAAAAAAATTGTAAGAACACTTAAGTCGAAAGATGGCCAGGTTTAAAACATGGTAAAAACTTACTTACTGTTTAAATAATGACTCGACTCTCTGTAACATCCCGCTCCCCCGGCGTCCGACCGGAGTTAACAAGCGAGAGTCATGGACACGCGTCTACTCAATTTAGACACCCAACGTGTCCACATACTGGTCCCAAGAGTCGACGGACGCAATGTTCCTTTGAAAACCAACCCATATCCATATCCGTATACTTCTACTTACAGTCCTGCGCACAGGGAAATGGAAAGGGAGGGAGTGAGTATGGGAATACTCAGTGAAGTGACTCTAGACCAGTCTCCCCGCATGACACTCTACACTACTCGATGCGGGAAAGAAGGCTGGCTAGCCACTACAATCAATCAAGCAACTTGGCATTTCAAGACATC